>VXBI01007618.1:119928-136898 GCA_013397375.1 Toxostoma redivivum
CTCCCCCGTTCTGCCGCTGCCGCCGCAGAGGGAAGAGCTGTGAACACGCAGAACTTGGAGGGGAAAATCCCTTGCCCTGCCCCGCAGCATTTCGCACAGAGCGGCTGTTCCGCTGCAGGCGTAGCAGAGCCGTGTCGCGGAAGTCAGAGTTGCTTTCTAGTGCCTTTCGTCTTAGTTCCTCCTGATTTCCTGCTACTAATGCAATACACTAAATAATGGTTGAGTATTTCTTGCTGACACGTATGCATACTTAAGTCTTACAAAGGAATGTGTGGGCAGGGTATAAATGCTTTGGGATTGTTTTGAGAAGTTAGTGTTTACCTTTAAATAAATTTGAGTGGTGCAGAAATACAGGCCCTTCCGTTGTTCTGGATGTGAAGTTTAAAGTAGTAGCTTTCCTCAGGAGGAAAGCAAGAATTTTCAGAAGTTTTCTCTTCTAGCTGTCTGATTTCTCTGCGCTTTGATGCTAAAAGAAGGGAGTAAAAGGAGACAAACCATTGGAATTATAGAAACATTTAGAAGTTGCAGTGAGCAGCATCCTGTAGGTTTGTGTACCAGAAGATGTGTCTGTTCCTTGCTTAGGCTTGCTGTAAAAATCAAATGTGAAAATTACTCTTAAAAGCACCTTTTTAATGCCTGGAACCTGGAATTAACTTGACACTCAGTTAATGTTTCTATTGACGCAGTGAAGGTAAAACATGGGAAAAAATGTAGGCTAACCTTGTTTTGAAGTTGATTTTGACTTCTTGAGATGGAAACAGCTTTCTGTTCTTTGCCTCTCAGGTTCAGTAAAAATGCTTGACGTTGCAATTGTCTTGCAAAATTCAACTTTGTATTTATTCTATTTTAGATGCAGGGGTGTTACTGATCAAGGACTGAATATAGGTCTTTGTGTTGGATAGGCAGATGCAACCATGGAAGTGTCTGGCTTGTAATTATTTTTGTGTTTGCCTGAGAACTCAGAGGTGAAAACCTAAATAATTTTTGCCAGTAGCCTTTAACTTCATGAATAAGCTGATCTCATGCTTTCTGTTGTCCTTTGGTCCTACCCCTCCTGCCCCCCTATTTTTTAGGTATTTGGGACAGACCTGAGTCTCTGTTTAGCTGTACTGCAAATTTTTATAAATGGCAATTTTTAACTGGCTTCTTAACACTGTTGTAGTTGATATTCCAGAACCTACCAGCTAAGGCAGCTTGTTATTAATGAGAAACTGAAAATTATCTGTTCTAGGAAAAAGGGATGAAAACACTGACGTTTGATCTGTGGTGCAATGATATTCTTCAAATGCAAACTTAAGTAGGTTTAACCTGCTGTTCTGGAATGGAAATTTGTTCATTAGCTGTAGTGAAAGAGCACTGGGTTTGAGTGGTGTGTTCCCTTTTTGTAATATTGTAACTTGTCTGTTGAGATACTTTAAAATATAAAAGGTGCTGTAGAGTACTAAAGTCCAGTGGCTCCAGTAAGAGAGCAGAACCTCCTGGCAACCCTGCATCCAGATATTCTTTAGTGTGTTTGATAACTCTCCATCTTCTATTTCTCTATGCAAAATAGAAAATAATGAGCAATGGAGGATAAGATCAGTTTTAGAAACCCAAAACTTTTTGAGCTGTCCATGAAGAATGCTAGGATGAGGTAGAAATTATTTGCTTTATTTTTGTACATGACTGATAAATACTTGCATTATTAAAATATAATACATTTACCAAGTTATGTTTTTAGATTTACAGCTGAATTTAAAAGGCTCTGGCATTTTAAAAGCGTGTTAGCAGTGCCACAGGAGGGATAAGAAGACTATTCTAAACTCAGCTTTAGTTTGTATAAGCAGATATTTTTGCCTGCTTGTAAGCATTTATATTTGATGTAAAATAACTCTGAAGTCATGACCTTTCTAACTTTCTTGAAAAGATTACTCTTCCTTCTTTATTTCTCATTCTTCTAGTTGACAAATGATAGTGCTTCTATAGGTGAGATTTGAAGTCAAAACATCCAAAACAGCTGCTTAGTAGGATGCTGGAAACATAAATGTTGTTATATCTGAAGTTGATCTCCAGGCTTGCCTTGGAAATTGCTTTCTCTTGTCCTGTGTGGTACCTAGAAAATTATTGTTTTATAATCTACCTTAATGAGAAGCTGCTGCTGAGAATTCTCAAAGTAGTGTGAGGAGTGTTCCATAAAAGCACCTTAAGCTTAGATAACAGCACGAGTAGCTTTTAAAATTCTTGTCTTAGTACAACAGGTTTATCCCAGTGTGATGAAGTAAGTGCAGGTGGGAATTTTGTGCACTGAAAGGCTGTCCATTTGAAATTAATTCTTTGCAAGATACCATGGTTTCTTGTTTTGATGAATGGTGGTTATCTCAATACCTTCATTGATAGGTTTACCTGCTTCTGCCAATCTTTAAAGCCAACACAGCCAAGAGCTTCAACTGGTTTGGACTTCTATGTCAGCAGAATGGTTTACCATGTTCCATTACTGGGGATTCCTTGTTGCTGGTGATGGGTGAGCCTGAAAAAATACAGCTTTACTTGCACATCATAGGGTGAGTTCTCTAAAGCACTGTCTTAAATAGTTTTCTTTAAAGTGTTTGAGTTTTTTTCTTTTTAAATGGCTTGTAGTTTAGGTCTGACCATCTGTACTTTTTCTCAAAATTCTTAATTATCTCCTCTAGAATCTAGAGACTTGTCAGATTTCTTACATTTTGGACTGAACTGGTGTAATCAGAAATGATAGGTTGCTCAAGGCCTTAATTTTAACTGAGGGGTTGATCCTCCTTGACTGCATGAAATCCCTTCCAACCTGAATTATGGTGTGATGAACCATTCCACAAGCAGTTTTGTCTGGGAAAAAAAATAAAATGGAAGCAAACACAAAACTTTTCCCTGTGTTGTTTGGTTTTTATTCTGCATAATACCTTAATTTGAAGATAAGTTAAAGGATGTGTTGCAAGTATGAGAATTACCACAGTATTGAGCTAACACTTTCTGTTATGTTCCTGCAGCTCCTCTTTAGCCCATTGTGCTGAAGACCAGAGGTTCTGCCTGATCAGGAGTCTCTGTTAGCAATTCAAGTTAGCTGGAGAATGGAAGGGGTTGAGTTTAAGGAAGAGTGGCAAGATGAAGATTTTCCAAGGTTTTGAATTCTTTTTTAAAGTAATTTGGATCAAACACATAACATCAGCAGTAGGCTACTTCTTGGTCTTCCTGATGAACTAATGCTCAGTAATAATCTTGAAGTGGTTTCCATTAATATAGCAGTTTTGAAAAGGTTTTGTGGCATATTTCTTACTGTTGAAGTTTCCAGTGTTTCTGAAATAAAGATTTGTAAGCTTGGCTTAGTTTATTTCCTGTGATAATATTTTGCAACTATGTTGTTTGCATATTACTCCTAGTGCCTCATTAAGTAAATTTCTGAGGAATGTCTTTAAAAGTTAATACTGCTACTGATGCTTGGGCCTACAAAAAAAACTAAATCAGCTTTAGCCACATTCTGTGATAACATGACTAAACTACTTCCGTAATTCATTTCAAGTCAAATTTTGTCAAGCAAGAATATGACAAGTTTTCTTAAGGATGACACACTGGTAGTAGTCAGTGTTTTGGTATTTGTCACAGGAAGGGATGGTCACTTGAATGCTGTAAAGGAATTTTCTGCTGCCTTGGTGTTTTTGTTAACTGAAAGCTTGAACTTAGCCTATAAGTAAAGTTAATTGAGTATTATCTCACTGTGGGTTTTTGTAGTAGAGTGTAGGTCTAAATATACAGCATTAAAAAAGAAAGTAAAACCAGGAGTGTAACATTAATTTCTACCTTGTGTCCCAGGCCCCTGCCAGAGGATGATCCTGTTGAGTCTGATGCATTGGCTGCAGCTGGAACAGAAAGTGAAGCAGGTCAGAACATTCCAGTCCAGTCCAGCTGACAGCTTCCTACTTAAATGGCTCCTTTAAAGCTCCTTGGTGTGGGAGGATTTTTCTGCTTGTTTTTGTTTTGGGGTTTTTGTGATTTTTTTTGTTTGTTTCATTGGTTGGGGTTTTGGAGGTTTTTAATTTGAATTTTTTAAAATTTTGTCTGTGTGCTTTACTTGGGGCATTCTGTGTATTCACAGAACAGATTCTTTAATTTTCTGTTCTCACTGTTGTCTGTCAGTCTTTTTTTTTTTTTTCAGCTTGTATATTATTTTCTATTTTATCAAAGATGGTTATGAGTCACTGAAGCCTAACAAAAGCAAGTACTAGAGGCATGAATCTTGTATTATGTACAAGATTTATTCAGTGTAATATCTGGAGCAGCTCCTGGGAACTTGGATGCAGCAGGCAGGGTTAGTAGTGTCTGAGGTGGTGGCAGCTCATCAGGATTTTCTTCTGTAGGGAGTATGGTTGGTGTCTGCCACCCTGCTCAGACCGTGTGTGTGCAGTGGGTAACTTGAGAACTTTTACCTGCTGTTCTTTCCATCCCCTACTAAAGTCTTATTCCAAAGATACCTTGTTTAAATTATGGGCATTAATTTATAATGCATTATGAGAAGGACTATGCTCTTCTGTCTTGGTAATATGCTTATCTAAACTTGCTTTAGCTGTGAAAATAAATCATTTGCTTTCTTCAGATACAGAGGGTAATGGAACCAAATTGAGGAAGAAACTAATGGCTCCAGATATTAACTTAACTTTGGATCCCAATGAGGAACCTGTTTTGTCTGATGACTTGGATGAGAGTGGGGAGATTGATTTGGATGATTTAGATACTCCTTCAGAAAATAGCAATGAATTTGAGTGGGAAGGTGAGTATTTTGGTCCTTTGGTCTGATGCTCTAAAATATTCTCTTATATGCAGGTCAACTGTTTCTCTAAGAAATAGCTACGACTCAATAGTACAAGAGGAGAAATACAAAGGGATTGATTAGGAATTAGAAATAGCTGCAGTAACTTCAAAAAGAGCAAAACAGACATCATCTGATTAGTAAACAGGCAAACATTTAATAGCTGTAGCTGCAGAAAAACTTAGGTCAAGATCATCTATATATGCATCTATAAGACTTGAAGTTATGGAAAATCCTCTATTGCAGTAAGTTTTTAAAAGCCACCCAACAGGAAAAAGTCCCCAAGGTGTTTTACATGTGTTAGAAATGAGTTTTAAATGGAGGGAGCCAAACAAAGGGATATAGATTAGCTACTCAGAAATTGATGAATTGCAATTTAAGGAGGACTGAATAGTATTTTTAAAAATACTAGGTAACACCTGATCTTAAATCTTCTTGTGATGAGAATGGCAAAAGCTCAGTAGCCTTAGTGTGTGCATATTTCCAGATTGACTAGAGGCAGTAGAAGAGCCTCTGTTTTATGTCAAGGAATTCTGAAAGCACTTCATAGGAAGTTCAAGTAGCTGTAGCCACACTAGTAATGATCTCAGTTTTAAGACATTAATAGGTTTATATCTTGTAGGCAAAACCTGGAGATTCTAACAAATTTTATTTGAGTTAAACGTTTTGTGTAGGAGTTAAAGCACAAATTTTCAACTTGGAGTTTAATGATGTTTTAAGGCCCTCTTATGGAAGCCAAGAACAGTTGTGTTGGGCAAATTGTTGGAGTCTTTAATGTCTGTAAACATCATGGTTTAAGAATGTCTCTAATAAGTAAACATGTAAACTCAATTATTTTCTCATCCTGAAAATAAAATAATTTTAATTCCTGAATAAACAGGAAGTTCTCTTTTCACTGTTACATTTGAAACACTACCTGTGGAGAAACAAACACTCTTTAGAACAAGGGGGTGTTTTTGGTTTTTAAATAGCTAAAGGCATATTGCAGGGGAAGTTTTCTTGACAGAGGCTGTGTGTTTAACTTTGTAAAAGGATTTTCATTGTTTTAATGAAGAAGAATTGGTATTTAGGGTTAGTTTTGTAGTGATGCCAAGGAAATGTTCCGGATGTTTGTGTCTTATTTTTTTAAAGTGGCTGAAAAGGGTTTCTGTCTTTTCTTCCTTTAATGCTGCTGCCTTCATTTTCCTGGAAGGATAGTTTGAATTAACAGCTTTGTTTCGGGAACAGACAACTAACTTGCAGTAGGTTTTTCTCACTTTGGGTAAGGTCCATGCAACAAAGTCAAGAATCATAATTTCATCGGAGCAAATTGTCTTACAGAATGCTGTCAGCACAAATTTCATATCTTTTGATTGCAAATGTGACTTAGATTTAATTTTCAATAGATTTTCCTGCATGTCTGCTTGCAAGGTACCTCAATGTTTTAAATCATGCTTCATGTAAATCTGTGATCAACCTCTGTAATTCTCATTGGAGTTAACCACTTTGTCTATATCGGTGAAATTCATTGTTCTGAAACCTACAATTAATTAGGCTTCTTCCATGAATGGAAATTTTTCACATACTTGTAATAGAGAAAATTGCAGTCAACAGATAACTGCCAACATGAGAATGTTAAAATATCCATGACATCAGCTAGTGCGTCTGACTGGCTGAAGAATACCAAAATAGACTAGATAGCAAAGTGGTTAACTTGTGTTGTAGCTGATTGTAACTATCCATGGTATTAATAATGGTTCTTCAACATGTTCTCATTTTGGCAGATGATCTTCCAAAACCAAAAACTACTGATGTTGTTAGGAAAGGATCCCTGGCTGAGTACCCTGTGGCAGAGGAGAAGGATGATGGTCGACGCTGGCGAATGTTTAGGATCGGAGAACAGGACCATAGGGTGGACATGAAGGCGATTGAGCCGTACAAAAAAGTTATCAGTCATGGTGGTAAGGACTGGTGCTGTGCTCAGGGGAACTGTCAAGCAGCTACTTCTTTAAGCTGACTTGGGGAGGCAGAGGAAGAACTTTGGGCTTAAAGACTTGTGGTAATTCATTTGTTGCAGTATTAAGACATGGTTGATATGATAATTCTTTCTCTATTAAACTAAAGTTCCAAAACCTACACATGGTCACGTGTACTAAAATGCAGCTGTGTAACAGGATATATTTACTCCATCCTACTGTGTCAATGCTACCTAATTTTCTGGCTTCTAGACTATTGAAAACATTAACTGTTGATCTACTAAGGCAGAAATCAATTCAGGACTCTTTCCTGTGAAGAGTCAGACTGTGTCTGTGCAGTTTAGGTTGGAAGAAAAGTTAACTAAACTTTAAGAGCATAAGACAGAGGTTCTACACTGAAACGTTTGTTATAGATACAGTGTTTGATTGACATCAGCTTTAGCTGTTGCTTAATAAGTAGACAAACTTGAAGAAGAAACCTTGATGTTTTCTGTAACTGTATGAATGTGCCCATAGGGATGTTTGTACATCTCTTTAAAGTAAATAATGAAAAAGCTTACTAAATGTGCTTGACTTTGTGTAAATGTAGTCAGTGTATTGTCACTTTTGTCACTACTGCTGCTTATTTCTTTGTAGGTTATTATGGTGATGGGTTAAATGCCATTGTTGTGTTTGCTGTTTGCTTCATGCCTGAGAGCAGCCAGCCTAACTACAGATACCTAATGGACAATCTATTTAAGTAAGTAATCATCTGCTTTCTGGGGTTTTGTTATTTTTAATATATTTGAGCACTACTAGGAATTACTTTCAGATGAGGATTGTGGATATTAAAGTTTTCTTTGCTTGTCTCTCCAGGTATGTAATTGGCACTTTAGAGCTGTTAGTAGCAGAGAACTATATGATAGTTTATCTGAATGGTGCAACAACACGGAGAAAAATGCCAAGTTTAGGCTGGCTTAGGAAATGTTACCAGCAAATTGATAGAAGGTAAGAAGCTCTGCAATCTTTTCTTACAATACTCATATGCTCAGAGATAGAACTATTTAGGAAAAACTGGAAAAACTGCTGCTTAATGTGGTGTCTGGTCCCTTCTGGTTAAGATGTGATGAAGGAAATTGGTGCATTGAAAACCTCTTCCTAAGCTCTGCAGTGTGGGATGATGATGCTACAAACATGCCTGGGTAGTGTTGTGTGGCAGATTTTTTTGGTTGATTGGGGGTTTTGTGTATGCTTTTTGTTGCTGTTGTTCTCAGGGTGTTTTTTTAGTGAAAGTAGTATTCTTAGAATACTGAAAATTGTTAGCTTGTAGAAGATCCTTACAACTTAATGTATTAACACAAGGTTAATAAGGGGTGTCCTTTATGGACTACTTCATCATTATTTGTGTAAAAAGATTCAAAGAAGCTTCTCCTTGGAATGTTACTTCCTTATCAAATTGATACTGAATCTTTAGTTGTTATTTTACAGTAGTGTAGTATTTTTTCTTCTGATGGAGGTTGGCTTCTAATAATGGGATGTCAGAATACTGTGTTTGTGTAACAGCTGTGCTTCTAAAACCATACTTCGTATATATTCCAAAATCCCTGGTCATGCTGCCTTTTTTGTTCTAGTAATTAACCATTGTTTAAATCCTTCAGGTTAAGGAAAAATCTGAAATCGTTGATCATAGTTCATCCTTCCTGGTTCATCAGAACACTCCTGGCCATCACAAAACCTTTTATTAGGTAAGACTCTGGAAGCTTTTTCATAAATAATTCTGACAACTGTTTGCTTTGAACTTAAAGACTGTTTTAATAATGACCTAGTGAAAAATGTTGAGTTGTAACTGTACCCTGCATTTGTTCTTCCACAGCTCAAAATTCAGCCAAAAAATTAGGTATGTCTTTACCCTGGCAGAACTAGCTGAACTCATCCCCATGGAATACGTTGGCATCCCAGAATGCATAAAACAGTATGTTTTATTATTCCAACATCTTCTGCATTGATCATGGGTTAGGACTGGTACATGTTGTAAGTTTGGTTTGAATGTAACACTTGGCACATAATGACTTAACTGAGATCGTTGCTGTCTTTAGGAGTGTCTATGTTTGACCTTATTGCTAAAGGCAGTTTAGTATGGAGTAGCATGGATAGCCAAAATGTTCATGCATAGTCATTTTCACAGTGGAGCTTTGTGCAATTACTAAGTTGTGGTGTGTGAATTAAGCCTTCTAGAGAAGGTCTCTAGAAGGCTTAATTCAATTTCAGTTGTTCTGCACCTTAGTGTGTATATTAAACTGGCTTGTGAGTGAGAAACTCTGGGCATGTTAATACTGAAGTTATTTATAATGTCTTCTGAAGTGTTTTAATTAAAATGTGGAACAACTCAAGTGCTGAAATATCACTTGGATTAGGTTTTCATTTAAAAGAAAAGCAGCAATGGGAAAATGCTGAAACTCTACTCACTACAGTTCTAAACTGCTTTGGTAAAGAAATAAAGACAGCATCACTGTAATTTTTTTCCTTCCTGTCCAGATACAAATATCTATTTTAACATCAGCACAATGGTGGTCTCAAATAAGATAATGATCCTTTTGTCAAGAACATTTGTGAATGCAGTAATAGAGTAGAAACCATAAACTTGGGTCTTAAGAAAACCAGATGAAAACCCGTAACTATCCTGATGACAGCCTATTAGAGGGTGTAACACATTAACCCTGTGTTGTCTGCATCATAATAGGTGAGCACTAACTGGGGGAAGGTGGCCCAGTGTCACTGAGCACACACAAGGGCACATCCATGCTGGACAGAGCCTCGTGCCCTGCAGATGGTTGGTTATTTCAGTAGACATCCAGTTGCTGTCAGTTCCACAGTTTAACTCTATAAGACAGAAAAGCACTTTTCATGGGGTGGGAGTGAAATACATGACAAAGCTGAGACAGTCTTGTGCTATCTTTAGAATTTTTTTGACTGGGGTTTTATGGGTGTGTTATGAATATTCAGACTGTCACTCTGAGTTTTAAAAGACTGTCCTCCATATTGATGAACCATTAACTGCTCTGCAAAGTCTGGACTTGGTTAACTTAAAGAATTAATTCTCAGATTTCTGTGGAGGATTATATCTGGGTTTAAACTGTTACAGATACAGATTTTAAATTTTAGTGATGAATGCTAACACTGTACAAGAGGTTGTATTTAATTCATTTGTTATATCATAATAATTAAATCTTAATGGTTTTTGTTTAATGCAAGTAAATGTTGGAGGTACTGTGTATTTTTTTTTCTTAATTATATCAGTTTCAAAATTTGGTAAGTTTCTGCAAATTCTATTGACACTAATACTGGTTTGCAGCTTCTGTTGATTTTGGCCTTCATATGTTACATTTACTGAAATAAAACTTTTCCTCACCAAGGTATGAAGAAGAAAAGTTTAGAAAGAAACAGAAAAGGTATATTCATATTTTGATTAGGGTTGCATCTAGATAAGACAATTTGCACTGCAACTAACTCCTAGTTGATTGGCTTGCCTAAAGGAATAAGCATTTGTAAATATAAACATGCACTAGTGCCCAAGTTTTTATTCATGACAGCGACTATACTGTACTTGCAGGCAGTATGGAATCTATAAGAACTCACCCTGGGTGTTCAGACAGCTATTTGCAGATAGTTTCTATTATACTTTTATGTGAGATGTTCACTTTTAAGGGAATACCTGGGTTCTCAACTTCAAGAGGCAAAAGTAGTGCTTCTGTATGAACCCATTAAATCAAATGTCATTGTTTCTAACAGGAATTGATCTCTGGAGATGAGCTGTATTTAGGTGCTAAGTAGTAGCTATGCATTAGCAGAGATGCAACTCCATAAGAAGTTCTAATATTGAATCTTGTATTTTTTGGTATTCACTACCTTTTTAGTTATTAACTTGCATAGGTGCAATCTAAATTAGTCTTTTAGTGCTGTTTGTATTTGCAGTGCCTATATTCCTTCCTAATAAATACTGGATTTCCACTTTGTTAATTTCCAGTCTCCTGCTAACTATTCAGGCTATTCCACAGCTGATTAATTTTCTTTTGAATATATATGTTATTTTTTCACTCACTAACAGACTGAAAGATTTTGCTGCTAACTTTGTTTTTATTTTTATTTTTCCTTTGTGTGCCTATTAAGGAAGGCTTATTGTCTAAATTGGGTAGAGGAACACTGAGATTGAAGTAAAAGGAATTAAAATTATTTCTGGAAGCTCACATGTAAATCTAGTGATGAACATTCTTTACGAATTACTCTAAGCAATAATTTTAAAAATCTCCAGTAGAACAAGCATTTTCTAGTGTCCCTGTTGATAACTTCACCTATACTACCATCACTTTTGTGAAAAGCAGTATGTTCTTCAGTGGAAATTAGATATAGAGATCACAGGCAGAATTAGATAGTGAGCCTTTAATCAGGTAGAAAGCAGCTCCTTTTTATGGGTTTATGGCCCAAAGGAGCTGTCACTGTTTCTATCATTTTGAAAAACTGGCTGGTTATAGTTTGAGAGACTGGACAGCTATGCTAGGCAGATTGTTGTAGGACAAACCTGGTCTTAGTCTCCCACTTTAGAACTGCTTTTGGTTTTAAAATTAATTTACCTCCATGCACAGCTTACTTGCCAGAAGATGTTACCAAGATTGTAGCTTCTTCTTACAGTAAAGAGGAAAAGTACATTTTGTGCAGGGCTTTCAATCATCTCCTGGTTTCTGCAAAGCAGCATTTTGTTTGCTGGTCCCAAGGCAGATATTAAAAAATAACTACAAAATCAAACCTACTTTTATCAGCATGATGGTGAATTTTCCAGGGTAATTGCAAGAGTCTTAGAAGGTAATAGAAAAGGTATTGCAGTTAAGGAGCCTCTTCACTTTTGTTGATAGGGGTGGTACCTTCTTGGCTTAATTACTGTAACATTAAAGGTAATTCATCAGAGTGGTAGTGCTTGCCATTATTGTCATGTTACCTGTATTGTATTCCTGCTTGCGTTTGTTACTATGAGCACAGGCTATGCTTTTTTCTTCTGTAGTCAAACTTCACTTGCACTTTTTAAATGCTTCCTCTCAAGTGCTGTAGTTACTTAAAGGCTTTCCTAAAAATTTTAATTAATTTCTAGGGGGTGGTAGGAAAATGGGTATTGAAAAGATTCCAAACATCATGACTACATTAAATAAAAACCTTAATTTAATATTTATTTACTAAAATTTTTCCTGTGTAAAAGCTTTCTGTTTTCTTATTAAGGTTAATAGTTTTTTCTTAATAATATGAGCTATCAGACTATGTTAACATAGTTTAATTTTACTACTTTTTTTGCTAAGCAGAGTTGACCAAGAGCTGAATGGAAAACAAGAGCAGAAAAGTGAACAGTAAGTTTGGAGTCCAAACAAGACTGAAGAATATGCAGATGGAACGTTGCTGTTTGTGCTCCATTGCAGTGCATTCTCTGTGTGTATGTATTATATAAATCTGTTGCAAAAGGTGCTTTGGACTAGCACACAATGAACTGCTTACTGCTGTATTGGTTTGTCTTGACTTTAATTGCTGTTTATGTAATCGTTTTATACTGCTAAATGGCAAAGAACCCTATGTTTTCAAAGGATGTTCTTGCAATTGTTTATCTAAATGATGCATGTTCTTCAGTAAAATATTTATATACCTAAATGTTAAAGGAAAGAGATAATATATATATTTTTATGACTGAGCAGTATATTGTGTGTACCTGCTGAAGGAATTCATTTGCAGGTAGACAAGGCCATAAGTTACTTGTTGTTATTGTATAAATCTGTTTTGCTGTAAATGGTCAAGTGCATTTCTTTGTTGTCACGAAAACTTGTTTGGATATTAATGATCATTAACTTGACTTTCACAAATACAGAGATCCTTATTTTTGTTCAGTTAGCTTATTAAACTCACTCCTTTATCTCACTGGAGTGAGCTTCAACTTTGGCGTCTTTCAGTCCATTGTTCAGGATGCAGAACTGCAGTTCTGTGGGTGGCAGTTTGTTGGCCACAGGGTTTAAGCCTAAGCCACAAAAGCTGAACTGTCTGACTGGTAAGATACCAGACCTTTTTCAGATGAAGTTGTGCATTTAGATTCTGCTTCAGTATGTCAAGACTGTCTCAGCTAGCAGTAGGAAATTAGTTCACTGCAGTTCTTTGTGGATGAATCTTGATTGTTACTGGTAGGAGCTCTGGTCATGCTCTTTAGAACTTGGGAGCTACATAGGTACTCTAGCCAAATACCATTTTTTGGGCAGAAATATGAGAGGTCTTACGCTACCTGTGTCATTCTTGTAGATGAAGCATCAATTTCTAAAGCTGTTAGGCACATGATACCAGCACTAATTTAACTTTTAAGAAGTGTTTTAAAGGTTGGGGTGTTTTGACTCCCCACAATAGTGGTAAATCTGGGTCTCTAAGAGTTGTTCTTGGGCACATAATTAGTGTGTATAGGTTTACTGGGACAACAGTAATGCACTGGTTGATACATTGTAAAAGTTTGTAACATCTTCTGATAAACATTGCATTTTCCATGTAAGGGCAGGTGTATGCAAATAAATTCATTCAGGAGTTGAGCAATATAATGTTGCAGCAAGTATATTAAATCTTTGCTTTTGGTGTTTATTGTGCTCACAATTTTGTCTTAATGCCAAAAAATATCACATTTTAACTATATTTAATGTTACTCAGTTACCTTATTAAAAAAAGAAGTTATATTCAATCAGATTACTACCTGACACTGATAAATAGCAGTTGTGAGATACTCCATGGTCAACACTTACCAAGTAACAATAAATCCAGTGTCTCCAGTGATACCTGTATAAATTCTGAGAGCAGGTGGATGTCAGGTGAGGGAAAAGAGCTCATGTCTCTGGAAGTTTATTTAAGTCTACGGTTCAGATACTTTCATCTCAAGATCTAAGTCCTTCCGTTGCAGTAGTTTCTGTATCAGTTTCAAGGAGATTGATAGGCAGGATGTATGCACACAACAGGCAGTACCAATGCCAAGTTGCTTTGCATCCATTCCATCAGGTTTGGATCTTGCTCTGAAAGCAGAACACAAATACACTTTCTTTGGGGCTGTGTTATTTCCTGCTTCAATTTCAATGTTGACTCAGATGAATGTAAAGTTCAAGTCAGTATATGGAGCACTTGCAGCCTGTTTACTTCTGATGCTTTCATGGTGTGGTGTGTATGACCATGCAAATCTGATTTTTACTGGGTTTGCATGTGTCCTAAACAGGAAGCATTCTGATTATCTCACTTCCATTTTCTTCTAGTTGATAAAAGGATTAGTCTCAGTAAAATTATATTCTCCGTGGAGGGATTGTAGTTCTCTATGTCCTGTGTGTATAGTGCAGTACAGAGTAGCTGTTCCTCTGCATGTGCCACATTTACCAGATTGTTACTGTGTTTGCTTTTGGCCAAGAATTCTACAGTTTCATGCTACAGTAGTATGATTTCTTTTGGAAATGTGTATGTGCTTATAAATGGTTTATTTCTCTAGTATAAATTGTTATGAATGAGTATACAGCACAACAGTTGTTTGTCTCTAAAGACATGGAGGTCTCTAAAGATACGCAGCTTGAGAAAGAAGTGTACTAAAGAATTATTCCTGTCTGACTTCTTGCAGCTCATCATTTAGTGATGAGGTGGATGTTTACAAAAAGTAAGGTGGTCCCAAAGCTATGGATAATGTTTTGTCAAACTTTTTTGAAATTTATAATATAATGTAATATATTTTAATATTTAAAAAACTGAAAAGTTTGAATGTCATACTTAAATAAAAATTATTTCAAAACTTTGTGGTAAGGAATTCACCTTTCAATGGCACTTCCTTCTAAAAGTAAGAGTAATTTTGCTGGAATTTGGTGAGCCCTGTGAAGAAAAAATTTCATGAGTCACTGATTTACCTCTGATTTGGAGGTCTCATCAGTTTATCTGTATTTACATATGTAGTAATAAGTCATTACCTATTTCATTATTGCTGTGCTCAACTGAAATAGAGATATTTGTGCCAGTGGCCTTTTGATGTGACATTTCCTAATGATTTCTGCAACAGGATAGATTCAGAAGTGGCAAAGAGATTCTGGAGAAAGTGTCATTAAAAACTGATGTGAGTTGACTCTGGGTTTGCTTGAATGTTCTTGATCTGTGGAATATGGCAGAGCCATGTTCTGTTGGACGGTAATGGGAAGGGATGTGTAAGGATGTAGTACTGAAGCAAATTGAAGAACTTACATTTCAAAAAGTATAGAACTAGTTAGAATAATATGTAACCTTGTTCATAGGAACACAGTTTGGCATTTTTTTTCCTTTACTCTCAGTAAACAAGTGAAGAACAGTCCCTGTTGCTGTGAGGAACGTTGTATTGAAAGACAATAGCTACACTCCAGATTGAAGTCCATTAGGATATTAGGAACCTGTATCTGTTTCACAACTTTGTTGCATCATACCCTAAATGTTCTAATGACAGTTGAAAAACTTCCAGCAGTTAATTGAAGGTTAGATTACATGTGGTAGTAATGGAATCTTTTATGAAAGATCTCTTAAGTGTGTCATGGGGAGAAGGTGTTGGTGCCTGATCACGTCAACTTCATTGATGCTGTGTGCTGAACAATGTCTGTAGCTGACTGAAGAATATTGAACTACATTGTGAATAGGCACTTTATCAACGAAATCTCTCACAAGGTAGAAAGTTTCTTGGCTTAAAGTGTATTTCGTTTAGTGTCAAATTTTTGTCAGTGTATCCTACAGATTTATACAGTATTTAGTATCTAGAAAGATGGTTTAAATTCATGTCTTCTCAAAAGTTGTCTTTGGAAATGATTTGAATTCTCAAATCATCCCAATCTTCCTCATACGAGGAATGGAGAGGAGAGGGCTAACAGCTTGCATGCTTTTTATAACCACAGAAGCCTTACAAATCTTGCAGTCAGAATTCTTACTCAGTCCTTGAGGATGCAGGTCATTCTTTAGAGGATTTGTTTCATTGACTGCTTGTCAGAGACACTTGAAACAAGTGCTTTAATTCTACTTTTTAAGGATACCTTTAGTCAGAGTAACACTCTGAAATGTAAGGAATATTTAAATATTCATATTCTGAAAGACATATCTTGCAGCTTTCCTTCCTTCAAAATTCTAAGTTGAACTACACTGTTTCTTTTATCACATCTGATTAGCCATATTAAACTAACAGGGAAAAGGGGCATTTGTGAAGAGGGTTTGCAGTCATGTTAGTTTTTCATCATTCCCTTCAAGCATGACTGAGATCAGTGAAATCAAAGCCATTCTTTGTTCAACTAGATTTTTTTTTCAGTTTTGCAATTTGAACTGCCCAAATTACTCCAATTTACATTACTTTTTTTTAGTATTGAAAATTATCTGAAGAGAAACTATGAGAATGTTTTCCAAAACATGGTAAGATAAGTCCTTCCTTACTCTAGTTTGCTCAACTGCTAAGTTAATACTGATAACATGGAATTCCGGGTTAATAATTACAAATAAATATTCATGGATGACACATACTTAGTTTACCAGTGGCTCTGCAGTTCTGCAGTGTTTCTTAGTAATCTAACAAAACCTTTTTATTAACAGGAAAGACCTGAGCAGTAAGGTGCTCTGATGGTTGAAAGGTAGATTGAAGGGTTAAGATATAATTATTATGCTGTCAATTAGTGTCTGTAAACTTTGTTGTGTGTGATAATGGGAAAGATGCAGTGTTTAATAAAATGAAGCTGCAGTAATCATGCAAAAGCACAGGTTGTGAGTCATGGATAATAGAACTGGCTTAATTGGGCTAGTAACACTCTTCACAGATGGGACTGTTTTCCTTAGTCCCTTTAATAGAAAATATATAAGTAGAAGACTCTTCACCTCCCTCTTAAGAATATGATGATAATTTCTTTTTAAATGAGCTCGTTTTGTGCGTTTCAGGGTGTCACGGGTTAATGCGATAAACACGTGTGTGAATGTGCTAGCGGTCATTACTTAGGGGGCATTTTTTAATGAGGAAAAGCCGTCGCTGAATCCAATAAAGGCCTTTGTACGAGGTGTGGGGTTGTGATTGCGGTGTTCGAGGTGCGGGCGTGTGCCTGTGGCCGGGGGCTGTCCCTGAGGGCGGGGCCGTGACTGTGCCTGGAGGCGGGGCCGTGACTGTGCCTGGAGGCGGTGCCGTGACTGTGCCTGAGGGCGGGGCC
>VXBI01007618.1:137108-184468 GCA_013397375.1 Toxostoma redivivum
CGCCCCAATAGCTCCGGCCGGGATGGGATGGCTCCCGGAGCCGGGCCGGGCTGTCGGTTGTGCGGCCCTGGCCCCGCGGCCGTGCAGGAGCGCTCCCGAGTGTCGGACGGTGTTGTGGGGTGGCCTCTTAGAGCGCCTCGTGCCCTGCTGTGGGTGTGCCCGACGGGCTCGGCTGTGGGGCGTAGGGGGTTTTATTGTTACCTTTGTTTGTTTTCAATGAGAGCGAGGACAGCGCAGTCGCGCAGCCGTGGATGATCGGGACGTGACCAGCCCTCCCAGTGAACCATGGCGTATCAGCTGTATAGGAACACCACGCTGGGGAACAGCCTTCAGGAGAGTCTGGATGAGCTCATACAGGTTGGGGGCTTGCGGTGTGGGCGAGTAGCTTAATAAAGACAGAAGTTTTTATCGAAATGCCTTTGTCGTTCCTGTATCGGGGTACTATGGCCAAGGTTTGGGGTACTTACTGATTGAAATCATAAGGGTTTAGTACTCCGTTTACTTGTGATGTATTTTTCTTTACGTTCTGGGTAAAGGAAAGTGTTTTATGTAAGTGGCATAATCTCATGTGGCTCAGTAAATGAACAGCCAGATTAAGCTGGAACATTGCAGTTAATTTGCTGTTCTTCTGGTTATTTCCAGTATTTATTGTAAGAGATCTTTGTGTAGTACAGAATTGAAATACAAACATAGAAATAAATACAGGAGCATAATTTTTTTTGTAGATTGTTCTAGAAAGCTGCTTCAGTGAAGTGAACTTTTTTTTGATGTTTTTAACTTATACTGCATGTTTAAGCTTATTCTGAAACAACTCAAAACTTCTTTTTTTTTCTTTTTTCCCAAATACTTCAGTCACAGCAAATCACACCTCAGTTGGCCCTTCAGGTGCTACTTCAGTTTGATAAAGCTATAAATGCAGCACTGGCACAGCGAGTCAGGAACAGAGTCAATTTCAGGGTAAGGAAATGATATCTTAAAGTTTTACATGAGATACAGCAAGTGTTGATGCAGAATGTCATTAAAAGCTGTGCGCTCTAAGCAAGAACTTAAGAGTTCATTTTGGCTCTGATAATGACTGTATATATGCATGTATATTCTGTATGCAGCTGTAAGGATCCTTACCTTGTTCTGCCAGGGATCTTTTGAATGAATGGAAAAATGAAATGATGAAAACAGGGAAGAGGGAAATGCTGTTTTGATGGATAACATTTCCGTCCCCAGTGTCTTGCAGATGAGGAGGGAGACTTTTGCTTCTCACAGCTGTCCCTAGCAATAGTGAGATGAGGCCAGATTTTTAGCCATATGAGTAATGTGAAGAGAGACTAGAGAGTTTTAGATCCATGCTTTCATTGGATCATTTTGTAGCTATTTTCTCTAGGTACCTGAGAAAAATAAGTTGGGGGAGTATTCCCAGTCAGCCACCCTAATTGATGTTAAATAGCCAGCAAGTTGTTAAATGTCAACTTGAATGTAGTGTTAAGAAAAAAACCCACAAAACCCAGCTTCCTGTGAACTTTTGTCATAATACTTCTCTACAGTCTATGTAGAACACATTAATGATGTGAGTTCCTAAGAGACTAGATTTTTAAACAATATAGAGATGTTAAAAATAGCATAATTTCTCTAGCATACTTAAATTGTTTTGTATATGTGGCATGGTATAAAAAGTAGTGTAGCATCTGTTTAGTGGATAAATTTTTAAAATGTTATTTGGAGCTTAAGTTCAAATTAAATTCAAAAATATCAATTTAAAATATGTATAGGTGAAGGTCGGAAGTTTTCCATATTAACATCCTCAGTAATATATCAAATAGGAGGGATACCCCTTTATGTCACATACGTCAGTTTTGTCATGATTTTTTATTTAAGCTACGACATTGTTTAAGCAGTTGCAGAATTCACATCTTGGTATGACCACTGCTGTATCTGAGTTTTCTTATGGCCCAATATTTTAAGAAGTGTTTTCTCCTACTGATCCTTTGTACACATTAGAAAAATCGTAAAAGTTCTTTGCCTACCTGAGGAGCCTCCCCTTGGATATCCTGTAACGTCACTCCATGGTCTTGAGAATTTCCGCCACTGGAGGGCATTTAAACTCCAGTTTTCCTCAGAATTGCTTGCTTGTTTGTTTATATGCATTCAGGTCCAGTGTTGGCTTTGTAGCAAATCTATTCTAGAAGGGACATAGTTCAGTAGATACTCATCATATTTGCTGTTGCTTTTGAGATGCGGCCTATAGAAAATATCTCTTGTATTTTTATAGGGGTCTCTGAACACATACAGATTCTGTGACAATGTATGGACATTTGTACTGAATGACGTGGAATTTAGGGAGGTTACCGAACTTGTGAAAGTGGATAAAGTGAAAATTGTAGCGTGTGATGGAAAAAGTAAGTATGAAATGTGATATAAATAGGCTGAGACACAAGACTTGATGGTTTTTAGAAAGCTTTGACCAAATGTCCTACTAAAGCCAGATTGACTGTATGACTTAGGCAGCAGTAGGGTTCTGCATTCCCTTTTGCATCTGATGAGAGATGAAACAAAAGGCAGCTAAATGCTTTCCTGACTCATAAGCTCTGAGGCAGAACGTGTTAGGATCTGCTGTGTGCCTGTTGTTGGGAAGTATATAATATTAGAGCAATTAGAACAGCAGAAGTAATCCTTATTTTTTTGTGTGGTGAGTTTTGTAGAACTAACCTATTTATTAGGATAGCACCATGTTTTACTGAATCTGAAGAGTGCTTCAACTGTCTGAGCAAGGAATTGTCTGGGAAAAGTGTCTAAGCAGTCATTCTCTGGATTTGATAACTGAGGACACGAACCCATGAAAAGCTTTTGCATGCATTTGCAAGTCATAAGACTTACTCGTTGCCTAACAGACCCTCTCTGTGTACTCTGCTTGTGGGAGTTTGCAATCCATATCTGCTTGACTGGATTACTTTTTTCCATGTCCCTTGAGATTCTTTACTGGGAAAAGTAATTCAGTGAATTTTGTGGCAAACTGCTTTATAACTTAAAACCATCAATGTGGCAGACAGCCACAGCTAAAGCTATGTGAAATGGTGCCCTTTGTTTCAGCCTTCAAGAGTGATGCTAAAAGCAGGAACTGAGCATGGAAGAGGCTTTATTTAAATACACCATAGACCTCTGAAACAGGTTCTTCATGGCTTCCTGACCGTGGCAAGCTTAAAATAGTCACTTCAAGTTGTAGTTCTAAAGAGTTGACAGAATTTATTGTTTTCTCAGCTTCTGTTATTAGCCAAGCATATAATCTTACTGCTTGGTTTTTGTGTGCTTGTTATAGCTAGTGGAAGAAACCTGACTTTCCAAGTATTTATCAGTCTCATTCTTGAAAAATTGTGCAGATAAAATTTAAACAACTGACTGACTTGCAGTTGCTCTTAACATTACAACCTTGTTTTTTTTTCCCACAAGAAGCTGAACTTATTGAAGGAACAGTACTAAACACTGGATGTTGTTCTCCATATTTGAGTTACATACTTTTTCCACAGCTCTAAAAACAAGAAAGCAGTAATGATGGCGTATCAAAAACTGCACTGGTGTTAATTGGTAATTCTGACAACAGGTCAGAAGAGAGAACTGGTTTCAGTTGCTTTATGAAGATCATGCTCATTCTTGCATCTGTTTCAAAAGGCATAAGCTATAGCCCATGCTCTTATCAGAGCTTATGCTGCTGGATGTGCAAAAACCTTTGTCCTTAGTAGATGATAGCCAGAGGTGCTTGTGGCTGACTGCAGTAAAGGGTTTGTGTATCACTGCATGTTAGAGCAAAGCTTTTAGTATTTTTAATGTGTCTGTGTGCACAACTCTAGAGTTTTGTGCTGGCTGTTCTCAGTGTTGCTAAGTGAAGTGAAACAGCACAAGCAGTTCATGCGTGGCATTGAGAGCAGTAGAGGGGACTGGGTAGGTACAGAACATGTTCTAAAATGCTTGGGGAGTGCTTTAGAACTTGGGGAAGGTATTAGAGTATGCTCTTGGTTCTCTGTTTTCAGTGGAGGTATGTTAGTCTCACTTTCTCTTTTCTTTCCTAGACACTGGTTCCAACACTGCAGAATGAATAGACCTGTGGTTTGTCTGCAATATTTTCTGTTAATATGCAGCACTTTCTGGAGAGAAGTATGGAAAGAGACTGATCATACTCAATTCTTGTGATGCAGATGTGAGTTAATCCATACTAGAAAGCATCACAGAATGACAGCGGAAGAAATACCTGTAGCATTTCTTCATTTCACCTTATAGGGCATGAATACAATGTTACCTTTTTTTTAATTACAAGAGATACTGTTGTCTTTTTTGGTTCAAAATAATTTCTGTAATAAACTTTTATTTAAAAACTTCTGAAAGAGTGATCATTGGAAAACTTTATTTAGAAACTAGCATTAACATATATTTTCCTAAAATTTTCAAAGTGTGTTTAGGGAAATTTTGCAAATGAAAAAGTCTTTCAGTTACAGGGTTCCAAGTGTGGTTGCATTGTTAATTATTGCAAGAAATGGCTGTTACAGAATGATGGAGAGGACATCAGCAAAAGCTTAGCAGCTCTTGCTGGGCAGCATGTTTGTGTGTTTGTGACTGCATCTTTCTGTCTGTGAATAGCTCTGCTACGTGCCCTTTGCTGCACACTGCAGATTGGTAAGTAACCATTTTTGAAACCAAAAGAATAGACAAGTTGCTTTTTTTTTAATTGCACAATAAGTATCTGTTTTTCTCTTAAGTGATGCAAATGTGTATCTGTGTCATGGTTTTCTCTTACTCTACATCAGACTCAATCTTCTAGGTTTAAACTTCTTTTGTTCTCTAATAGTCATGTGGTAAGCTGGATTTCAACCCATATAAGTATAAAAATTTGCTTTCTACCTCCAGCTATCTGTAATCCCTTCCTGTCTCTAGAGAGACTTCTCCATTTTGAGTTCTCTGTAGCCTTTTTACTCTCCTAATGCAAGTAATTATATCATTTATTTTGTTTCAATTAAGTGTGCATTAGAGTCATAGAATGGCCGGGGTTGGAAAGGACCTTAAGGATGATCTCGTTCCAGCCCCTTGCCATGGGCAGGGATACTTTTCACTATCTCAGGTTGCTCCAAACCTCATCCAACCTGGCCTTGAGTGCTTCCAGGGATGAGGCAGCCACAGCTTCTCTGGGCAACCTGTTCTAGTGACTCATCACCCTCACAGGGAAGAATTTCTTCTATTATCTAAACCTCAGTTTGAAGTCATTCCCTCTTGTCCTGTCGCTCCAGGCTTTAATCTTATTTCTGGGATGGTGTTTGTCCAGGTCCTGGATCTGCCCCTTCTGTGAAGGTTGTTTCAGTTCAATGAAGGAGCAGGGAGCAAAGGGAAGTTAAGGTGGTCTGGTGTTCTTTCTGGTTTTTGTTACTTTGCTCTCCATAACTTTCTTGCCACTTGCAATTTTTTGTGTGTGAATTTCAGCTAATCCTGCCCAGTTCATGTGATTCTTGTGCTTTGTGGAAGATTGAATTTACAACTAAAAGCATCAACTGCACTTCTGCTATACTATCCAGTGGAAGACACATCATTACATTTGTTAGAGCATCAGTACTTTTGCCATTGCCTTTTTGGTTCTTCTTTTCCTGTTAGTGTTCCAGACTTTTTCATTTATTTGTTTATTTCATTGTTTATTTTCTTTAGAAAGATCACAATTGCTTCCACTTACCAGCAGCAGAGAGAAAGTAAAATACACCTTTGCACCTTGACATTGAACTGTAATGGATTTTTCTATTTGGAAAGTAAATTAACTTTAGGAAAGTGAAAGGAAAGAATAAACACCAGTGCAGAACTGGCTGTGGATGACTGCCTCTTTAAACATAGTTTCCAAGAAAAAGGATTTTGTCAATTCCATAGGTGTGCAAACAAGGATGTTATCTGAATTAAATTGTTTGCTCAGTCAGGGATGTCAATACCTGACTTCAAATGTTATCAGAGAGGCACAAATTAAAGTGCAGAGCAGGAAGAATTTACGATGACTTTCCAGAAGACAAGTTTAATCAGGGTCATTATGTACCCTTGCACGATGACTAGGCACAGTGAGGTAGAGGAGTTACTCAAAGCACACATACTTGTGTTTAAGGGTCTTGGTAGTTTAGGGGGTAGGATTTCAGTCAAGGTCCTGTTGACCTGGGTTTGCTTTTATGTAGTGTAAAACTTCCAGGTGGGGAGGCAAGAAGGAGCATATTGCAAAGCACTTTAGTAAGACTGTACTGGGGGATGTGAACTTTTTCTTCACTGTAACCTAAAGGGTGGTCTTTGTTAGGATTAGCCATTATGGACTAGGAGGTAGTAATTTAATAATAAAAACCCAGCTATATTGATACTTTGGTTTGTGTCTTGTGCTAAAAGAACCTGCATCCTTCAGGGAAGTTGAAAATTATTCACTAAGAGTCTAGTTAACATTTTATGGTCACTGCTGTTGCAGTCAGAAAAAGACCGCCCTAACCCTGTTCCCTGAATCAATTTTACTCATGACTGCAAATACTTTATTGGTGTTGTGTTCATATCATTCATGTTTACTTTTCGTCTCTTTAGAATTTATTACCTGTTTTCCTCCAAATTCATTTTCATTGACCCATCTCTTTATTATAGGGCATCTCAGAGATGATCATATAAAGTATCAAATGTGAAGCAAGAAGGAAATAGACCCTCCTAACGAAAGCTAAAAAGAGCTGTTATGGACCTGTTGTGTAAGTATGTAATAAGCCACATTGTTCTTGTAGAAATAAAGTGAAAACTTGGAAATAAAACATAATTTAAAGCCAGATTTAAACTGGAAAAATAAATCAGTTATTAAATTTCAGAATTATAGTTTCATCTTCCTCCTGTGTGCTTCTTGAAAGACAAATCTGCAGCATATTTCCTCCTTAAACAACTGGTGGCTTATTTAGAGTTCAAGTTGTTAGTTAATGATTGTAGACAGAAGTGCCAGAAGTAGATTTTTTACTACACAAAGTTAGTATTTCTGATATTATTTCCAATTGGGCAGCCCATGATTTTACTGATGAATTGCATACGGAGTTTAACCTATTTTTGGAAGTGGTCCTGTAATCTGATGTGATTCTGCCACTTTGGGCTGGAGCTGGTCCTACTCTATTCCAAAGTTCATTATTTTTTCCGTTCTGCAGCTAACTGGCAAATTACATTTCTCTGTGCTCTGTCGCCAACTTTCTAAGATGCCAGCTATCTGATTTCTAAAATACTTTGAGATCTTTGGAAGGCAAAGTTCTGTGTTAAGAGTTGAGTGGTGATTTTTACTGCCATTTCTAATGGCAGAGACATCACTACTTTAATGTATGACTGCACTCATAAATATGACATTTCTGATGTCTTTGAAAGAGGATATGCTAAGAACATTCCTTTGTAAGAATCTTTTTGTCTTAGTTCACCTTAAGCATTTGGGAGTAGGCTCATTCTTTCAGAAGAAATTAGGTCAGTACTAAAAGAAGTGATTAGAAATAAATTTGCACAAGATAGCCTTTGTTTTTGCAGCCAAATCATCTGAGAGGAATTCTGGATAGTAACACCATCAGGAAGGGGAAATTTCGTTTGGATCAAGAAAATTGGTTATTGAGGTTTGCAAGTTGTTTAGCACTGCACGTAATAACACCAGAACAGTTATTTTCACCCAAAGCAGTGATCTCTCTGAACAGGAGGACTGCCTAGGGCTGCTGTCCCTCCTACTGAGTCACCAAGCTGGTTTTCTGGTATGCTGACTTCACTTGATGCCTTCATATTGTATGGGCAAGCTCTTTCAAATCTGGATAAATGCTTAGATTCTCTGTCTTCAGGTCCAACCAGGAAGAGCAGAGATTGCAGTGAGTAACATTGAAAGAAAAAAAATTTTGACTTTGCTAAAAGGCTTATCACAGAACAGATTTGAAATGGCACTTTCCACCCCCAATCTGAATCTTTGTCTCTATCTGTAACATTTTTGTGTCTGACAATAACAGATGAAACATTGTTATTACAGTGTGTACAAGCAATACTTCATGTTTCTGAGAGAAGAAACAGCTGAGGAAGTTAAACATTTACAAAGTAAAGGGGATAAAAATTACTGTTGACAAGTCTATAAGTAACTTGTAAGTATGTATTTTTCTCTACAAGTATATTTGCAAAATAGTAGAGGCCCCTCATTCATTCTCTTCGGATTCCTTCCGGCCCCCCAAACACCTTTGTTCTTTGAGAAGTAAATTATTTAGTTTTTACATACATTCATTTCATGGATGGGTTTGGTTTTGATGCAATTTCTTACAACTGTTAAGTATGGGGATTTTTTGTCTCCATGAATAAGCACATTTTTCCTCCATTTTCCAAGGGGAAAAGAGAACACTTTGCCACAGTTAGAAACACAGTGACCCTTTTCTGCCTGTTTCAGTCGAGAAACTTGAATGTATCCCAGCCCTCTAGTGAACCTCTTGGCACTAGTTTGCCATTTTGAAGTAATATATATTAATTTAAAGTAGCAAAAGAGTTCTAACAAGCAAAATCAGGCAGCAGTGGTTTGATGCAGTCTTCTGTGGGGCACACTTGAGCTCTTACCCAGATGCATCAGAGAAGTTTTGTTTGTTCTAAAAGAATGTACTAGACACGGAGATAATTTCTATTTAATGTTGAATTTGCTGCTGAAACCATTTTAAAAAGTTGTATGCTATCAGGTTAGTATAAAGCTTTAATCTCCTTAAAGAATGTCTTCTTACCTAAGTTGGAAACAGCTCCCTCCAGAATCAGTAATCCTATTTATTTGCTCTTTCTGCATGAACAAATGCCCAATGATGCATTGGGTTTTTATGTTTGAGAGCTTTTCTTGCCAGTACTTGGAGTTGCTGTTTGTGAAATCACCATGGCGTTTTAAAAATCACTTTTACCACCAAGTTGACTTTAAAATGTCTAACAAAATTGGAATGACACACCTTTTCAAGTCAGTTACTTCATCTTCTCACCCTATTTAAAGCAATGTTTTAAAGATCGATGTGACTGCAGTCATAACTTCATCTAAACTTAGCCTGGTGTTATGGAATTGCTTCAGATGTTCTTTGTATAATGCTAATTCTCCAGTGTAGACCTTAAATTTGTAAAGGTGAGTGTTTACTTACAAGAAAGTTACTTGAATAGATTTTTTTAAAATAAAGACAACGGCTTTAATCCTTTAGCATTACAGGTAGTGACAAGATATTGGATCCATGGAAAATGGCTAGCTGTTAATATGAGGTGAGAAAAACACATGGGTGAAAGACAAGAGTAAAAAACAATGTGTTCAGTGATTGGGTTGTTCATTGTCCATTACTGGCTGTGGTAATTACGGTATTGGAATCCATCACCAAAATATTTTTTTGTTGGGGAGGGGTGTTGATGGGAAGAGAGGTGTAGTCCTTAGAAAATAGAGGTTTGCACACCATTGTGTGTTTGCACACCTTTGCCTGTGTTTCAGATGGAGAAGTGGGTGCACAAAGGGTTAACTGGTTTAATGCTTTGCCCAGGAACGTAAAGCGTTCTCCTCAAAAAACAGAAGACCGAAGTTCTATGTATTTTACTATCTTGGATTTTATTGTAGGCTTTTAACAATAAACGGCTTTTGATAGAGTCGAAGTTCCTGGTGAGGCAAAAGCAGCAGCCAGATGTTCAGGTGAGCAGCGCTGCGGGCGCCGTGAACGGGCGGGCGGCTGCCAGGTGCTCTGTGGAAAAGCAAATTAATCATGGTTTCAGCTCTGCCCCTAGCCGGACCTGGCGGCAGCGTGACTCGGGCCTGTCCGTCTACAGCCTGGGGTTACCTTTGCCCACAGACTCAGGAAGGCACTGTAAAACAAACGCCCCAGCCGGTCCGGGGGAGAGAGCGCTCCCGCGCCCTGTGCGGGGACCCCGCGCTCCGGCGGCAGGACAGGGGCGGGGCAGGACGGGGCTGAGCCTCCCGCCCTTCCACACCGGGCCTTCCCTCCGCTGGGCCGCCCCGTCCGTCTGTCCGTCTGTCCGACCCTCGGCGGGGCCGCAGCCCCGCGCCAGCCCATGGGGCTTCTCCTCGGGGCCGCGCCGAGGCGTGGGCCCCCCAGGGGCCCAGGGCATCCTCTCCCGCTGTCCTCGAGGCGCCGTCCTAGACTGGCCCACGGAAGGCAGCAGGTGCTGGCCAGAGTCTCCGCGGCTCCCCCTCAGAGTCCCCGGCCGTACAGGGCCTTGTGGCGCAGGTACTCCTCGAGACACTGGATGGCCGCATCGTCTACCTCGGGGTCGAACTTGTTGGCCAAGAGATGGTGCTGCTGCAGCATCCAGGGCACGTCGCCCACCCCATAGATGCAGATGGCGCGCTGGTGACGGCCGGTGCAGGGCGGGTAGGGCGCGCCCTTGCTGATGTCCCCCTCCATGTACGCCCACTTGACCAGGCGGGGAACGGCGTTCATGTCCGAGAGCTGGAACTTGTCGTTCGGAGGCATGCTCCCCGGCACGCCCGGCATGCGGTTCAGAGTGGCCCAGACGTGCTCATCAGGGCTGTAGCTGTCCTTGGACCACTCGAGGAACTTTAGTGCCATGGGGTTCTCGAAGATATACTGCACGAAGTCCCGTGTGAGTGCGTTGTACGCGCTGCCCGTGAACATGGGGTAGCCGTGGGGTGGCGGCAGTTTCCTCTGGGCAGTGCGAGAGATGCTGTTCCCCACCTCGTGGTGGTACTGCCAGCGCTGCTGCTTGGCGGCTGAGGGCCTCTCCGACTCCACGTTGTTGCGGCCCTGCAGCAACTGCAGCGTCCGGACTATCTCGGCGTTGGTCTTGATGGGGAAGTCGGTGCCGCAGGTGTTGATGAGGTAGCGCCATGGCACCGGGCTCTGCAGCAGGTCTTGCATGCAGTTGAGGTCGGCCTGCAGCCGGGACCAGGCGGCATAGACCACGCTTTCCAGGCGGCTGGCCACGAAGACGTTGGGGAAGCAGGCAGCAATGGCCCGCACGGCCTCCAGGAAGGCGGCCGGGGATTTGCTGTCCACATGGACACAGTAGACATTCTGCGGGGCGTAGACGGACCGCAGGAGCCGCTCAAACATGTCAATTTTGTGGTGGATGACCATGGAGTAGGCGATGGGGAACTCCTCCTCCTCCTGGCTGAGCGGGAACTCGATGTAGCGCCGGGTCTCCTTGAAGGCTCTGCAGTCCCTCGTAATGTTCAGGTACTCGCCGGGCGTCGGTGAAGCCTTTCTGTTAGCCACTTCCAGGTTGTTGAGCTGCGCCTCCCGGATGGCTGTCTCGTCCCCGCGGACGACCCCCGAGCAGTTGATGCTGCGGCCGGGGGAGAGCTCCAGCGCCCGGTAGAGGCCGGAGTGATCGGCGGGGTCGGGGCGGGCGGTGCCGCGCAGCGCCAGGGCGGCGGCGAGCAGCGCCAGCGGCCCGAGCAGCAGCATCGCCCAGCGCCGCCGTGCCGCCGGGCCCCGCTCCCACCACTGCATCCCCGCCGGGGGTCTGCCCTCGCCTCCTGGCTGCGCTGCCGTGGGCGAGCCCGAGCCGCTGCCGCACGGAGCAGCCCGCCAGCTGAGCACCTGCTGCCTCCGGGAGGTGGGGAAGCAGTGCCCGGGCGATCCCGGTGTGACCGCAGGTGAACAACAGTCCCCTCCCTCCCCGTGGCGTGGCTCTGTTTGGTTTTATCAACACTGGGGGTGGTTCTCTCTTTTGTGTCTGTTTAAAAGATGGTATTTTATCTTACCCCTGTCCAGCATGTAAAGCAAGGAAAAGTCCTCTAAAATTCAACCCTATGTAATGCACTTTTTGGGAAGACTTTACTAGATTACTTTGGCATCTAACCTGGTTTTCCAGTGTTCTGATTGATAGGGAAGATGTGTGCTAATGTCTTTACGAAAAATTCGATGGCTGAAAGTGTGGGTGTTAACCTTAATATCTCTACTAACTTCAAGCAGCAGGTTTGTTACAGAGCCCAGCCGGTTTGACTCCCGAAACAGATAAGGGTCTGCACAAGCCTGAACTTCTGAACTTGGGGGTAAAATGAGAAGCTCAAGGGGGATATGTGGTAGGCGGTTCGGGAAGGCTGTACCTTCCTAGTACCTCACCCAACGGGGAAAGGAGGAGGGCAACACGTGGCCGGGAGTTTAGGCTAAAAGGAGGCTGCATCCTTTAAAACCTCGAGAGAGAAACCCCCGCGGGCGTACGCTCCCGTGCTCTCTTCCCCTTTATTCAAATAAAGTTGCAGGACTCCTCTGTCTCCTTTGTGGACACTGGCTTTACATAGCGTGATTTTCCATACATGATCATTCCAATTCATAGGTTAAGGAATGGTAGCAACAGGGCTGTAGTCTAGGCAGTCAATTTCAACAAGCTTCTTGCTGTCGTTGAGTACTTTGAGCTTTGGTGAAGGATTACTGCAGAAGGTAACTGGGCAAAGTCGAATTTCTGCTTCTACAGAGGAAGCAGAGGGTGAAGATAGCGGCTATAGTTTATAAATGATTTGCCACAAAGTGTCTGCTTTAAAGGAGGAAGTGAAAGAATATTTGCACTGACACGCTGGCCGAGGCAGTATCACATAAAAGAAAGAGATCGATAGCTGCAAGTGATAAGGCAGTATCACATAAAAGAAGGAGAACGGTAACTGCAAGTGATAAAACTCTTTGTGCTGTGATGAACAAAAAACTCCCTAAGCTTTGCAGTCATTCTGAACTACTTCGTGGTTTGAACCAAACATAGTATGTGGTACTGTGTTTATAAAAATGGACCAGTTTCAACTGTTTCAATGATTAGTCAAAATTTCTAAGATGGGTTTTTTTGAGATGGAAGGCGTATTTTTTTTCTTTCTCCAGATGGATAAAGAATCTGCGCAGAATCACAGAATCTGCAGCTGGACTGAGGACAGTTATAAGTGCAGTTCTGCACAGGTTCTAGAAAAAAGAAGCAGTTACTTCTCCAATTTCAAAACTGAGATTATTTGTTAAATTAGTAAATTTAACCAACTCAATAAGTAATTGTCTTAGACATTAGTGGCCCAGAAATTTTAATGGGCATTATGAAAAGAAATTGTGTGATATACATAGTATTTCCTACATGTACAATGCCAGTTTGCCTGTGCTGAATATCAAAGAAGATATACTTAGGAGAAATTTGGGAGAAAAAGGCTTGAGGAATGTAATTAAATGCACTTAAATTATTTTGGATTAATTTGTCAACATTCTGTAAATTTAGTTGCAGATTCACCAATATGAACTTGGTCAGTACAAGAAACTTGACATTTTTGAAGGTTTCTAAGTTAGTGGCTTCATCATTTGCTTTGTGGTACACAGCTCTTTAGTTATAGGCTCTTACCTGAAGTAAAATAAAAAAAGCAGCAAACCCAAGCAACCTGAAGTGTTTATGCCTCTACTTCCAGGGTAAAATTTTAAAACTTTCTCATCTGGAAAGTATGAAATGTAAATAACCAGGCAAACAGCTGAAAATCTGGAAAAAAAATTTTGATTAAATAGAACATAATTTTTGCAAAACTGCTTTTTTTTTTTTTTCTCATGAAAGAAATGTTAGCCTATGCAACATAATGTTTCGTTTGTAAAGTCCAAGACTTGAGGAATTGTTATCATACTAAATAGAGGTTAAAACCAGTTAACATTTATATTATTATGTGTAATTGTAACTTCCAACAACTTAAAATTGAGCTCTGGGCTCAAATCTTCATCATTCCTTTAAATGGTGATTTGTGTAACTGAGTACAACAGTGACTCTGCTCACAAGTGAGTGATGTAAATCAACTGTCCTACAATCAGTATATGACACACAACCCAAGCACTGCCTACAGGGTAACCAGTAGCCACATTGCTTGCAGAGATAAATAGCCTGGAGATGTGACAGCAAATGGCAATATAAGAGAATGGTTAATCATATTTAGATAATAATCTTGCAGAAGACTATCTGTGAAGGGTTACACAATGTCTAAGATTCTTGTGATTATGCTTTTTGCAGAAACATACAACAGGCTGTGCAAAGGTGTTTTGTATTTGAAAGGCAAATGAATGGCAGAGGGAGGAGTTCAAGTGTTTCACAGACAAACGATCACTGTACTGTCATAAGACAAACTGGTGTTCCAATTAATTTCCAGAATTTCCCTGCTGATCTCCAAGTCTGTCACACTGATGGAAACTTTTCAACTTTCAGTTAAATAGTTTTGGTAAGTCTAGGTGCCATGTCTCTCTAGTGCCTTTTTGTACGTGCTTCCATTTCAGTAAGCCATATCAAGTCAGGAGTTCTTGCTGTTTTAGCTTTCCTGTTAAGGGATAAAAAGAATCTTCACAAGTTAACCTGCTATCTACTTTCCCAATTGACTAATTTCAAGGTCATGGTTCAGATAAATGCATTTTATCTGAAGATAAAATGGGGAGCAGAGAAGAAACATCTATTCTGCTTGCTTCTCCAAGGGAAAAAACCAAATTGTGATTGCTTGCTGATGTTGTCAGACCTGGTGAAGCACCTGGTGGAAATTTACACTGATGGCAATGGCCATAATCTCACCAGGTTCACCTGTACACAGTTAGCTTGTAGAAGGAATAGGGTTTTCTCAGTGAAAGCAACTTTTAAAAAGAGGAACAAAGAGAACTCCCGTGGAGGGATCAGCCTATAGTGATTGCTAAAATCTGTAAGGAAGAAATTTTTGTATATATCGATACACTGTCAGCTTTTTTTAACGTGACTTATAAGAAATATGTGGAAGTAATAAGTTTTGTTAACTTAGTCAAAGAGACATCTGAGACCAGGCTTGTATATGCTACAAAAAAAATTAGTGTGTTATACTCAATTGTTTGGGGGGGGCTAAGAATTTTGGTTTTACCTTCTCAGTTAAAAATTGTTTGAGTGTCAAGTGTTTTGGTTGGTTTTTTTTGTTGTTTCGGTTGGTTTGTTTGTGGGCTTCCTTCCTTCTTCCCTTCCTTCCCCTCGCAGGGATTTTGAAGGATTCACCTGGAAGCTATAATACCATTTTTAAGCTATCAGTTCATTGTTGCCTGTGTCATTCTGCTGCTTTTCTGTATTTCTCAGTTGTCAGAGAGCCCTATTTCCTGCTCATTCATTCAAAGCCATGGTATGCATTGTGATGTGTTGGCTTGACTGCTTTGCAGGCATTACTAGCTCACAGCTAAGTTCTGTGTTATCCAGAATGTTTGTGTCTACAGGAAGAATTTTGTATTAACAGCACAATGACTGTTATTTGACCATTGTGTCTCATAGCTGTTTGATTTTCATGTGTCATCTGGATAGCGAAGCCTTAACTTGGCAGAAGTATGTGCATGAGGCATAATTCTAATCAGAAACCAGTGCATTTGCCTCCGTGAACTCTCCCAGGGCGGGTCCTATCTCAGGCTACACGATATACAGGGTAGCCTCCAGGATATCTGTTCCACAGTGGCTCCTCTTGGCAGATTCCCTTTAGGCACGCCAGCTACCCCACCCTTCCACCCTCCTGCACTCACCTTAGTCTGCAAGATTGGCTCAGCTTTTTATGTCTGACACAGCTTCAGGTCTCTTACCACAGAGACCCTTCTGTCTCCTTACAAAATTATTGCCATGTTCACCCAATGTAAGAACCTCTTAGACTAATGGCAGGGCGAGAGTGAGGTGGATGATAAAGTTGTGATATAAGTAAGGAAATAGTTGAACAGGTTTTCTTTCTTGCTTGTTCCCTTATTTATTCTCTCGACCCTCATTTGGCTACATATTTGCATAGAAAGGCTAATGGCTCTAGTCTTCCCTGTGTCCACTAGTGTGTTTTACAGCTGTAAGATCATGGAATTATAGAACAGGCTATAGGGATCTCACATGATCATCTGTCCCAAAGGCTCATGGAAAAGGGAGCACAAATAAAGTTATAAACACCTTGTCCAATTGTACCTTGAAAGCCTCCAGTGATTCCTCCCAATTTTCTGATTGAGTGACTGCTGCTGGAAGTGAGGAACCTGGATTGCCACTTGAGGAGCCCTTGTCACTGACTGTTTTGTGGTATAGGTCGTGTGTCAGAGATGTGTAGATGAATATGCAGGTTTATAGGTAAACCTAAACCCCTGGTGAAGCAGCTTTCTGCCTCCCTCAAGAGTTATTTGGATTAGTTATGTGAGAAATACCCAACCCTGCATGAGGCCTGTAAGATTATTTTGTAGGCCCAAACCTAAAAATACTTAGGGCTGGCTCTGATTTTCCTTTTATTTTTTTGTTTATATAATAAAGTATTATTAAGCAAAAAATAGTGATATTCTCACTGACTGCTATTTAAGCAAAATTATTCCTAAGTACACTTTTTACATAATTTGCTGACAAGTACACATCTTGCAGTAAGATACAGTATCCTGTTTTGAACCACTGTATTCCACTTTTTTCATTTGTGTTTATCAGGAAAGTTCATAAGGAATGTTCTTGTTCATGTCAAGTAGTAATAGCTCCTTTCAAAAGAACTGTTCTTTTTAAAATCAACATTTCTTTTGAGCTATGACAGAAATTAAGAAGAAATTACATTTCCATCTTCTTGGGTGTTTAGATATTTTTATTTTTTTTACTGTCTCTGCTGATATTGTGATACTTATCTAAAAAAACATAGGATTATATTTGGCTTATAGTTTTGAGATTTATAGTTTTTAAATTACTGATAAACATTTGGAAAACTTCACGATATCTTTCTCATTATGTATCTTCAGAGACCCTAAGTTCAGTGTTCTTTTTATGTGGACTATTTGGCACATACTCCCGAGTGGGAAAGTGAGCAAAGATGGGAAGTGAACAAGGAAGTATTGAGGTTTCAAAATAAATAAACCTTATGCAAACATAAGTATATTATATATGTACATTTTATCTGTAAAACTTTAACATGATGAACATGGTCTTGTGCAGGTTCTGCTTTTTGAAATTGAAAACTGTCTGATTTTAGACTTTAGCTTCTGTTTGCTTCCATTTAATGTCAACTAAATTATGTGTCACAGTCCTGTACTGTCTAACAGTTCAAGCTGTATCTTTATAAACTGCTGAGATTGCATCCCCAATAGCAGGGTCTTGGGTCAGTTTGATGACAAGTTAGAGGTCGAGTTCATCTTTGAAGAAACTGTTGGATGTTAATTTTCCTTTCAGACTCTACTTCATTGCTGGTTTGTGACAAATGGTTTGAAAACACTATATGCAGTACCTCTGAACCTGATTCAGAGAGGACATGAAAAGGCAGCAATAAAAATCAGAAAGTAAAATATCAAACCACAATTTTTGTAGCATGCATACCAGTTCCTATTACTTAACTGAGCACTACCTGATGCTATTCACCTTACAGTTGCAACTCATTGCTCTGCTCTTTCTGGACCTCTGGTGCACTTTTACTGAAGTCAGAGGATTTCTGCTTTTGTCCAAGGCAAAATTGCCAGACTGAAGAGCTTAAGTGAGTATGCCTTATAAGAAAGCCAAAGCAGATAATCATAATAGACATATAGTCTGTAGGATAGAATTGGTTACTTGAAATTTTACACAACAGCTGAACACTGCTCATAAGGTATAATGAGTTTCCTCAATTACATTTTGTATAATAAAGCAAAATAGGGGGATCGGGCTTTACTCACCTTATACAGGTTGCTGAAGAGACAGACAAATAAATAGGACGACGTTGGTAAGGAGGGTTGAAAGAATTTTCTTTAAACCACTCTTAAAACTGGCACTGCTTCTGACTGTGGTGCCCAACACTGTAAACTGGACTGTGTCCTGGGGGAAGAAAACTTGTTTTTTTCTTGAAGGATGTAATACAAAGAAAACACAGTGATGCTGGGGATCATAAATACATTAGCTCATGCTGCATTGTTTCTACAAAACATCATGGGAAATATAAACAAAACAGAAAACAAAACTCTTTTAGATAGATGGTAGTGGAGTTCGGGGCTACAGAAATTAAAAAAAACAACACAAAGGGATTTGATTTTGTACATTTCCCACAATGAAAACCCCATTATAACTATCCTATTAAAGAGATAGATAAAGGAGTTCCTGAAATAGACACAAATGTCACTGAGAAAGGTTTTTATCTTTTAACCTTAAAAGCATGTTAGTTTTATTGCTTGCATTTTTTCAGATGTCTAAATAGTGTTCTAAACTTTAGGTGTTTCTATTCTGTGGTAGAACTTTTATCCATTTATCAGTGTTCTGTGCAGTTTGATTTGGTCACAAGTAGAGTCTGCCACGATACACAGATAGATACACAGAGTGAGGGCTGGCACACAGATCATGTCCAAAGCCTCTGGGTAATGGAGATTGCTGCTTTCATGTCTCTGTGGCTGCCCAGAAACATCTGAATGTGTTTAGCCCTACAGCCAGTCTGGTTGCCCTTGAATGTCCCATAGCTGGCTAAGAATACTTTGGGCTGGGACTTTATCCAGTTGCTGAACAGGTGTTGCTGAGTTCAGTAAATGTTCCTTCAGGGCTTGAAGGATTCACACGGAATACTCCTTACCTTCACACTCATAGAGTGCATTATAAGGGAAGCACACAAGGAATCAATGGGGGACAGGTGATTGTCACTCTAGAACTGCTGTGGGCTAGTCAGTTCTGTCTGAGGTTCCTGAAGTGTGCTGCCCTTATTCTGGCTGCAATTCTGCAAAGAAACCCTAGTATTTCAGTGAAAGTCAATATGAAATTATTTTGTAGGGGAAAATGCACTTGTAGGGAGTGTAGTCCTTTCCTTATTTCCTTATTTCCTTTTTCCTTATTTCAGGTGATCTATTTGCTTCATATTTTTCACCCTTTAGAATTCTCTTATACACTTGACACTTCTGCTTCCTTATACAAAGCTAGAAGAAACATTAGCTGCACTTAGGTCAGAGAAAATCCTTAAGGTTTTTACTGCTTATTGTTTCATTCTTTCCATGCTTATAACACATCTCCACAACTTGTCTGTCTGTGGGTGTTTTCACACTTCTGTAAACTACCTCCACGGAAAAAGTTAGCAATAGCAAAAGAGAAGCTTTCTGCACAGCAGGTAAACTTAGGTCCAGAACCTCTGAGGTATTTGAGCATCCCACCTAAAAGTAATAAGTGCCTTAGTATGTGGGCCTGTATTCTGGAACAGTTCTGTGCAAGTAGTGCTGAAGCAGCAGGCAGCAATCGTATCTTTGTTTTGACACCTTTTATGTGCTGGTGTGTCCTGCCCCTGCAGAGGGGGCCAAAGAAGGAGCTGGTTTTTGAGGAGCATTTACTGTCCTAAGACTGAAATATTGATTTGGCTGACTAAAGGTCATGCTCCTCACTGTGTGCAAATGAACATGACTGAGCTTATCTTTGGGAACAAAGCCATTTACGGTAGTGCTAGATATCAGTAAATCAAATATTGGCATATGTATTTCTACTTACTATTCTTACTAAAAAAAATACAACACAAAAAAATCCCCAAAACAAACCAGAAAACCCAATAACTTCTAACTTTCTGACATGCATTTTCTGCCTATAATATAATGCCATTGTCCATAGTTTTGTTTTAGGCCAATTGTGTGCTTTGCAGGAGTACCAAAATGTAGGCCTATGGTAAAATTACAAATTCAACAACCTTAATTACAAATTCAACAGTGGGAAGTAGAATAGCAGTTTATTCTTAAAAAGACATGGCACTGGCATGCCCCTCTCTTAATGTTATTTTCGGTTCTAGATTTGGATGAAGTTTTTTTTCTACTTCTGTGTTCAGCAGTGAGGGTGTTAGAAGTCCAACAGTGGCTTATACAACAGTGGCAATAAATCTGAGTGGACATATGTGAATTGAAGAACTCTTTCTCACTGAAATCAGATGGAGAGGAAGAAGAGAAGTGAGTTTGTGTTTCGGTTCAAACAGGGATAATTTCATAGTTTTTACCTGAACCTCTGAGCTTAAGTTTGCTCTGACATTAGCTAAAAATATGCAGTGTCTTAACTGCTCTTGTTGGAATAGTCCATATGCCTGAATGAGAGAGTTTCAGTAATTTGCTGGTCTTTAGATTACTTCAGTATTGTCTAATGCAGCAATAAATAGCTGTTCCCAGGATACTTCACCCACCTTTTTAAAGCAATTTTGCTGCTGTCATGAGTAGCTGTTAATCACTTCATCTGTGGACTGTTGGCAATTGACAGTCATAGAGCCAATATCTTTATGGTTATGGCATAAAAATAACTATTTGAATATTTGCATCTCTAGTTATTAGGCAGCTTGCAGACATGGTGCTATAAAATATATTTTCAGTATAAAAAAATAATCAGACGATTTTTCTTAGTCACAACCAAAATTAAATTTTGCAAGTTGTTTCAGAGAAAAACGACTGGAATTGTAACTAAAACCATACCAGACTCCTGAGGTGTATATGTAAAAAAGCTTAGGCTAGAAAGATTTTGCCACATGCTAGTGCATAAAAAACTAGAATGCTTGCAAAATGTGTATTTGACTAATTGTGGAACAGCGCTTGGACAATAAAGGCTGGGTTCAATCCAGCTGGTAAGTTGGAATTGTTCTTCCCTCCCCTCTTTCCCAGGTAGACTTACAAAAAGCAAAGCTAAAAAAGAACGCCAACAAAACTACCACCCTTTGCAAGGAGATATTTCAGCAAACAATAGATTACATACTGAAACAAGGTGTTCTTTAAAAGCACTAATGTTCCTTTATTTCAGGAAGGTTATGGTTCATGATCTCCTGGAAACTACACTGTTCCACATTTAAATGGTGAGATCTCAGCACTGATGTGTAAATCCTGACTGATACTGTGGCAGGATGCCCTGGGCTGTGCCAGTGTGGGACAGAGTTCCTAGAATACACATGGTATTGTCCACCTGGTCCACAAGGTGTTAGCCACCATTGCTAAAGCTAATGGACAGGAGGAAATGCAGAGTATTGGTCATCAATAGCTTGGTGGTTTGTTGTTTCCTTTTCAAAAATATCTATTTATATTTTTTCTTATAAGAGTGTTAGTGTAACTGGAACCATAAATCTGACTAGCAATATGGCTGTGTCTTTTTATTGCTGAGGCTTGATGGGCACATACACATTCACTAGTGTGAATATTTAACATGTAGCACAAAATTGGGTCAGGAAATGTGGTGTTTGTGGTTGTGTTCATTGGAATAAAAAATACTTATCACAGACTAAACTATCTGCCAAAATAATAGGGAAAACCTTCACACACAGGAGGATATGAGCTACAGTCTTTTTATCTGGGTAGTTTTGCCATTATTTTGTCTTCTGTGTAAAGTATGTGAAATTATGGTTGGCTCTAACAGGAGCCAAAGTGACACAGATTTTACCAGGCAGTGAGACCTGACTCTCCTGCTTTTGAAGCACCAGAAGTGACCAAATGTAATGGTAAAGGAAATGCTTGCTAATAAGAGATAAAAACGTAAAAACCCCACATGCTGGGTTCAGAAAAGATTTATGTACCTGAATGAAAAGGTTTTATCATGGTGTATCCCTTGAGGCCTTAAGGAATCATATGCTTTTGATATGTGTGTTCTCACCTCAGATTGGTAGAGAACAATAGGTGATGTTGATGCTCTTTCTCATGATGCTCATGATTACCATATTGATGTTTTTAACGTTATGAATACTGGGTGGCTGTGAGGGAAGATGGCTGGGCTGTGTGTATGTTAGGAAATGTTTTGTTTTCGTAGCTCTGAATTTGTCACCTGCTAATGACACTTGACAACCTTGTGTACTTTCATAGAGGAAATAGTGGTTGATCTCTAGGTGAGCAGCAATTAGGAAAATTTGCAGCTGTGACTGCAGAAAAATCCCAAAAGAGTCTGAGCAATATGAAACAAGCAACGGAGTTTCTGAGAAGGGAATATACTGAAAAGAGCTTTTACCACTGGAATTGATAGTGGAGACATAAGAGGAAGGCAGTAGTGCTGCATGAGGAGAACTGGGCAGGTATTAGTTGTCTAGTTCCAACTCCCCATGGTAGGGGGGTTAGAACTGGACAATCTTTAAGGACCCTTTGAACCCAAAGCATTCCATGGTTCTGTTACCTCCATAACAGGTGTGGTGAGCTGAAAACTGGGTTAGGAAAATTCTTGTTTGAAACAAGGTACTAAAATCCCGGAACAAACGCTAAATACTTGGTAGTCCATAGAGTTTTTTAAGTAAGACTGAACAAAAGATTATCTTTTCTAGGATGATGGTAGAAGTCAATTTTTCTTTCCTTCCTCCATAAGAGGATTGGCATAAACTGCTTGTCCAACATTTTGGTTTCTAGCTGTGTTTGGAGCTTCAATTAATGATCAATTTGGGATTATCTGCAGGCCATCAATTTTGTTCACTACTAATACTTTGTGCTTGCTTAGAACTGCCAGTGTGGTCAAAAGCCTTCTAGATGGAGTGCCAAGTTACAACTGCAGATGTAAATAATAGCTGCGAAGTGCACAAGTCCCATTTTACAACTCCATCATTTTTAGTGCAAGGTGAGTAAAGCTGAAGGGAGGATACAAGTCTTCAGGAAAAGAAAAAAAAAATAACTGAAGAACAACCAAACCCAGACAACTCTTTGTTTTTCAAATATTCTCAAAAGGAACACTTGAAGCATGTCATACTTGTAAAAAGCAATTTCTCTGTATTTCAGAGTCATCTCAGCATTGTTTGCTTTTCTTTTCAACTTCAGAATCCATGAAAAATTGGCAGAGTGCAGTGCTGTACTCTGCAACCCTCAACACCAACTGAATGGCCTAATAGTGGGACTAAATTAGACAAGCACTTGAAGTAGATATAGCCTTGCCAAGTTACTGGCTGTATCAGCAACACTTCTGTCTGCCAGCTGACAGAGAGGATCAGGCAAATTCAGTATATTGCTAGATCTGCCTCTAATACTGTTCCACTGTTAACTTGTGCTTCTAACTAAACTGAAGTTAATTTACAGCTGAGGGAACTGGCTACATTCCATTGACTAGCCCTGTTGTTCAACTGTGGGTGAAGAGTTCAACTGTAGTTCAAATTCTTCTATTGTTTCCAGCAGATGATTCAAATAATGAGTGTGAGACATTCTGCCAGTTACTAATTCTGAACTTCAAGTACATTATTTTTATATTGTATACATATAAAGATAATATACTTCTTCTGAGCAATGTCATATGTGATAGTTGATAGAATTGCACTCTTTTATGGTGAAAAAGCTGTATGTGTCTTAGTTAAATGTAAACTAGTTACTCCCTGCATTTCTTTGTAGCTTGTTGGTGCTTTCCATTGAGAAGCTGAGCAGTATCCACACAAAGGCATTGGGAGGGAGAACTTTCATCTGTAGTAACAAATCCTGCTCTGTCTTCCAGTGAATGTTTGAGCTAGACACTGCCTCTGACACTGAAGGTATGTATAGCATATTGCCTGTTACCTTTTGTATATCCTTGAAGATATCCCTCAGCTAGAAAGGACTGCTTCCCATATCCACATACTCCCATCTGTCTAAATCTCTATCCTACCGAGACACAGAATGTGGGTTTTGATTGGAATTTGTAGATTAGTGCTACTGGAAGCAAAAGAAAAAGGAAGTTATTTTTCTCAAGGGGAAGACCAAATAAAATGTGACTAAAATAATCACCAAGACCAGTACTGCTGGTTAGAAAGGAAGAACAATTTTGTGTTAAAACTCTCCTCAAACATTACAGGTTCTGTGTGGTTTTATTTGGTTTGTGCAGCACTCTTCTTGAATCAAATCACAAAGTAATCTAACTTTATCTTTTTATGTCAAAAACTATTGTTTGCTGTAAACATGTTGTTCAAGCAACACCAGCTGTCTTTTTTCCTGCAGATTTCTAATTCATTTTATGGAATGAGCAAAGTTAATTGGTTTTTGTCACCTTGCGGAATAATAAATTACTACAGAATGAGTTTTATGTTTTTAAAATATGTGGATACAATGTTCTTGGGCAAGTGCCTGCTTAGTAATGCAAGAATAACTCAATGTCTCCTTCCTGAAGAACAGGGCTTTTAGCTTAGCACCTCTGGATGCAATGAACCCACTCACCTGGTGGTTACAGGAGGGATGGCTCTGCTTGCTCCAAGTTCCCTTGTCACTGCTAGCAGGATGACTGTAATGACAGCAGCCACATCAGAAGAGAATCAAGATTTCCACTTACTCACTTCTCTCTATCAGATCATTTTAGTGACCTAGAAGTCAGAGTCATATAAGCTTTTTTTAAAGGTGTGAGACAGGGACAACAGGTTGTCTTTTCTCTGCAGTCTTCATGCTTTCTTTCACAAGAATTTAACTGAACTCTAGGAAAGAGTACGTTAGAAATTCTCTTAATGGGAGCTCATCAGTTTATGCCTATACTTGGAAAAGAATTCTTTTAAAGTTACTAGAATAACTAAAATTAAGTAATTTTCTAGACAAATAATGCATTCTTTCATTTCTTTCCATGTCTCTTTTAATACACTGTGGTGTTTTTTATTAGAAAATAGAAATATTTTGGATTAAAAAGGAAAAAGTGTGTTTGTGAGAGAAAAAGGGAAGACTTTCAGTTGCCTCTTCTGATGTCAATTTAGATAACAGTTACAAGTCCACATTAGTGACCAGTAAGACACAAGTGTGCTTGTATGTTGCTGAAATCTGAACTTTTAGACAATCTAAAAGTTGTATACTTTTCAGTTAAAAGGGAAAATGTTTTTCAGATTACTTTTTTAGCCATGTTGTCTGATCTTGTTTTATCCTAGTTAATGACATAAATTTTGGCCATGCCATCTTTCAATTAGCCCACACATTTCACAGAACTTAATACTTTGAGAAGAGGTGCAGTTTGGATAGAATCTGTGCATATATTTCAGTATTCTTCCAGCACTATTACTCTGTCTAATAATAAAGAAACAAGGTAAGCAAAAAGAAAAGGAAAGAAACTCTTCCTGCCTCAGAGAAGACAAGGAGGTTCAGAATGCTAGCCTGGGAATAAGATTAATTTTCCTTTTTAGACTCTGTTTTGGTGAAAAACAGTGTAATGTAGTTTTTTTAACTTCGTTTTTGTACTCCTTTTGTGGAACTGATCTTCCGTGTCTCACAGGGCTTTTCCTAAATTAAATATTTTCTCTATGTAATCTCTTTTACAGTTAGAAGTGTCATGTGAGTACCAAGCCTTAATCATAAAGATAATCTTCTTAATTTATTTTGACATTTTCGCTCATAAATATTCTAGGGCACCCAGAGGGATCAAGTGTGCAAATATATAAGATCTGCTGAAAAATGTGTGGTTAGTATCTTCCCTGACTAAGACCTATGAACTTAACCAGAACACTGGATAAACAATACATGCTTTGAAAATCCTACAGAACCATGTAGGGGTCTTGCAGAACCCTGTCTGTATTGTGGAATCCTAGAATTGTGTAGTTTGGAAAAGACCTCTTGAGATGACTAGGTCCAGCTGTCAGCCCAGCACTGCTCAGTCCACCATTAAGTCACGTCCTAAAGTGCCACATCTGTGCTTTTACTGTGCACATGTAGTCTTTTATCTTCAGGGCTGGTCACTCAACCATTTTCCTGGGAAGACTGTTCTTGTGCTTGACAACACTTTTGGTTGCACAGCCTAAACCTTCCCTGATGCAGCTTGGGGCTGTTTCCTCTTCTTTTATGGCTTGTCACTGTTCTTTTCAGCCTCATGCAAAGCACATACTGGCATGGAAATTGTGCCTTGTCTGGTGTTTCCTTGTTTGCTTTTGTGATAGCTGTGTATTAGCCAGCAGATTTCTCAAGGGCAGTTTATCTGATAGATTTTTTTTCCTGCTGTCTTGTGTTTGTTCTGAGGATGGGAGGATCCAGGAAAAGCACAAGGGACACAGTCTGGCCTCTATTTGCTTCAATGTGTTATATGTAATTCCTTTTGGGTTGACCTGGAGTGTGTCATGCAATATTTTCTGAAACAGCTTCTCTTGGATTGCAAGGCTGGGTCACACCTGTATTCCTGCTGCTGTCCAGAATGGCCACAAGCATCATCCTGTGGTGGAGAAATTAAGCTAAAATTCTGTCACTTGGAGGCTGATAATGAAATTAATAGCCTGGTCTCAAAAAATAGCTGCCAGCAGTCATGCTCACAGGGTAACCAAGGTGACTTTCCCACAGCAGATTTTGGGACTAGCTGATGCTGGGATTCAGAGTGGGCTGGAGGCCCCCATTCCTTATTTCTCTTCAACCTGTTCCCTACTCTGTGTAGTGGCCCTGTCCACAGCAGCATCAGAACAAAGAGGATGGAGCCAAATTTGCAACCAAGTGGAAGAGTTTTGTTAGGAGAGGAAAAGGGAATGAATAAAACAGAATTCTCATTCAGTTTGGATGTGGGGAATATCTGTCCCCTTACAAAGGATGGATCTTGCTGAAATGGCTTCATCCTCCAGCTCAGAGCAGGTGAAGTGTGCTAAGCTAAGGAGATTCTCTAAGCAGTACCCTGAGATGAAGATATTGAAGGCGGCACTTCAATAACCATAGTGGGTAGTGGGGTTTAAGTTTAGACTTGGCCTGGCAAAATACCTGTCTTATCAAACCCTCCAGTGTAAACATAATTTTACCAGCATGGGAGTACGTGGTTAGGTGAGCTCTCCCTATGGGAGCTGACCTCTCACCACTTACAGAGGTGACATAATAGCTCATATCAGGATGAACTGCTCTCAGTACAGCCCTGCAGCTCTGCTGCTGTGCTGATACAGGCTTTTCACAGTGCCCCAGACTGTGGCTGTGCTGGGAAAGGCCTGGTAGTGCAGATGTGCTCTCAGTATTGGTTTGTGGTTTCTGTTCATCCTCAAGTAAAAGATTTTCTTCTACTTCCCGTGGGAATAGTATCAACCAAAAGAGGCTACATCGCTGTTGAAGCTACTTAGTAACTATATAGCTACCTTGTTCCATTGTATAAAGAATTTATATAGTGTATGAGAAAAATTTGACTGTAGGTGGATTATTGATTTTCATTTTCTTCCATGAATAATCAAGCTATTACTGGATTATTGCAGGACTTCCACTCTATCTCTTAACAGCTGTGTACATGTTTGGTTTTGTATTGTTGATGTATTTACTACACAATTCTGTTCAGTGCAGTGCAAGAGCACACTTAGAATCCCTTTTGGGCACTTTGATTCCTGGTAAATCTTATCACCTTTCTGAGACTGTCAGTTCAGTTTGTCTTTGCCAATCTGGCAAAGAGTTACAGACTTGATGACTGATTTTGTGGGGTTTTGTTTAGAATAGTAAAAGACTTGACAGCTAAATGTGTAATATGTATCTATGAAATGTTCTTTCCTATAATGAAAGCCACAAGTCCTGCCATCTCCTGGGGAAATTCTATCCCATTAATGTATTCAGAGTGAGAAGAATCTTCTCAGTTACCTTGATTTTCAGGTCTTAGTTGTTAATGCATTAGTCACCATCTGTAGGTGTGTGTTACTCAGCAGGTTTTTCTTTGTTTGCTTTTGGGTTTTTTAGGTTCACATGGTGGGTAGCTATGGCTGGGTGGAGGCTTCTTTCCTGTGCAATGAAGGCGTGTGCTTTCCATGTGTTATCTCACATACCCGAATAATTAAATAGTCTCTTTGACGTCTACTGGCTGATAGAAAATTTACCTTGTCTACATGACTTACTCCTAATGTTACCTACCCAACACTTGCCTTATTCTTATAGGATTCAATGCATATTATGCAAAACTTTGGTTATAATCTCATTACTGATTATCATTAAAAATATTGCTTGGAATAACATACACTTTAGGCTTCTAGTTCTGCTGGTTGTGAACAAAGTAAACTCAGGTTTTCTTATGCTGTGCATCTAGAACTGGAAAAGACATTTTGCTTTATATATCAGTTTAATTTAATTTGTAATGAATGGTTCCTGGTACTCTTGTTAAATGTTTAACCAAAATTACTAAAATAAAAATCCAGTCATACTTTACCACCAGTATAGGCATCATACATATACTAAAATACTTCACTGTTTTGGAACATGGCATAATTTTTAAATGTATTTTTCCTCTCAGCATCCCTCTGAGGTGGGAAATGCTAACAAACTCTCCATTAACTTATTTCCAGATGAGAACTGAGGTGCAATGAGGTTGAGACTTGTTTTTTGGGTTTGCTGAGTTAGTCTGCCCAGCAGAGGAGGGAGCTGAATTTGCCTTTTCTCAAGATCAAGAGCAGCATTCTGTCCTCCCTGACCTGCAGTGGTCAGTCACTTCCCTCCTTCTGGAGCTCCCAAGTCCCAGAGCCTTAGGGAGGTCACTGCCATTTCATTACCAGTTTTTCCTCAGATGACCAAGTATTTCCTCCTCTTTGAAAGAAATACCAAAGAAGGGAGTGAGTTATTGCCTCTAGGGCCAAAGTCAGCAATTTTGCAAAATACAAATCACAGAAGTTCTGTTTGCTTGGCAGTGCTGAGTTGTCTCCTGCTGTTGCTGGAGCAGGGAAGAGGCAGGGGACTAGCTGTGGATTTATGAATTATTTAAACTCTTGCACCATCTAGTGGTATCTTTTAAAAAAAGCCTCTCAATCATCTAAGATAAAAGCAGATCTATTTAACTTTCTATTTTAAATTCCAACTGCATATATAATTAAAAGCAAGTAGCTGTGTAAAAACGAATATAAAGCATTATCTTTCCCCTAAGAAGCCTGATGTTACATTAAGATCCTCCTTAACATGTGTTTACATATTTCTTGCAGATAACATAACTCTTGGGTTTATCTGCTTAAGCTGAATGCTCTTAGTTGCAGAAGAGTTAGCTTTCAGAGAAGAGAAACGAAGAATAGTTTGTGCACAAAATAATATTTCTTCTTAGTTCAAAAGGTCAAATGTTCTCTTTAGAAGTATGACTTTTAAGAGAAGCTGTATTGGTATTCTGAAGAGTAAGAATATCCATTGCATAGAAAGAGCAGTGACAGTGGCATTGCATATTTTTTCCATGTAAAACTGCTGATGTGCCTTACATCTGCTCTGGAAAGATTCTGGGGAACAGTCAGCCATGAGGAATCAATGCATTATCTAGCTCCTGCCACTCAAGGAATCAGCTTAGATATCATGAGCTTTTTTTAAAAACAAAACAAAACCCACCCTAAATTTCTAGTATCCTTTCTAGTTTTTTAGCCTGTAGGCTGCACTCATTTCACACTTCCAAGCTTTTCTCAGGATGCAGGGGAGTGGAAATAGTTTCTTTTAAAATTAATGCTGAGTCTCAGATGTGATTCCAGTAGCAGAGACTCTAAGCAAAGCACTAAAAATAGTGAGAGTCATGATAAAATTGCAAGAGCAGGAAGTGTTGCCTCTGAGAGGAGTGGGGAGGAATCTCAATTTGCATGCATTCATTAGCTTGGCGTCTGAAGTTGAGCTGCTTTTTCTAGGGTGCTGCTTCTTCCTTTGCTGTAAGAATTATAAAAACTTCACAAACCAGCTCCTGGCTGAATGCTCTAAGGTAGTTTATATCCATTACAATAACATGTTATTTACAGTACATTATCACAGATCTAGCACATAAATCAAATTATTTATAATCTCCTGGACAGCTTTGTTTTTTGCAGGTAGACTGAAGCTGTGTCCATGCTTATTTTTTTTATTTTAATAAAATATCCTGGGTGTTAATCTCTAGTTAGTGGTAATGATCTGGAGCAGTTTGGAAAGATATCTGCATGCTGGGCATAATGATCTCACTGAAACTGATGATTGTGCTGCTTGATCTCCATTGTAATACCTATGGCTTCAAAAGATGCTGTGTTAGTACTTCACCATAGAGATAAATCTGTGTCTGGCAAGAAGGTTCTACTTGCATGCAGCTATTTATGCTCACACTCTTTTAATTATAATTTAAATTCAAAAGCTTTGTAATTGCTGCCAGGTGTAATGCAAATAAAGTACATTATATCTCACTTTGAAGGAAGGAGGTCACAGGGCAGCTCATAATTCTACAAAACAGCTTGAAAGGAGGTATGAAAACAAACATGATGGGCAACTTAGTTTGGGATTTGTTCTACCTAAGGTCCTTACACTAAGATTCTGACACTGAAATATGAAGATGCCATTGTATCAGTAATGGAATTTTCGTTTGCTATATTTTATTCTTTCCTAGACAGTAATGCAGTGGTATGTTGGTGGTAAAGTTTTCAAGGGAGCATGAGGCTTTTCCTACAGGTCCATCCTTGTGTTAGACTGAGAAATTCTGAAGTAAATAATAATCACAGTCCTTTCTACATATCAGAAGTAGTTTGTGGAAATGCTTTTATATATTACTGATCTGATTGGTTATACCTGTTATTTTATTATGTGTATTTGAGTGAAATACAAACAAGGTCAAAATGGAATCTAACAACCAATCACTTTCCAAATCTCAAAGTAATCCACAGGTATACTGTCAACATTATCTTCAACATTTTGAGCAAAGATTAATTTACATAAGCAGCTGATAAAATTGTCCATGCCTCCGTTTTCATTCCTCTTGCTACTAACTTGAAATTCAAATGTTTAAATATTTTGAATGCTTAAATTATTTAATTTAATGTTACTTGGGTGTTTAAACAGATTAAAATCCCATTGTAGTCTGGAAAAATGTCTAGCTGTTGTAGTTTTAAAGCAATTCTTGGAAATAAAACAGTGCCTCTCTCCCAGCATGATGTCCAGTTTTAATAAAGTTCAACTCCTTATATAAGTAATGTCAGGTATCATAGATGTCTAAACAACCTTCTATTTGCATTTCTTTGGATGAACTGGAATACTCTGCCCATTTCTTTATTTTGAGAGCTTTTAAAAAATCTCTGTTCCAACATTTAAGTAACATTGACTACATCTATTAGCTGGCCAGTGGCATCCTTGTTCCTGAAATAGTATGACAATCTATTTTCAATAGACTCCCAGCTGCCTAAATGATTTGAGGAAGTAACCAAAATTGTACATTCGCTTCCCCAGGGATTTCAGAGAGGGAGCAATGGAGCTAGAGTTGCAAATACCTCTGGTATTATTTGAGGATTAATATTATTAATATTACAAGTTCTTATTTAGTCCTTAGGAATCAAGTGATCCTAACAGTAAGACTGTGTTATTGAGTGCAGGAATGAAGCAAACAAAGATTTAGGATAACCGTGGTTCTGCTTCCAGGAATGCCACGCTTTGCATATCATTTTCTTGTCCTTTGTATCTGCCATTTTCAGAGTTAAATATGTGCTTTTTCTTGTGATGGCAACCCCATAGCAACACCATCTGTTTATTCAAATTGATGTTTCCTTACAAGTGAAACGTGGTAGTTAAATATAGCTTGACAATTACCTGACATTTTCAGAGTTTAGTTGTTTTTCATTGCAGCATAGTAAAAAAGCAAAACTGGAATTAATTTAGTTATCAGACATTAAATGTATTGTAAATAATATTTTACAAAACCAAATACACCAATTTTCTGTGCAGAAATGTTCTTATCTCTCGCATTCACCCATTCACCCATGACTTGCTTACTGTGGGTGGCTGTATGATCTAGATAATTGAGTAAGGACTGAGAGTGGGAAGTATAAATTCATAAATGTCAAAGTGCCTAGACCAGCTTTGGTTAGCTTTGGAAAACATATGCCATACTCAAGTATGTCATGGACTCAGTTTTACCCTCTCACGTTTATTTGGATGAATGAGAACTGTGTTCATTTTACAGCTGTAGCTTTGCCCATTTGTAGGTGTAAGTTCACAAATGTCAAAGAATATCAATCAGCATGAGAGTAAATTTTTAGTCCCCACCACCTCTTAAATCATAGCTGTGCATGGGAGTTGGTTTAGCAATTCTAGTCCTGAAAGATGTACCATAATTTCTAGGAACTTTACCGTTTACTTTTGTGTTTGAGGTTTTTTTTTCCTCTTTAAGAATACAGTGTATTTCAGAGGCCTGCTTGCACAGTGGAGTTCATATCCCTGTGTTTAGGTATCCAATCCCAATCTAAGCCAGAAGCAGCTGCAGATGCTTAATAGAAATGTGTAATAGAAATATCTCTCCAAGCAGAGTTCCAGTTTCTGCCAAAACACATTGGCAAGATAAACTTGTATAACCTTTAAAAGATTAGTGCGAAAACAATCTGGCATGGTCACCTTGAAGAAATGACACAACAGCCTTAATCATAGCCACAAGTGCAGTTACTCTGTTTGAGCAGGAAAGTAAAAATATCATAAATATCAAGCACTTCAGTCTTAGATTTGAATGTCTATTTTGGTTCTGTTTAGTGCACAACTTAAAATGGAAATGTGGCCATTCTTCTCATTTCTGCAGACTTCAGCATTGCAGGGAAGGAAGCAAGAGGAAAGAGAAAACAGGATAATCCCTTCTTAAATCCTACTACTCTGTGGCAAGCAGAGTGGCATTACTGAGAGTTGTTCCTGTCTCTGTTCCTTTTGTTGAAGCTTCAGAGATATTATAAATTGTTAAAGCCTGCTATCATTACAGCACAAACGCTGCCAGTGACAGCCAGTGGGGGCTTTTCTACTTGTCCTACTTAGTCTTAGGTGTATGGGGAGAAGGCTGTAATGAAACTGTAAAACTTAGTTCACCAACATGAAAGGAAAGGAGATTAAAATTGAATAAGAGGCATGAGTCATCAAATTGACATGCACCACTGGATTTAGCCGTCAATATTGGTAGGGTTTCTGTAGGAAAACCTGTGGTATTTTTGGCTGTTTCTGTCAATAGCTGCCAGAAGAGTTGGACTGAGCAAACTGAGATAAGAAGGAAGACTGTAATACAGAAGGGAAGTTTTAAAAAGAAAGATATCTGCTTAATTAATTGCAGCCTACTTATATATTCATTAACTGCTATTATGAGTCAATCTTTCTTTGCTTCAGATTTCCATTCTGCAGGTAGAAGCTGCAGAGCAAAGCAACTGTTATCCAGCCACTTCCCAATACTGTTTTACATTTTGTGTCACATTTTTATACCTCTCATTTAAATAATAAAGTACAATTTTCAGGAAAAGTTCCTAAGGGAGAAACAGGACTGGTGTTACAGGAAGACTGTGCTATAGTTGAGATTGATGCAGTCATAATCTGAGTGTGCTTTTAAATAAGCACCTATCTATTTATTAGCAACATTAGAACTAGAATTGTGTGTGTGCATGTGCGGGGGAAATAAGACTGGCAAACCCGCAAACCTTTAAGTTGTGAAATGTATTTATTCCTCCCCTCATCCCCAAGGTTGAAATAGTTGACTCTTAATCTTGTAGGCTTTTTTTTTCTTCTTTTGCTACTTCAAGCTACTTTTAAAAATGGAAAATTGATTTTAAAATGTAGAAATTCTATCATGGATTGCCTCAGATCGAGTTAGACTTCATATAACACTTTAGCCTGTCTTAGAAGTTGTAACACAGGCTTTTCACAAGAAATAAGGAAAATACCATTTTAATAACTTGATTTGTATAAAGTTCTCTCTTCCATCTTCTTTTCTTCAAATACAATTTTTCTTGCAAAATGTGCTTAAGCAGGTAGCATAGTATCCCAGAAAGGTCTATATAATAGTCACAAGCCATTTGCCTTTTAAATTATTTTTCTTCAACACCAGTGGCTTGTTTACTTTGCATTTGATGCTGTGAGGTTCCCTCACAGTGTTTTCAGCTGAGCCATGCTTAGAGATGACACAGGATTTTTCCTAGCTTGTTACAGAGCAGCATGGAAGCAATCCAAACTGACAGAACACCTTTCTTTTTCCTTCTTTCTTCCTTCTGCTTCATGGAAGTCCTTAATCCTGGCAGAGAGCTGTAGTTCTGATAACATTCTCAAAGCCCCAGTAACTGTCCTTGGAGAGCACAAAATGTCCTGGATGGTGCTGCTTTAGAGGGCTGAATCTTAGCCCACGTAACACTGAGAGAAAGCACACGATAAATGGAAGAGTCTGTTCCTTTTTGGTGTTTTCTTATGCAAAAGCAAGTAGAAGTCTTCTCTTTATGGCTCAGTATAATTTCCTCCCATTGCACAGGCCTTTAAAATAGCCTCTGTTCCCTTCAGAAGTGCACATTTGTTATGATTGTGGTCCTGGTCAAGGCAGTTGTTACAGTGAGACCCTTCCCAGTCAGAGCTTTACCTCAGGTCACTTCAGTGAAGTCCTTCTGAATTACTTTTCTCTTCACCAAGCACAGACAGGGCTGGTGGCAGTCAGCACAAGCCCAGCACTGCAGCCCGTGGGAGAGGAAGCATTTGCCTGTTGGGAAATACCTTTGCCACACTTTGGGCTGAAATACTCCACTTCATTCTCCATTCACTGCCTCACAGTGCACCCCTAGAACATTTTAGGAAAAGGAATTTGAAGATTGCTGCTTTGAAAATATTGACTAGAGACCTTATGGGTGGCCTGCAAAGTCAGGATTACTTGATCACAGAATTGAAGATTTAACAAATTTTGTAATTGTTCCATAGGTGACAGTAAATCTCTGAAATACTAGACTGAGACTGTGATCAGACTGTAGGTCTGGTAAGGTTGTGCTGGATTTGTAATGGTGAAGAGCCAGGGAAAGAGAAAGAACTTGACAGTGCCAAATTCAAGTAATTGCAAAGACCCAACCAACAAAGAGACCTGGGTGGCGTCAACTCCAGGGGCAAAAAGAGCAACATAAACAGCAGAAACCTCTGTCTTCTAGGAAGAGTAGAGAGCCTGCTATTGCTGATGAGGTAAGTAGAAATAAAAGCAATTTACTGTCTGGAAATTTCCCATTTGTTTGTATTAATATCTCAGTAAAGAGGCTGAAGAGACCATGAAGTGCTACTTGTCCAAAGCAGAGCTGCTGCTATACATCTGAAGGCTGTATTTTCTTTTTATTATTATTTTAATTTTCAGCTAATAAATAAAAAATAAATAAAAAGGGACGGGAGAGGAAGTCTGATGCATTTGAGTTCCAGGCAGTTCAATTGCTTTGGCTTCAGCTGAACATGCATTTTTCTAGAATATTTACAAGGGATTTTGTGTTATTGTGTATCTTTCCTCTTGATGATGCTTATAATGAAATTTACCTTGAAGCAGTTGTTTTGAAATCTCATCCAAATTGCCTGGTATTAGCAGATTTTTGTCTCTCTAATGGTTATATACATGAGTCTAATTATCTGCTTTTAAAACATTTTGGTGAGGTAGCTTTATGATTTCTCCTATTTTTCTTTAGTTTAAACACCAAGAGGTAGCCACCCTTGCTGATAACAAGGAATAGGATAAATGTGTTACACTGAATTTTTAAGACCACTGAGTCACATGGATATATGTTGAAATTGTTCTTTTTGTACCTGGACTTTGGCTTTGATACAGTTCTTGCAAAACGAGTGCCTTTGGTTTAACTGTAGGTTTATTGTGTGTTGTGTATATATATATATATATACAAAGGTAGATGAATGAGGTTTCTTTTCTATTTCTACCTTTACCACAGTAAAAAGAAAGAAATTGAAGGTTTTTAAAGCCTAATGCTCACCTCAGTATGATCTGTAGAGGTTTTTTGCACACAGTGCCAGTGTATGTCTGCTGAAGTAACTGTCTTTCCACAATTTGAATATCTCGCTAGCAAGTTGTGTCTAAAAATATAAAAATACCATAAATTGCTGGAATTAATTCATTATTAGGATCTATTTCAGATTGGAATAGTGATGAAAGGAACTATTATCTAAATTTTACTCCTTCATGTTTTACTGCAGAGAGCAAACTCCCTGCAGGGATATTGCAGTGCTTCTGGTTTATGGGCATTAAGATACACAGCAAATAGAAGTGGCCCACAGGAAGCTCACAGGGGATCTGCTAGAGATAATTAGTGCATCTGTTTTCCCAAATTCATCTGTAGTACTAAACTAGCTGATGATTCTGTTTTGCTTAATAATTCTGAGGAAGGTTATTTGGCTAATGAAAAGTTCAATCGTCCTCATTCGGACAGGTAAATTCACGTTACATTGAGAAATGTAATGTGGGTAGAATAACGCAGATTGCTATTTCTGGTTCCTTCTATCCACATTAGAAATACTGTTTCTTCCTAATGCTTTGCCCTGAATGAAGGCTTGTAATATGTGTGAATTGGAGTTAGGAGTGATGACCCTGGTGAGTGCAGAGGGAGGTTTTTGAGAAACAGTGCAGCTGCCGTATCTGGGAGGCTGATTTTTTTTTGAGATGATGAGCAGTAATAGGTGAGTACTGTTTCACTGACTCAAAAAGTTTCATTTAATGAGTCAGAGTTAATTCCATGCAAATCTGATTTCTCCCTTGTTCTTTTTCTAACTGTCAGAGAGGAGGAGGAGGAAAATTTTATAAAACATTTTTTGCTTTAAGAGTAGAATTTCAGATGTGTTACATAATGTCCATGAAGACTGAGAGTGAAATGTGCTATTTTGACCTTCAGAGTCATCTGATAAGTCTTTTACAGCCATTTCAATTTTGTCTTCTTAGTATCACTAAATTCTAGAGAATTAAGTCTACTCAATTAAGATTTACCCACTACTTTTACTAAGTTTAAAATGTGGTTTTGAAAAAGCTTTTTATGTTTCAATACTGAATGTATTTTCAGAACAGAGAAAGCTCCTAGCTCTATTTCCCATCCCAGAGAATATATTCTTTAAGCCTCTCTTTCTTACGACTGCAGCCCAACAGGCCAAATGTCCTCAGCTGCTCCTCATTTGGCCTCTTCAGACCTTTCACCATCTTTGTAGCCTCCTTTAGACACTCTTGAATAGTCTTAGACATTCTTAATAGACACTCTTAATGTCTTTCTTATACTCTGGTACCCAAAACTGCTCACAGGACTCGAGGTGAGGCCACGCAAGTCAGAACAGACAGCTATCATTGGGGAATATTTCAGATTGGGAAGGACGGGAGCAGTGTTGAGGCCTTTTTCCCACATCTGAAGTTACCTTATAAACTTCATAGGAATTACCAATGAAAAATTTCTGATTTCATGATTTTGTACAAGAAATAAAAAGCCTGGGTGTAAGCACATGCTTTAGTTGCCTGGTAATTTTACTATAAAATGACAATGTGTTATGGTAATTTTAAGATTAGATTTTGATCAGCAAGCTGGATCAGCTACCTTCCATCCAACCTAGATTTTTCTGTCACTTCTAGAACATTATCAGTGAGCTGACATGAATAAAAGGGACTAAGAATGACTGAAGCAGTTATTTATATTTATGTCCGGTTTGATTTTAAGTCTGTTAAATGTACGTTCATGGTATTTTCATTGCTGCTTCTATAAACATCAAAATATAGACAAAATTGATCACAATAATTTTTTAATATTCTGATGTGCTTAGCCTTAGTAACCTTAAGAGATTTCTGTTATAATGATAAGTAATTTGCACTTAATTGTCAGCATCAAAACAAATACAGAATTCCTGTCCAGTGCATCAGCTGCATGGAACAGATTGCTCTGATGCTTTCTGTAGAAGATGATGTTCATGCTTTCCTTTTCCCTTCTGAGGTTCAGCAGAGCAAGACAGCCTTTATGACACTTACTGGATAGGTTTAATTAGGCCATTTGAGGCACTTTGGATCAAAGTAAGAGAAGAACCTGTAACTGCAGGTCACATTTCTCCATCCCAAAGGCCACTGGAACTCTTTCTGTAGACAATTGTGAAAATTAGAGCATATTAGAGTTTTAAAGGCTATTTTTTTTCCTTACAAGAAAGGCTTAAACTTTTTGCTGAGTGCAGGGAAAGAAGGAAGGCTGGTTCAGGAATAGAACTCTTGTTGAAGATAGTGGTGGTGTCTCATGGGCTGATTTCAGTCTTCCGGCAGGGTTCCCACTTGGTCTGTAAGATACATTGTGGTTAAAAACTAGTTATAAGCCCCACTGTGTTATGTTTCTTTGTTTAAAAGCAAGGTGAGAGTGCCTCTGACCTATCTACTAGAATAATGTGTGAAGTGTGTTTGGCTGTTTATCCTGTGCCATGTGCTTTCTGCTCTTCAGGCTGTGAGCAATGTGCTGGTAAATCTCAGAGGAGTAACAGTAGCAGTCCCAGAAACAGGAAAGCCAAAATTATGAAAGGCAAACTCTACAGCAAGCTGATTTCATTCTATTCTGTTGTATGTTAACTGTAGCAGAATAATGATCTCTGGAAATAAATTGTGTCCCTGTGGACAGCTCCAACCTAGATCTCCAGACCTGTGTGCACCACAGTGATACACTTGCACTGTACATGCAGGGGCAAACCAGCCCCAAAACCATGTGTAATGTGAAATATTTAATGTTTATTGATAGTAATTCTTCTCTATTTGAAATCGGTGAAAGTTAGTCTTTTCATATTTTGTTGCAGACTACAGAAAATAATGGAGTGAGCAACAAAAATTACTTCTGGCTTATTTCCAGGATAGTCTGGAGGTGATGCAAATAATCAGTCTGCATGAAATAGAGCACGGTGGACTGTCCACCACAGATATTAACAGAGCAAACTGGTTAAGTCTTGTTTTATTTTGGCTTACACAATTTAGTATGGAGGAAAAAATAACAAAAAACAAAACAAAACCCAACCAAAAACCAAAAAAACCCCAGCCAACCCCCCCTTCCCAAAAAACAGACAAACAAACAAAAAAAAAAACCCAAAACCCTCAACCTGTGCTACCCAAGATAATTTTGAAGATATTCAACTGCAGAATCCAGGCTCATGGAGAACAGCTGTGCCTTGCTGTGTATAGGTGTCAGAAAGTAACATCCTTGCATGACAGCAGAGGGGGAAAAAAAACCCAAAAAAGCACACACAGCAGACTTTGCTGTCACTCTGCTACTTCTGTTCTACCTGTGTGTATATATATTTTGGTTTAATTACAAAATTTTCAGGTTTGCCAGTGCAAGTTCTAGTTGCAGTTATGTGAAAGAATTCTAGTTCATGGCAAAAAAATATATTTGTCCAAAGAAAGTTATATTTTCAATGAAGTCAGTCTTAACAGGTGTTGACAGACTGAAATCACCAAAATGAAAGCATGTCCAATTACTTTCCATGAAGTGCCATCTATTAGAGCAGTGTAAATCAGGAGGTCTCACAGAGAAAACCCTCTTGGATTACACAAGAGCCATTTTCATCTGTAGAGGGGCAAAGTATGCTTTTCTGTAAAGAATAAAGATCCCTGAATTTTATATGTACAAGAATCCTATTCATTTGAGAACTTAACCTTGTGCTGTACAAGGCTTTTGCTGTTGACTTCCCCACAGTCAGTATCAGCCCTCCATGTGCCTCTTGCACATGTACAATTGCCACATGTCTCATAGGTCCTGCCTTGAGTCTGAGGGCAATTCATCTTTAGAAAATTAGTTTTTCATTATGTCTCTATTTGTTTTCTCTCTGTGTGTTACTTACTTTTCTTCTCTCCCATCAGCAGAGAGATGAGTTTTGGTTTTCACAGGGATGTTTTTAGTGGCTGCTGTGGGAAGATCAGATGTAGCCTTTCAGCTTAAGCTGATCTGCAGCAGGAGAGGAACTTGGCTATGTAACTGTCCTTCTGCCTTTTCCTTTCTTTCTGAGTCTCAAACACCCTGAATACACCCTCAGTTTCTTCCAGAAATTTGAACAGTGAAATGTGAAGGCTTGGTACTCTTGTCCAGATTTTCATTCTGCTTGAGCACCCTGATTGCAGCTGGAGCCTGGGCTGTGGCTCATTTGGGAGTATCTCACATACCAAATGTGCATGGGCAAGTGAAGCCTCTGGCTTTGAGAGCAGTGTCTCCAGGAAGCATCCAGCCTCCTGAACATGTGCTTGGCAAAGTTCTGCCCATTGCAAACCCTGAAACTGCTGCATGTGAGCTTCTCCTGTCATTAAACCCTGGACTGATGTGTGGCATCCATCCATCTGCCCAGGGATTGCTTGTTTGCTCAGTAGTGTCACAAAATTACTGTGGTGAGCCATAGCTAAGTGTCCTGAGGGAAACTCCAGTCATACACTGTGTGCTCTGTGCTCCCTTCAAATTGAAAAACCCACAACTCAAAATAAGCATAAATGGGTAACTATTGAAAACTCACTTTTTCAGAGGCTTCAGAGGATAAAATCTTATCTCAGATTCACAGACCCTCTCTTAGTTAAGAATGTCTGCATTATGTGTAAGAGCAAACTGCATGAGTTCTATGGTGTTATTATTAAGCATCCTGTTTATCAGCAAACCTCTGATGGGACCTAACTCAGCTCTTTTCCTGGAGAGAAGGGAAAAAACACCAACTGTTTAATTAGATCTTCTGTACTCTTAGCCAAAGCTGATTTTTTTTTCCTGAGATTTTTTTTTCTAGCTAACTCTTCCAGTAAATTCTGTTGGTAGAAGCTGCCCACTTTTCATAGTCTATACACGTGGGCTAAGTTCTACTGGGTTTGGTAGCATTGGACAGTGTGGAAAACTGGCCTGACATAGGGGATGGGGCCAATGCTGTAGAATGTTTGCTCAAATGTATTCTCTGATTGCTTTTAGTTAGCATATGGCTTGTTCCTGCTGGAGGAGAAGGAAATAAGAACTAAGAATTGCAAGAGCAGCAATAAAGACTCAGGATTTTCCCTCTTACTGTCCAGTTTCTGAACTTCACCAGAGCACTGGATAAATAAGGCATTTTCAGCCTGGAGTAAACCCCACGGTAATGACTGGCCTTGGAAAGCATCCTGCCCTTCTGTGTTTTGAGATCCACGTTGGGGGTTTTTTTAAGAAACACGTTTGTCTCCTTTGATATAAAGTGTTGTAATAGACCAGGTGAAACTCAGCTTCTTCAAGCAGGGAAGCCCATTCTTTATTCACAAAGCTCATATGTGTAGGAAATATCAGAAAGCACTGTGTTAAACCTAATTGATCAGCAATGCAGTGAAACTCAGTTCATTGGTCAGTAGGGGCTATTGTATATGTCTATCAAATTTTCTCTCTCTAGATATGTTAACATATTTCCTTCACTGATTCTCATAGATTCATTGTTTATGCAAGTGCAAACTTATTTTTCTCTCTAAGAATAGATTGTTTTGTTAATTTTTATAATTTTTCCTTATGGGAATTTACAATCTACTTCTAGCTTAGCTAGAGTAGCAGGGCCTATGCCATATTTTATAAGGCCTTTCTTTTATAATATCTCTACCTGTCTGCAACATTAAAAAACTTCCTGCTTGCTGTTTCTGTCTGTAAAACCTTCCATTCCTCTCGAGGGGCGAGTAATAGCCCTGTGCTGAGCCAAAGGGTAAACACAGACTTGTAATCAAGGAGGTGTTAGCAACTAAATACTGGTCTACTTACTGTCTGTTAGTATTAAGTCATTCGTTTGCAATTTTTTAACTTTCTTTTTTTAAATATCTGGGAGGAGCAGAGAAGTGATGATTTTTATTTTCTGTTCTATATTGGGGAAAGAACTGAGCATGAACATAAAGGCTGATTTAGGGACTGGTTACCACTGAGGAGTGGTCTCTTATCTGAATAATACTCTTTTCTGTGGTTTTGAGTTTTGCAGGATAAAGCCAGAAACATTCCTTTATGAGCTGGTCTTGAAATGTGTAGCACTGTGCCACAGTCCTGGGCGTTGAGCTAACAGTTGCAAAACTAGCTCTATGTACATCTAATTTTGCACTCCTTAGGCTACCTTCCTTCTCTAACTGATGGGAGGAAGAGCAAACCTGCTATTGCATTAGATGAGTTTCTGATTGGGATGGTTGGTAAATAAACTTGTTTGTTTCTCTGAGGGCAAATTTTCCACTGTATTTAAAATACTGGTTTTTTTCTATCATCTTGGTTTTATAGTTCCTGTAAAAACCACTTCCTTTCATGTGACATGGGACTGAAATATTTCATTGCTGTTGAGTGCACATACATTAGTAATTGTCAGTCAGTAGTATTGTCAGAAACCTGCCTAGGACAGGTTTCTGTGCTGATCCTCAGCTGTTCCTTAGAAGGCTCTTTCAGAAATCCCATTCTCCTCTATGCTCCATTGACCTATATGCATCACAGAGAGTGTACTCAGGTTCTTCTGCTTGCCATGGCACAGCAGTGCTTCCCAACAGTCCCATTCTTCTCATGTGCACGTGGACGTGGATGAGATACGTGGCAGATGCTCCAGGACGGGATAAAGCATTTCCATATCTTCTGGAAATTCACACTTCTTTATGTCATGACCTTGTTTTAAGTCTTTGCTGCAGAATCTGGTGATGAGACATGCAGGTAATGTTTCCAGGGAGCTGTGCTTTCATTTTCAGTCGTATTCATCAGGAAGGGTGAGCCTGGGAAGCCTTGGCACAGGTATATACTGTGCTGTTGTGCCATTACTCAAATGTAGGTGTTCTGTGGTTTTTCATTTGGTACTTCCTCCTGCAGAGTTAAAAAAACACTGTATTTTGCTGCTAGTGGAAATGTAATCATTTATACTTAAGTGTTTGCAGCAGCAGTCTGGCCTTCTTTAATACTCTACAGAGAGTGGTAGGGTTAGTACTGGGAGTCCTCTAAAGGCTCTGTATATTGAGTGCAGGCTTCTAATTTGGACACCTGTATTAGATGGCTCCTGTATTAGATGGCACTAATGGTCTCTGAAGAAATTACGTTGTGCATTTAGTTAACCATGTATCCCCCCATGCCAGAAACCTGAATGAAGTCCATATAGCCTCATTCCCAGACCTGTCCATGCTATGAAGAAGAGGATTCCTAGGGAATGGTATTGCTTCCAGTAGTTCCTTGTTTCCAAAGGCAGGCTTTCAATTCTCTTCTGTGCCATGCCTTCACATGTTCTCCCATGTTCTTCAATGAATCAGTGTTGAAAATTTCTATTCCATTTATCTAGGATGAGAAATCAGGTAATCTTTTTGCAGCAATGTTCACATAATTGGCCAGCTTTCCTCTCAATGTGTTTGGTAACCCCATTAATGTAGTAGGAGCTACATGTGCATACAGGGAATAATGGTCACCAAAATTCATATGACAACTGCTAATTCAGTGTGACCAAAGTATAATGTCTTCATCAAGTCTGAAGCAGTCTTTAGACCATTAAGTTAGTCTTACAGCTGTGTGAAGATGGTTTGTGAGGATAGTGGAGAAGGCAATTTTCCTCAATGAATTATTTACAGCTGTACTGATTGGTAAGAAGTGGAGACAGCCTTGCCTGTCCAAGGAGGATGGGGGTTATAAAAGAGTGGGTTAGCTGGTCAAGAGTTAGATGGAGCTGGAGAACCGGGGTAGCTGCGGTTTGGGATGGAGTCTGCTGGCTGTGCTGTGAGGAGGAGGGGACATGCAAGGGACAGACAAGGTAAGAAGATGCTGTGAGAGGGACAGACAGGGTTAGGTGCCTGGGGATGGGACAGGCTGGGGTTAGCCAGCCATACAGAAGGAAGAAGGAAACTTGCACAGAGAAGGAGTCAGAGCTGTGTGAAGCTGCCTGAGAAAAGGTACAAAAAGTTTTTAGTTAAAGACAGGTGATGTTGCCAGTTGTGTCTGTCTCGATAACCACAATCTACAGCCATGCTTAGAATGGCTTTTTTGCAAATTAGGCACTTTGGTTGTGCTGGTGCAATGGGAATAGCAAATTTTTTCCTGGCAGGAATCACCATAAGTAGCATTTTAACAGTTCATAGTGTTTTTCTTTCATGAGGCAGTAAAATAACCTCTTATGAGCCAATAGGTGAAAATATTCCTTAGTAATGTTCTTCCTATGTATATTTTGGTGAGAATTTGGTACCTAATGTCATTAGGCAATATTGAGAATTCCAGAGTTGCCTGCATGTCCAGGCTTTGTTTTAATCTCTTGGTCTCAGATGTGTTGGGAACTTGAGTTCCAGGGGCAGTTAATATGTTAAAAGGAAAGGAGAAGTATTATAATTTCAGTCACTGGGGTTTGTTTTAATAATATCCTCCTCTGAATTTCCCCACTGAGTGTAATAGAACCCCACCACTGTTGTCCTATTAACTATATAGCTTGTAGTGTCTCTTCACCTAGGAGTCTTTTCTTTCTTTACATCTTTCTGAGTCTCTTCAGCTTTCTGCTCATAGATAGCATTTTCAGGCTGAACACAGTAATCCAGAAGAAAATTTACCTTTCAGTAGTAAAATATTTGACATTGCTACTACCTTTGAAAGACAGTGTTTTCTTTGTTCTTTCCAAGGCTCCTGCAAACTGAGCAGAATATATATCTCCCATTTTTAATTCTTAGGACTCTATAAAAGCTTTTAGTTAGTAAAATTTGTAGTTTTTCTTTTCAAACCAATTGTCACAAGTCTGCTAATTGATTCTAGGATTTTTGGAACAGTATTACTGTGTTTTTGCATATATGTGAAAAATATTTTAGGAGCTTGTAATTCAGCAGGAATGCACAGGGATGTTCTTTCACTACTGTTGCTTTATCTGGTAAATTAATAAGTCCTCTGTTTCAGAGGTAATGGTAATATGGTAATGCAAGAGTAATGCTCTATTAAAGAAAGGTGAGACGATCTTCATTACTGGATTATTGTCATATCTGGAATTGACTGTTCCAAGTGCTCTGTCTTAGCACATAGGCAGCTATCTAAATTTTGTACTGAAAGACCGCTGTTCGTGGAGATCCAGTGGATTAGGGAGTTTACTCAACTCCTGAAATAGCAGACAAAAGTGGTTGCTTTCACAAAGCAAAACTTACCCATATTATTTATAAATCAGGAATGCTTACTGTGTTCCTTATGCATGTAGTGCTGACCTTTTACCCATTCAACTTGATTTAGAAATAAGAAATAAAAGAACTTAAATTGGAATGTCTTGTCACCTTTGTCTGTGACAAACAACTTTCAGATCTACTTTTCTCTACAGTAAACTGCAGAGGCATTGCAGATTTGCTGCAAGTTTCAGTGGAGAAGTGTCATGCCATGGTGATTCATGTTCTGTACCAGGTTTCACTGCAGAATTAACTCCAAAACATCTGTAGAACAAATCTTCTTGCATGTTGCGTAAAAAATGTGTTGCTAATTGCACAGGTGGCATTTGTCAGTCTGCTTGTGAGTGTCAGGAACCATACTGTCTTATTTTTAAAGTCTCCTAAGGTTGATAACAATCTGTCTGTAACTGTAAAATAGTAATCTGATGTAATGACGGGAGAAATAAATTTCCCAGCTGACGTGACAGGAAAATGTGTTCTTGTTGAGTAGATATTTACAGTCAACAAGTCATAAAAGCAATTGGCTGGCAAGAAATGCTGCTGATTTCAGTGACAATAATAATAAGAGCTTTAAAAATCAAATTAATTAGGAAATAACATTTTCTTGGTCCCAGTCTCACAGGTCAGGAGGAAGAAGAGGTAACCAGTCTGATTTCTTGCCCTGCCCTATTCTGTCCTAGCCTGCAGCATATGTGCTTTAAATAGGATTGAGCAGCAAAAATTCTGATGATATGATTTCTATAAATGTAAGGAGGGGAAGCAGCAACTCACAGGAACCCTAATTTTATGTACTACTAGCTACAACTACTCAAGACTAGTTACAAGATAGTTATACCCCTCCTTTCTAGTTCAAGTTAAATATTTGGAAGTATTCATAATGTGAATATGTCCTTCTTGCCTTTTTAACTGGCTTCCTTGTGTGTGTGGTTTTATTTATTTCAAACTTTAATTTATATCTACAGTTTAAGAAGATTTTTCCTAAGCCTTCAAGGAAATACTTTTCTGTGGAAATTGTATGTTAAAATGGAATAATACCTCTTAATAAGAGGTATTTCACTAGAAACTCTTCCAGGTGCTACAGACCTACCATCAAAGTATCACTAAGAGCTATTGCTCATGTAGCAACCATAAAAGATGACTAGAGGAATTTCTCTTCTTGGGCATAGTTGACTCTTTCTTCTCTTTATTAGACAAAGCTAGAGTTTCTGAAAAACTTTCTGTTGGACTCTAAGGATAAATCTCTCTTTATCTTAGTATGCAAGATGCAACTGTTGTCTGTCCATTTGCATCTAGTCTGTAATGATCTTGCGAATGGGTATTAGCAGAAATAAGAGCACTGTATGTTGTTTCAGCAAAACTCTGCTAAACTATTCTTTTTTACAAGCAGAACTCTCACTGGCTGGGAATCACCTGTAGGACAATCTGTACAGTCAGTCACATTAAGGAAAAGAAACAAATATGTCTTTCTGTAATTATGGTTCTTTTTTGAGTGTGTTATCCATACATTTCACAATTTATTTTTCTTTGCCACGTTTAAAGAAAGCTGGACTTCACACTGCTGAAGAAACTAAGGAACTGTTCTGCTTGTGTGTTTTTTGGTTTTGGGGTGAACTAACTTTCAACCATGAGCATAAAGAATTTCTCTAAGGAGAATAGAGAATGTGAGAGGCAAACAATGAGAGTTCATTTTATGCAGGCCCAAAACAGTATTGGACAGATCTGTTTTGGATTTTGCCTGTCTTTAGTTTGTCAAAAGCTAATAGCTCAGTGCATTTGCAGCAAAAGGCTATATGTGCAACTGTTGGGAACTTTTTCATATGTTTTTTTCCTGTCCTTCATGTTAGCTGCAAGAAAACATTTTTCAAATGTAAGATGAGATTCTGTTGGGGGTTTCAACAATATTCTAAACTGATGTTGAGATTCTATCAGAGAACTAGATCTGGTTTTCTTGCCTAAAAATCAACCATCACTTGTTTATGTTTATGAAAATGTGTATCTGCACAACTGCCTTCATGTGTCACCAAATCTTCTTATCCCGGTGTGATGGTGCACAATGTATTACATTGTTTTCAGCTGGTGTTTCTTACTGATTTAGGGTTGCTGTATCTGTCACTGATTGCACATCATCTCTAGTAGGCTGATTCCAGGTGAGAATTCTTGGTGTTTCTAGATAACAGGTGTACCTGTTTCTTGAACAGGAACAAGTACACTTGTGATTTTTTTTTTTCCTCCTTCTATCCCACTTATTTTGCCTTGTTCTCAGACTCGCATGTTTCTGGTTTTGTCATAGTAAGTGAAAAAATGGAGTCCTTAGTTCTAGAGGTCTATTCCTTAATCCATTTCCTTTTCGACTCTAATGTTATTGGAAGAGAAGCAGTGAAAGACTGCTTTGGTGTGGAGGAGGTGGATTTGACCGAGTGGGACAGAACATACCTGTGTGCACACTGGAGTAGCTGGAACCAGGTTAGTTGGGAAATTACTGTAGCCTGAAGTAGACTTTCATGTCGAAATAGAAGGCACATCCAAAGCAGTAACTTATTGTAGCGTACCCCACTTTGCAGTGGGCAAAACGAGGCACGGTGATTTGCAGCAGGAGGATGGAAAGGCAAAGGAAGCAAGGCTGCCCCTGTCCCGTGCCACGGGACGTGGCGGGAGGGGAGCGCTCCGGCAGGGGCGGCCGGGGCCCCTCCCGGCCGGGCTGTGCCGCCGGCATCCCCCGGCATCGCCCAGGGCCGGGCAGGGCGGGAGGAGGCGGCGGCCCCGCCGGGGCTGTGCCGGGGGCTCGGCGCCGCTGCCGTGGGGGCGGAGCGGGGCGGAGCGCGGCTCCCCGGGCCGCTGCGGGCAGCCGGGGGGGGAGGGAGGGGCCTGCGGCCGGT
>VXBI01007618.1:184486-357976 GCA_013397375.1 Toxostoma redivivum
CGGGCGGCAGCCCGGGGGCAGCGCCCTCGGCCGCAGCCCCTGCGGGCACAGCCGGGCGTCCGCAAACGCCTCTGCCCCCAGCCCCGGGCTGCCGTGCTGGGGATGCGGGCACGGCTGTCGGCTCTGCCCCCGCCCCGTCTCCCCGGCTCATTGATGAGCTCCGGGAAGCGCTTCTGCATTGCAGACTGCTTCGCTCCTGCATTCGCGGCTTCAGCCTGCACAAGGAGCCTGTTCCCTGGCCGGGTGGTTCGGTGCTGCCTGGGCAAGAGGCCGATTGAGGCAGGTGGTACGTCCTTCTGTGTTTCTTGGACCATGCCAGGACATTTGGGGGGATTGACCTCATTTGATAACTATTAGATGTACATATGATATTTGTTCTCCTGAAGCAGCTACAAAAGGGTAACTGCCTGGATTTGTGTGAATAACGCTCATTAGGAGTTGACAGGGTGCAATGTAGTGCAGTGAGATATAATGTGTATATAAAACATAATGCAGTGAGGCATACGACCTTACATAATCTAAATTGAGAAAGCTCACTACCCCTACGCTTACCCTGGAGATTGTAGGAATATGTCTGTTCTAAGCTTTCTGGAGACTCATTCGGTACCTATCTGACATAAAGATGCAGTGTGCCTTATGAGCCAGTGCTGAAAAGAAAATAATAAATTGCTGGCTACTTTTGCTGTAGTTCTGTCACAGGAAGTTCATTGCTGGTCAGTGTCTCACGCACACTGTGATATTCATGGCTACATGGGCATACACAGCTCCCACAGCCAGAGGGAATGGTCTCTTCTGTCATCCCTTGGATGTGCCTTTAAATTGGCCAGCTAAAACACTGTCATATTTTAATAAACTCTTGAGGCTTCTCTCCCTAGGCCTTAATAGCACTGCATTTTCTAGCATATGGATATAAATTTAATGTAAACAGAAAGAAATCTTTCACACTTTCCATTTAACCTTCACCATCTCGGACAAATACTCAAAACTGATGATAAGGAGAAGTATTTTGGAAAGGCCTGGTTTAAAATATGTTGCTGGATGCAACATATCCAACTCACACCATATCTAGGATGACACAGAGTCAGTGTTCTGATCTCTGTATCAAAGGGAACTAATGCCTGATAAATTTGGCCCACATTTTAACTCAGTCCTTACAGATGACATTGAATTTAATAAAGGTTGCTATGACACAGATTTAAAGCAAATTGTATTAAGTTTCTGGAATTGAAACTACTGTTGATAGGAAGAGTGTTTTGTTATTTACAATCTGTTATTAAAATATGAACGTGTTAGCTGTTGAGGCTGGATCTGGTTCTGTTTTCTGCTGTTGGTGTGAATTGACTAAATGGTCTCCTTTCTATGGATGGAGGCCAGATTTTTCCCTTGTATTACTGTGCAGCTCACACAGGAGCAAGCTAGACTTTTCCCACTTGAATCTGGAATATAGATGACTATCAGTGCCTACCAGCCTCTGGAACACTTTCTATTACAAGGCTGTATGCTTTTGCTAGAGCTGTACCATTGGTGTGGAGTACAGAACCTCTGTGGGCTGTGCATGCCCACACAGCAGCAGTCGTGGTGTGACGTGGGGCAGCAATGGCACCTTTGTGAATCTGCTTCTTCTGTGATACTACATGTTCACGTCTAGTTTTGACAGGAAACTTACTTTACTCAGTTATCTTCAGGACAGCTTAATTCAGGTACAATATAACTGTTAAGGGGATGAGGCTGCGTAGGGATCAGGTCTTATAAAGTCATATTTTTGGGGATGTGTAGTGCAAAATTAACTGATTGTTTGCTTAATCATAATGTATCTGTTTTTGGAAAAGGTTGGTTTGTTGATTTGGGGTTTTTTGCCAATGGATTCTAGAGGATTTTAGTCTTGGTTTAATCAATACAAATTCATGTAGTGGTGATGGTGGCTGAACGTTACAGACTCCAAGGAAGTGTGTAATGAGCAGGTAGAAGGGTATTTAGTCCTTCCCTAGTAAGCCTAACTCTGCATCTTTCAGTGTCCTGGCACATCTCTCTTACTGTCATGTTGGCAGACTCAGCAAAAAGGCCATTCAGTGAATGGCCTCCAGGTAAGGAATTTCATAGAGCTGTGCACATGCAGGCTGTGAACACTGACTGATGTTACCAGTGCAACCATTATGCTGATTGTTGCTGTAATTGCCCTTCGTGTTACTTATTTTAAAATTAGGGATTTTATGTTTTAATCAGTACTATACATAGTACATCTAATTTAAATTGAATCTGTATGTTTTAAATATAATCCCTGTGTTTTTTTCAGATAATTTAGGGTCTTGTATGAGTTCATTGGTATTATATGTATGTTATTTGGGGGAAAAAAAGTTTTTATCAAATTTGTTATATACTGCATGAACTCAAGAACTTAAAAAAAGTGTATATCATTGTGCTGCCACATATTGTTATTTTGCCTGTTATTGCCCTTAGACACAGTGACCCTCTGTAGTCTTCATGGGAGGAGAACCTGGCAAGGCATAATTATATCTTGAATTTTGCAGGAGAGAAAGTTGGACCTGAGAGAAGGAAAGGACTAAGGGAACTAGCAGAATGTTTGTTTCCAGATAGTCTACACATCGTATCTTGCAGTTTTTAATCAAGTCTCCTTCTGTTTAATATTTTCTGCATTTCAAAAATGTAATGAAATATGATGCTCCTTTTGACTCAAAGTTTGTAACATGTCTTGGGATTCATATTAAGCAAAAATTAAATATAAACTTTTAATTAAGCAAATGATAAGCTTAAAATACAGGTGCAACTGTTATTAAATTGAGGACTGAAAATAGAAAAGGCTTTGTTGTTGAAGCTTTTGTATTGTACTGGTTCATTTATCATTGATATGACTATACAAGCATTCATAAATATTTAGACTAAAGCATGGAGCTAAATGATATGTGGACCTTCTAAACAAATGAATCAGGTTGTGCTAATGAAAAAACTGGGAGATTAACCTGGCTGCTTAGATGGTGTGAAAATTCATCTGTATAGACTTGTACAAAAGTAGTTTACCAGTGAGGTGTAGTACAACTATTGTATGGGTATTGTATTGCATTTTCCTGTATTTTTTTATCATTGTTTTCCTAAGGCAAAGCATGACATTCAACTTCTCTGTTTTGTAAGATGACAGAGCTGTTCTCAAATCCTAGGTGGTAATTGATTGGTTTTATTTTAAGGGCAGATTAATTAGTGCATACATGTACGTGTAACAGAAGAACATTCTCACTGTAGAATATTTTCTAGACTTTTATGTTGTCCTTCCCCAGCTACTGACTCAAGGGAGGAAAAGTTGTAAACCTGACAAGCATGGAGGTACTGGAGATATGTTAGTTCTCCTAACATCATTGTTTCTGTGATGATTTCTGAGTTTAAGTAGTTTAAAAAGACAAAGCTAGTTTGGATGTATTTCAAGTCTCATTCTCAGTTTACTTAAGTTTCTTCTTAAGTTTCTTCTATTTGAGGTTGGTGTTGTCTATTTTAGGATGCTGTTGTACCAGTGATTTTTAGCCATAGTACTTTGCTGTAGAGTTTTACTGTGGATTATTGGCATTATCTGTATTTACTTAATATCTCTTGAATGGACCCTTTGAGAAGCTTTAGGCTTGAAATAGATAATTTTTCCAGCTTGCTTATTAGCTTTTATTATAAGGGTTTATAAATTAATTTATTTAGAGTATCTCAGCCTTTTGAAATATACTTTCATTAACAAAAAACAAACAAAACAGAAATCTCAGGACAAAAGTATGAATTTGCTCCAAGCTAGTTTGAAAATGTATTTTCTTATGTATTTTATGGACGACATGAAAGATTGCTGTTGCAGGACGTATTTTTCAATACTTGCTGGGCATTTTTCAGACTGAGCATATTTGCAAATGCTTTATGTATATTTAGTAAAATTAGAATGGTTTCCATCGTGCATCGAAAATATCTTTGGTCAGAACCCTGAGAGTTGCTGCTCTCTGCTCCTAATTTCAGTCTTGTATGCAATGCTTCAATTTAGCCTGTACACAGAACAAAGTATGGGGGTTCTGTACAAAGGGTAAAGTAGCTATTTTTATCTGTCACTGTTTTGCAGATACTCAGTTCTCTGCAGAGATTTTTTTTTTTTCACTTGCACATTCTCTTAGGATCTGCTGAGTAATCATTTGCATTGAGTAGTTAATCAAAGAAGGGGCAAAACCCATGTAGAAACTGAGCAAGCTGTAGAAGAATTTCGATTCTCATTTTGGTCAAAATGGTTATATTTCCATTATTGTTTTCAGAATTAGAGTAAGGAACACTGAGAACTTGTTCTTTAATTAGATGCTTGAAATATCACATTTCTAATCTTGATGTCTGCTGACATTAGTGGCCTGTGTCCTATGGAAATGTACAAAGTGGTTACTGCTGTGTGTGACCAGGAGATGTAATACTGTGATGTTATCAGAAATGTGTTCGAATGCCTTTGATTAAAATGGCTAGCTGCCATGGTGATAGTGCCATAGAAACTGGTAAAATAATCAGTGCCTATTAGGAAATCTGAATGAAAAATTCTTCTCTAGTTTTCTGTCTTTTATGTTTCAGCACCTAAACAGGAATAAAACTCTGCTGATGTTATACTTCTGATTGAAAAAACATACTGAATGAATTCCTTTGTATTACACAGCAGACCAGGCTCAGGTTGTTGTATTGGTACTGCTGAGACATGAAATGCAAGAATGACTGACAATTCAGTCATCCCACAGATGACTTCTAGTCCCAAGAACAAGGGCACTGGGTAGGAGGCCTTTCTTAGAGCTGGTATTTGTTCTTAAGTCACTTAACTTTTTTCCATTGTGTTTACTTTCTAAATAATCCAAGAAGTATAATTTCCTCCTAAAGCACTCTTCAAGCAAAGAAGGGCTGTGACTATGTCCCATAGCCAGTGTCTACATAGACACAACACAGTAGTGAAAGAACTTTAATTTGGGAGCCTGACTTTGTAAACGGTTTTTTCTGTCTCGAACTACACAAATCTTGAGTACAAGAATGCCAAATAACAGCATATAACACTGATATCTTTACTGGCTTAGCTTTTCTCATCTCTTTTGAGATCTATTGCAACAAGAAACAAAGTGCAAGGAACAGTGCCTGGCTTACAGTGCTCTGGTTGGAATGAGTCATTTCACTATTGCTCATTAGTGACTCTGTAGGGTACTTACACCCCGTTGGAAATTGCTAAGCAAGGACATGGAGGGGTGAATCTAGATGTATCTGTCTAGCTATATACTGATTAAATTTCTGTGCAAACACTTATATTGCCTGTAGAGTTTCTGAGGTAGTGTGAATGAGCTTTTATCCTGTGTTAGTTTTCCCTCTTAGCGCTGAGATCAATGTAAAGGGCAGTTGCTTGATGGTGGTGAACTTGAGTTTATTACCTAGATTCACCCTGTACAGCAGCAGACAGTAGAAGTAAACACAGACTAGCAGGCTGTACACTTAGATACAGAGATAATAACACACTTTTTCTAGTCAGAATAACATACTTACCTGAGAACAGAACCCAGACCAAAGCATTGCAGAGAGATGTGTCAGGAACAGTTTCAGATCTGCCATCCCTTAACATCTGCCCATCTCTTACCTGAGGATATTTAATGTCCCAGTAGCTTCTATTTTAAGTCTTAGGGCTGTTAATTGTCAATTCCCATGAAGAGGACATACAGGTGTATTAGATAACATTATGGTGATGAGAGAGTTTCATGTTGGAGCTAGCCTAAAGCTGCAGGACCGAACTCAAGCAGCCTAGAAGTAAACAGGTTCCTCGGTGAGTGGTGGTAGGATAGATCTGAACACATACAAAGGATCCCAGCCAGTTCAGTGAACCCTAGGTGCAGATGTGTCCCTGGCCAGGGAATGGGCAGTCCAAACTCCCAACCAATAACTGTTGAGGTGGGGAATTCAAAACCTCTATTTAAGAACAGTTCAGAACAGTAAAGCAAGATTTTGTCACATGAACCATCAAGAGAGTTGTGTCACTGTCTCCAGCTATGACCCCATTTAACTTTATAAGACTGGATTGTTTTAGTGTAAATAAAGCATTGATTTAGCAAGCTATATTTAAGTGTGAAACAATGAAATCACCTCCATGTCTTTCTGAGTAACTCTTTACATCTTTTGTCATCTTTGAAGAGTACAAGTGGTTTAAAGGAAAGGCAGAAGGCAGATTTATGTAATTTCAGCAGAAAGAATGACAGAAAATTCAACCTGTAGATCAAGTTCACATGTGGGAAAGATTCAGATAGTAAGGTGTGTTCATCTGTTCTGCCAATTACAGCTGGGTTAAGAGCTGGAGACATGCTTCCCTTTGCAACAGATTAAGAGAGTAACATATAATGGAGAAAGCCACAAGGATAAGGTTAAATAAAATCAGTTTGATACACTGTTTCACTTTGCTAAATTGAGGCTGTTTGCTGGTAAGAAATTGTCATTGAAAAGTAGTATCCTTTTTCATTAGCCTGAGTAACGCCCATTTACAGGAAAGGGATTAAAATTGGAGTTGTGAAGTTAACCTGACAATTCAGAATTTAAATGAAAAATTACAACAGCTGAAATGGTTTATATCAATGTTGCACATTTGGTTTTCCAGCAATCATAAAAAGCAAGGTTCAAAATAAAACTATGGGAAGGCATGCCAATGTTAGGGTGGCAGTTGCAGGTTTTAGTGACAGTTTTCCACAGAGATTTGAGGCCCTAGTGAGCTACTCTCACAGCTTCTTATCATGCATAGTTTTGATATCTCAGGAGGTAGGCGAAAAAAAATCGGATATTCTACTACTGGACTTTCTGCAGTGTCTCTTCTGTATTGAAAGTAGACCCATGTGGAAGAATGAATTTTTGAGCCTTGTAGTTGGGAGTGTCTTAGTGGCTGATGAGAACTGTAGAAGCCAAGTATTTCTTAGCAATAGACAGTTTATTCTTTCAGGTTTCTTTATGTGAATGCATATGAATCTCAGACAGACAGAACTCACATCTATGTTTATAATTGAAGTTTTCTTAGATGTTTGTGTTGAGGTTCAGTTCACTGCTCAGCTCTTCAAGACAGAGTTTCAAATAAAGTAGGAAAAGTTGCTTGCACTCATATGAGTAATCATCATTTTCTGAGAGGCACCCAGAAGTGCTTTGCTGGTTTGCTCTTTCTCTCATATTTCTCTCACTGTGTATAGTCACACTTGTATCTCTCTGCTCTGGCATTCCAACCTGAGCATGCTTAGTAGATAAGGACTGTATAACAGTTTTGGGCAGGAAATACAGAGATATTAATTAGTGTATAGTCAGGCTGTAAATGCTCAAAGCAGAATTTAATCAGGATTATTTAAAGGATGCCTTTTCTTGGCTGTGAAAAAATGTTATATGAAGGTTCTCTTGAAGAAACCCTGTGTAGAGATCTGTATTATCTCCTGGGCAACACAGTTTACATTTTTATAATTCTGGATTGTTCAAAATTTCTTCTGACATTGACAGATAAAAGCCCATGCAGAAGAAAGAGCAGCATCATAAATCTAGAGCTGTGTCATTTGTAACAATAAATCACTGTGTTGTCTCTCTCTGAGCTACATCATCTTTGAAAGGTAAAGGGACTGAGAAGAGTATTTGGGATAGACAGGAAACAGGTATCTCCTGTTACAAAGGGAAAATCCCTTTGATTGGCAGAGGAGGATGTGTCAAACAGTGGCTAGTAGTTGGGAATTGAATCTTGGTACTTGTGACTGGGAGAATTAATAAGAATTTTGTCGTAGGGTCCGAGTCTATTTGAACTGGTTTTGTGGTTAAAAGCAGATGCTACAAACTATTAATTACTTGTTAGACGAGGGAATCTTTGAAGCAAGGCTGTGGCACTCACTGGCACACGCCCTCACTGCTGGGATGCATTGCTCATGAGGCTTGGTAGCACTCTGACTAAAAAAAGATGATATTCTCCTGTCTGCAGATAAGCATTCTGTACTCACCCTGGAAAACCTGATGCACATGCTCCCAGCTGAGGTATTGCTGGCTGCTCCCCCTCAGTGCTAATGCAGTCAGGTGCTTGATTATGAGCACACAAGGCTGCAAATGTAGATCTCAATTAGCACGGAAATACAAATCAGTATCTTTTGCTACCACCAGAGATGAATACTCACTCAGCCTGAGCAGCTCAGTTCTAAGTGTCTGCAGTTGATGACATGTTTGCATCTACCTGATAATCTCTTGATTTTCTTTGGTACAGAATTTGAGAAACAGAGCTGTTACCATTTTTTGTCCTCCAGTTTTGTCTCCTATAATATGCTTTTCATGAGAAATGGCCCCTTCGAGAGCTGTTCAAAAGTTGTTAGGTTTCATTCCACATGCCTCTCATATTTAAGATAAAATATTTTCCTATCCAGTATAAATAGAGAGGTATGTACTCATGAGAGAACATACCTCTGAAACCTTTTGGTTGTCATTAAATGTATCTTTACAGAAAGAAACGTGAGAAATATCTTTCTAATAAAGTTTACTTCCATAAAAAATAGCTTTATTTTTGTGAGGTAATGACTGAGGGAACACATAATTTTACTGTACATTTTGAGTAGAAATAGTCCTATGACTGGCTTCACCCCAATTATTTTCTTATGGAGGTCATAGTAACATGTATATGTTACTATGTGTATTTTCTATGTATATTTTCTGTGCACCATTTTTCTTCTGGGTCTGAGACTTATGAATGGAGGAGAAAATGATTCTGTAATAAATTCCTTGAGAGTCAGTCTTCCATGGTCTTTAGGAATTGGAGAAAAAGAGTTCTGGGGCTTTAAAAATGCAAAATCCATCCACCTCCTCCAGGCCACTGAAATGAGCCTTCTCTCCTAGTAGAATAAGGCCAGAAAATAGCCTTTGTGGAGTTCTGGGTATCTCTGGCAGAATATTACCTCAGAGGGAATCATTGTGGCAGTAAAATACATTTTGAACTGAAATACTGAAAGAGTGGATGGACAACAAGTGGGTTTAGTTTGCTGTTATCACCATTACTCTGTTCAAACACATATGACTCTCTTTTACTGTCAGAGAGCTGCAGATTAAGGCCCAGATATTTTAAAACATGTCTCATGACTAATATCTATGAAAAAGTCTATTTTGAGCTGTTTGAAATGATGCCGTGTCAGTATATTCACTTTTAAAGTGGGACGAAATGTAACCGTATAAAATAGTTTGCCACATAGGTGTGATTTCTGGTGATATTTTATCTCCAAACCATATCTTCCTTGGATATGGCTATGGAAAATATATTATGTTTAGGGAGAGGAAGAAAAAAAGAATAGATTTTCATGAAACCTGTAACTCCATCACTATTGTGTATTCTGTGGTCTTAAAAGCAGCTAGTTTTAAAAGTGGTTCAATGCTGTGGAGTAAAATCCTGAGATCTTGGTGCAAAAATATCTAGTAAGTCAAACTCTAATTACAGTATCTTGTAGTTATCTTAGTTGCTTTTATTACTATACCATGATAAATTTAACCTGGTGTTGATTGTAGTTTTGTAATTTGAGATAATGAGCACTGCAGACAAGGGTTCACCAAGCCTTGTGAAGGTGGAAATGCCAAAGTGGAACTTCCCTGTCTGCACAGCTGTTCATGCAAAATGTGACCCTTGCTTGATCTTCTAGCTTAAGTTACAAAGCAAATGAAATGCAGTAGCTGTAGATATAAAACTCTATGTTTATGTCACAGTTATAAGGGGCTTTGGCTACTTTTGAAAGAAAAGGTTGTGGAAAAGGTAGTTGAAGATTTATGGATGTGCTCTGGTTGTTGTCAAATTGCAAAAATATTTCCTGTAAACCTGTAGAAATACTGAAACACACTGTAAAATTATTTTGAAGTCGGGAATTATCTAATACTCCAGTAATTTGCCAGGGAAGTTGTGTGGGGGTTTTTTGGTTAGTTGGTTGGTGGAGTTTCTTTATTTTAATTTTTAGAAATTCCTAAGCAGCCAAGTAAGAAAAAGCTTATGGCCTGTTTAATAAAATGTCTGGATGGAGAGAACTGCTAATAATATACAGTAGTCCTTCTGTGTTGCTTTTTCACATCCCCACTGCTTGCTAGGCTGGAATGTAGTGGTGTTACATATTTGTAGATCTAACAGCTCTTCTTCAAGCCTTGCACTGTAAAATTGGGTCACTGCATATAATGCATGTTAAATAAGACAAGAGGGCTTGTATTTACAGAAAAAGTTAGCAGCAGGATCTCACAGTATTTACAGGAAAAATATTTTGGTTAAGAATAAACACATTTCCTTTAGATATATTACTAGCCCTTCACAAAGTGTATTTTTGTAGAATCTTCCTCTGTATGTAAATGGCTCAGGATTCAATAAAGTTGACCAAATGTAGCAAAAAGCAGACTACAGCTCTAAGACCAGTGGCTTGATAGCTCTTTTGTTAGTGTTTTGCAATAGCACAATTAAATTTTGTGTGGGAATAGTTGAGATAAATCTGTTTTTTTTTTTCAGAGACAGATTAAAATTAATTATTTTATATCAGTTACCATACAGAGAAAATAGTTTTAAAAGTTTCCAATGCTCCTTGCCTCAGTTGAAAAGCTGACTACAGGTCCTTAAGAGATAACATGACTTCTTTTAATGGGATTTAAGCTTCTAGGTCATATAAAGTACTTTTAAAAAGTTTATTATTGCCCTCATGATTAAACTTCCAGATAAAGTTGTAACTTAATTAATAACCAAGCTGTAAATTCAATTCAAAACACTGGTTCTGTGTCTGAGAAAGTAGAGTTGCACCTAAGTCCCAAACCCTTGTGTGTTGTCTGTTCTTCAGCACTTTGCAAAAAGAAATGTTTTCCTAGCTCTTAGATATGCCTGTTTAGTACTAAACCTGCAGGTGTGTAGTTTTTGGGAAGGTATGGCAGATACTCCAGCATTCCCTTCCAACCTTTCCCTTTATGGGATCTCCTAGAACTGCTCTAAATTCATGTTGTCCTATAAATCTCATGCTTGTCAATCATAGGGCTTATACTGCTTTGTGAAGAATGATCAGTCACGTAACAACGTTTCTAAAATATTAATTTTCAGTATCTCTTTAAAACCCCATCAAATGAAATGCCCAAAGAATGGGCAAATGTACTACTACTATCAAAATTTGCCATAGTGTTAAGGGGACTAAGGCTTAAAAGTTCTCTCTTTTTATTTCAGAATGTAGTTTCTATGTATCAAAGGGTAAATTCTTCAGACTTTGCATCTGTTGTGGGGATTTAGTATTTTTATGGAGGGATGTCTAGGATGTGACTCAGTTTTCTGAGGCTGGTGGGACATTTATGAGGTTTTGTGGTCTCATCTCCTGAAACCACTCTAGGTGTAGAACTCAGCAATGGAATTTCTTCTCAAAATTCTGTAGGTCTTGTTGAACTCTAGCATCCTTTTCAGAAAAGACTCCCACTCCTAATTTACAGACTCTTAAGTCATTGGATGGATATCATGAATCTGTAAAAAGTAGCAGGCTTGGACACACAGGTTGTACCTTTGTTGTCCAAAGAAGCCCTTTTGTATTACCTTTCTTGTGACAAAGAGTGAAGTTGAATGAAGAGTTTGGGTTAAAACAACTAAAAGAAAAGGATTTCCTTTTGTATGGTAGCTAAGCTGACGTTTCAATTAAGCAGAAAGTGTATGCAGATTTTTAGAATAGTCGTGACTTAAAACATACAAAATAAACATCCTGTATTTGTACAAGTGATCACAGAATGTGAAATGTTGTTTGCTAGGACTTGCTTTCTATCTACTTGCATTTTATAAATCTATCCTATGATGAAAATCTCCTGCTGGCTCTGCTGAGACCTTGGGTAACTTCAGAGGCTTGTATGCAAAGTCAGGCTACAGCATCCAGGCCAGGGTGGAGAAGCTGCTACTGCCATTGCACATGTTGGCACTTGGAGTATTTTACATGTCCAGAATAGTCCAGTACCTAGAGCAGCAAGTGTTTGGGGAAAAAAGTCTTCTTTCTTTGCAGAATAAGCTCAGACAGCTGTTACATTTCATGCTTAGCTGCAGAGCTCATATGTGATCACTGAAGATGAGTATCTGCCTTAAATAAAGGAGCAGGTCATTAATCTTTTGAGAGCTGTTCATGCAGTCTTTGCAAATGCAGAGACCTTGGGGATAACATAACTTCAGCAGCAGAGCCTGCTACCTCTTGTGTGTCGGGGTGGTGTTAATTGGAAGAGAATTAGAGTAAGCTTGCATGCTTTCTAGCTGAATTGTCACCAATCTGTTTAAAATATTTTAGTTGCCTTTCTCAGATCTTTACTGTTAATGAAATTCCTCTAAGATTTTATGCATCTAAAAAGATGCAATAACAGTGCTAGAAATGAAATTAATATGCCGTGGGAGCTTTCCTAATGAAATTAATATGGTATTTATAACCTTTTTAAAGAGGCTTTTCACCAGTTACAGCATAAAATGAACTCCCAGGAGAATAAGATGCTCTTTCTTTGTTCAGGCTTTTATACTCCTGCCTGCTTCTTTCCATGATACATGAAATAGAAATCTTGAAATAAAAATTAATTCTTTCATATCCTTAAATGGATTCCTAACCTTTTTGTTATTAATTGTGAACTTCAGTTTTAGGTTAGTGTTTATTTTTTTAATCTGTTAGGTTGTGTTTTCCATGAGGTAGCTGCAACTATCAGTAGAAAATTATTTTGTCTTTGATTTGGGGGAGTTAGATGTATATATTTTTTTCCTTTTTTTCCTGATAATATTTTTATTTTGCAAATGGTGAATCAAATGCACTTAAACATCTACAAAGCAGGTAGTATTATTCTTAAGGTAGGCCACAGCTTGCTGAGGAGAACGTAGAGGAAACTGAGTATTGCTGCTGTCAAAGGAGAGGCAGAGCTAAAACCAGCATGAAGTGGGTTTATTGTAGAACCGAGAAGAGTTAGGCTTTTATGACATTGGTGATATCCATCTGGGATATCAGTCACCTGCTCTGCTGCCAGCACTATATTCAGTGGGTCTTCTCTTCCCAGCAGGCTGAGCACTGCTAGGTTGGGTAGAAAGTTACATTGATTTGAGCTGTGCCTGTCCTTGAAGTTAGCGGTCTTGGGAAACTCTGGCCAGGGTTCCTGGGCATGCCCTGGCATTCATCTCCATGGATCTCTCATCTCTAGATCAAAGATCATGATCTTGTCATGTTCTTTTCTGCCTTCTTTCCTTGGCCTCCTCTTCATTCTGAGACTGCTCCTCCTTTCAGGGAACCCTTATTTTGAACACTCCAACTCCTATTGTTCCCCAGTTGAAATAGAGTGCAGAAATACAATGTGTGAGCAGCCTTTTTAATTTCATGTTCTGCCTCTGTGCTGGTTGGTGGACTCAGACTGTGACCCTGTCACATTGCATAGTGCAGCTGGTCTGAAAGCTGCAACCTGAAACCCAGCCAGCCTGGAAGCAGGCAGGGACCTGGGTAAGTAATGATAGGATGGATTTGAACAAATACACAGAATCCCAACCAATCTATTGGACCCTAAGTGCAGATGTATCATTGGCAAGGAAATGAGTGAGTGAGACCTTAACCAATCATGTGTGTGTCCAGGAAATTCAAACTCTCTACCTTAGGAGAGTTCACAGGAATAAAGTGCTTTTGTCCTTTGTCACAGGAATCACAGAGTGTCCTGTCTCTGACGCAGCACCAGTCCAGTTACACGACCCTTCTCTTTAGTCCAGTTGTCACCAAAGTTTGCAAGATGCCTGTACAGACTCCAGGGAGCAAGTTCCAGTCTTCAGCCTGAGAGTTCAGAATCCAGCTTCACTCACCCACAGCCCCACACACATCCCCCTGCTCTGCTGCCTGTTAGCATTTGCAATTGAGCTGCTTTCTTCACTGATGCACTTAGGCCAAAAGCAATGTTTGCTGCCATTAGGAAAGTCTTCATTCACATTATCATAGGCTGATCTTCACTACTGTATCTTGCCTTTGCAGCATACTTTCACACAGAGTTTCTAAGTTTATTTGGTTCAAAAGGAATCCAAATGTGGATTGGTGCTAGAACAGGAGGGACAGCATATGACTGTCATTTTGCATCTCACACGACAATTTCAAGGTTTACTCTATGTGAAGACTTTATATAATGTGAGAACTTTCACATGCTGCAGTACTTGACAACTTGATATGGTAAATTTCAGGTGGTGCTGCAGTCGTTTAATGATGCAAAAGACTCCCCTATTGACTGTGAGTGTAGAAACATACAGGTAAAATTTAAAAAAATTAAGGTGACTTTGTTTCTATTGCAAATTTTGATTATTCCCTTATATCTTTTCATCTGGCTTTGTGTTGATGGCCTTTTTCTCTGGTGCTTCCTACATGGTTAATGTGAGGGTGGACTGGGAGAGGTCATGTTTCCCCTCAGTTTTCAGTCAGGAGCTCTCTCATGCCTGGAGGTGGTTGACCCCAGAAACAGAAAGCATTTGGGGGCAGTCAAGGTCGAAAAGCATCGCTTGTATATCTCACTGTTGGCTGTCCAAAATTTTTTTTCAGTTACTAAGGTGCTTATAAATTCGAAAGAGGTGTTAATGGGTTTCCTTAAATTATATTGTAGAAGCAGCAGAGCACTTTCTCTGGATGTTTTTTTTATGCTTCAGGATATATTGGGGAGAAAGCATTTGGAATATGAAGAACAACTTCAGAGATGAGGAAACTTCTTATTTTCTCGTGCCATAGGCCTTTCAAGGAGCAGATACTCATCCCGTGTTCTTTCCTTGTAGTGTTCCTGTAGCTTGTGGTTCTGCTGATCTGTTTTAATCAGAGGGTTATTAGCATGTCCAGTGTTCCCAAGAGAAAACAATATGGAGCCTGATTGTTTCTTTGGTTGGTTTAGCATCCTTTCTGCTGCTGAGTATCAAATTTAATGGCAAGGTTTCAGCCAGCTCCAAGAGCTGTGCTGCTGACTGAAGCCAAGGAATAGTAACAAAATGTGTGTTTGCCACTGTTCTAATCTAAAGCACTTCTGCTGTTTAACTTGGAAGGAAGTTCAAATGTTCTTCTTGGGCAGTTTTCTCTACTTCTGTGGCAGAACTGAAAGAGATGTCTTAATATTTTTAAAATTTATTTTTCATTTAATCAATTAGAGAAAAGGGGTGAGGAATACTTAGAGATTTAAAATATAAACCTTCTTGCAAAGATAATACACGTTATAGATGGTAAGCCTTCCCTGTATTTGTGATGGAGAAAGATGTTTGCCACACATAATCCCCTGTGTATCTCTTCCACACTGTTAGGGTGGAATAAATATTTGTACATATGTGTGTATATACATGTATTAGGTGTGCATATACATCTAGAACAGGGTAGTTTCTGTTCCTGCTGGTCAGTGAAAGCTTTTTCCATTGGCCCTTCCGTTCTCTTTCACCTGTCTGTCCTAGGCTTGCAGCAGGGGATGCAGTGTATAGTGGAGCTCTGGCCATGCTGGCTTTACAAGGAAGATGGTTTGGGGGTTAATGAGATTTTTACAGAGTGAATGATGCAGGATTTTTTTAATGCTCTTCAGTATGTGTTTTCTTTGAATTTGAGTTTGTTCTGTTTTTGTCCTGGGGACAAGAATATCCTGGGGATATTTTTGATTTGGGGTTGTTTTTTTTTCCCCTTCTCTCTCGTATGTGGTTTAATATAAAGATCATTTACAGCGAGGATTTGCAATGTAATTGACAGAGACACCACCTCATTATTTTGTTCATATATGACCTGGGATGAAAATAACCTCATAGGTGCAAGACATGATTGAACTGTCACAATCTGTGTTTCTACAGGACAGTGAATATTATGTACAAAGTGTGTGAAGTTTGTTTCTGCAAACCTGGCACTGAAAGGGCAGTTGGGTTCCTGCTGAGTGGCTATGTGGTTATTGGCTCATCAGCTAAGATCTCTTGTTATTAAAAAATTTCCTGTCCCATGAAGAGCATGTGCAAAATGATGTTATGATAATCACTATCTTGATGGGTGCATCAGGTGCTGAAGTGCAGACATGGAATATTAACAGCACATCTCTCCTCAGTCTGAGTTAGAGTCAGGTGCTGTAGCCAGGAGATGTATTAGTCCACTCAAAAGTTTATGTGTTTTGTGGGTCTCTTAAAAACTTCTCAAAGATGCAGAAGAAAGGAGAATAATTTTTTTTAATTACCCTTTAAAATCAAATGCTTCTCAACTCCTATTAACCTGTCATTGCATCTTCTGGCAGCACATTTTTACCACTTCCAATCATTCTCAACTCTAGTTTGCTAAATATTTGGAGGATTAACACTCAGATTGTGAATTGTACTTTCTTCTTCTCTTGATAGATGGGGGTGGGGGGAGTAAGGGAGTGCATAGAAAACAATTGCTAAATTTGTAAAAACTGAAGGGAATAGCTGATTAATACATGTGTTAATCAACTGTGTTACTACCCATGGCAAGTGAAGAGGGTTTTTGATATTCAGAATACTATGAGCAAAGAGACCTCTGTGTCTGAGGCAAAAGTTTTAACTTTAGGGAAAATCAGTGCATAGAATACAGCAAATATGTTAAACTGGGCCCTTGAACTTAAGGCATGAGCTTTGTGATTTGAGTTGGGCTTTTTTCTTCACACAATTGAATAATTATACAACTTCTTAAATAAACTGGAAGATACAGATACAGCAAAATATGAAGCAGACATGGAATGTAGAAAGTTTTTTCACTTATAATTAGAAATTTAGAACTGTCTGCTTTAGGTGAAGCTTACCATGGAGCTCTACAAATAGCTGTGCTGCTTGTTCTTGTGCTACTTGTAGCATAAAATGAATTAATAGATTATCCAAAGAAAGGTTGCTTATTATGGTTTATTAGTGTTAACTAATCTGTTCCCATCGTTGCCTGGATTGTAAAGTAAAAGTTACAATATATAGTGAATCTTTAGGATTTCATAGTTGAGAAAGCATCTTCAAATAAAATAATAATAAATAAAATAAAAAAAGTTACTACATCTATATATATACAATAGAGACTGACAGAGATGCTTGTGTTCTGGAAGGGAAAATAGTCTTTGATATACTCAGCACAATTGCATGTTCAACCTGTTACTGCAGTTCAGCACTGGAAGTCAGATCCAGCACGTTCTTTGCTGCGAGGTATTGAAATCAGATCAGTGCAGCTTTACTGAAACCAATAGTCTCCAACTACACAGACAAACACAGAACTAAAGTCTATCAGCCAGATTTCTGAGTTGGGGTATATGGCAGACACATACAGGAGTTCCAAAATACATTAGGGATGCTAATCTATTATATTGTATACCACAAAACCAGTATTGGAAGTGACCCTGTATTCCTTTAATCACTCTCTTTTATTCTCAGTGGCTCAGTGGAATTAAGCTTTGGGCCAGACAGTGACAGCTAGAAGCCATTTATGTGAGCTCTGCAGAAAGCACCCATCATGAAGGGCTCTTTATTTTTATGTTTAATTTGGGAAGAGAGTTGTGTTATTTTCCAGTGCTTTGGAGAAACTAATATACATTTCATGAACCATTTTTCTTTCATGCTTCAATGCTATCCAAGTGCAAATGTCAGCAAAATCCCTCATCCCCCACCTCTCCAAAGCCATAAACCATGTCAGCAGTGCCAGTTCTGAGATTTGTTACTAATACAGTCTATTTTTTCTTTTTAAATTGTACATATCAACAGCTGTACAATAATTCTGTGTAGTCATTAAGGCACAAGATACAGAAATAAAAACGTATGGGACTTTAAAGAATCCTCTCCTGGGCAAGGCCCCAGAAGAAAGCAGTAGTCTTGTGTCAGAAGAGTGAAAAGGTAAGGAGGCATAGCCAGAGTATCACTTGAGGCCTGCAGGCATGTGCTGATGAACACAGTCACTACACATTTCCCAGATTAAGACAAGTTAAACAGTAAAAAAAAAATATGCTCACAGTTCATCAGGGGTAAAAGCTTGCTGTTTCCCTGAAATCACTGGTATAATTTTAATGTCTTCCCAATTATGAGAAGCAGTAGGGTTGTTAAAAGTTCCAGCATGCTGCCTTTCACACCACTTTTTTATCATAGTTCTGATGAATATTTTTTTGGCAGCAATATTTCACTATTCTGCATGTTAGGAAGTCCAAAGTAGCTTGATGTGGATGATTTGATACAGCTTTATCTGAGGAATATGTACTTCTGTCTAATCAGAAATGCTGTTAATGGTCTACAGCTGTTAGATGACAGATGTAATGTCCAGTTTGGGTTGTGTTCTACATAACAGAATAAATAGATTATGTAGAAAATTGTTTAGGACAAAATTAATGGTGTATGTTTCATAGATGTTCCATGTTTTGGGTGGCTATGTTAAGACTCAGTTTGAATAGTTTATCTTTTTCAATAGGCCAGATTATACAATCCAAAGGAATTTTCAAATACTGAAAACAATAGGTTTTCTAATTGTGTTGGTGTGTTTTTCCTTCAGAAAGAGCTGTTGAGTTTGATGTGATGCCTTTCTGAAAGGCAATCAACTTTGTACAGGAGATTCCATGTATTGGAGAATGAAATGTGATAGTTGAGGCTAAGTGAGAATTGAATTCAACAGATATCCAAGGGAAAAATCTGAAAGTCAAAGCAGCCCTAATACTGTAGGTTTTTGAAAGGATGCTGTACAAAAGTAGTTGAAAAATGTATTTGTAACAGTGGGAAACAAATATTTAAAATAAGCAACTATAAATTTATGACTGAGTCCTTTACTATCCCCTTTTTTTTTGGATTTCAAAACCTTCTGGAAGATTTTGAAAATAAATTCTGGTCTGGTATGTCATCCAGTTAATTTTAAAATTAATTTTATTATTCAAACAAGAATCATTTTGTAATGCAACACCTTAGGCTGGGAGTTTGAGACAGATTTTACTGATTTTTTCAATCTAGTGTCCTTCAGCTATCTGTGCAACTGTGTAGTTAAAGATGCTGTACAAATTCAATAATTAAATGGTAACAGACTTATTTTTCTAAAATGCTTGCTCATCTGTCAGAAATCATTATTTTCTTTTTCTTGGTACACATATACATTTTGCCTACAGTGTGTGGGGGTGGTTTTGCTGTGGGTGTCTGAGAATGTGCTTTTGATTGATGAGCTAAGCTGTTTCTTCAGGTACTGAAGCAAATAACTTTGGATGCAGCACTCCAGAAAGTGCTGCTCCCAAAGAGAGAGGCAGAGAGATGCTGCTCCCACAGTGCTCCTGCTCCTGACAGGCTTTGCTTTGGGAGCTGCCATTGGAAAAATATGTGCAACCTTCCACTGCAGCACTTAGGATGTCTCTCTCCAAAACCTGAGCCATGGCTGTGATCTGTGAAAGATGGACGTAATGCAAAAGTAGGAATTCTGTGCTTTGGGGACTCTAAAATGGGAGTAGGAAAGGGAATTTAGCAACTTGCTACCAAATAAAATACTCACATTACTGCAGTAGCTTTGATTTAGCTGTTGTGTTTCAGGAAGTTTTTTTGCTTTGTTTTTCTCTCTAGGAATTGGATGGAGGATTTCCTATAAATAATAATGATGATATATCTGTTAGCTTTCATAACTTGACATAATCTCCCCTTTCCTGTTTTTTTTGTTTTCTGTGTCTCAGAAGGATTTCTTCAATAATTTGGTTGATGGAATGAAGACCAACAAGCTTTTGGGACTGTACAATTGGTAACTTGGTTTACCAGTTTATCTTCAAGTAATATTTTCACCTCTGGCAGTATATTATCTGTCTGTGTTACTGGTTCACTAAGGCAGCAACTTTATTTCTCTGGCTATTGTACTGTTAATTTTAGAACTCTTCAAGCTTGAAACATATTTTGGCAGCTAGTATCACTCTAAAAGAGAAAGCAGGAAAAATTTGAACATGGCAAAGAACATAGCTGTAGCATGCTGTGTTAATTTTTGGAATATCAGAAGTCTAAGCAGCTTTTGTCATGTTTGCTTCCTGAAGTTGAGAGGGGGAAAAAGGCTTTTGGTAAGGGCCTGAAGAAATGAATGCTGTGTATTTCCGAAGTTTTCAGCAAAGGAGCACATCAAATATGTGAGTAGCCAGAAGACTCCTTGTTAATCCTTTTCCCACTATCCAGTGTCTACAGACTGGCGAGAGGGACTTTATTTGGTGCAAATTTTAACAGAGCTGATTTTCCTTGCATCAATATATTCCTATTTGTGGAATATTTGTCACATGGTCCTACTAACATTTAAAGGAAAATAATTTAAATAATCCCTCCTATGAGCTATGATCATTAAATTAATTTTACACTAATTTATAAGTTTCCCTCCAGGCTTAGGAACAGTTGACTTTGCAGCTTCCCCAGACAGTCTTGACAGATACAATACAGTATGCTAAATATTTTTTTATTTAGACACTGGAAAACTCTTGTTAAATTTTCCTAAGTTTACTAGAAGGATGTCTACTTGCAAAAAATCTCATAATTTCTAGTCTCTGTGGTATCACTTAAAGTTGCAGTTATTTTGTTCCAACAGTCATTGAGTAAAAAGACGTCTGCAAAAGAGGCATAAACTGCTGAGCCTTTCATTTTGTCGGTATCTGTGCGTCTTGGAGGGTTTGGAGGTGTTTTTTGCCTTTTTTTTTTTTTTTTTTTTTTTTAGGGACTCCCTATTAGGTATATACACAGTGTCAGCATCTTCAGTGAGCAAAATCCTCCTTCTGTTCTTTTCATTTGTTAATATTTGAAATCCAAGTTACTTGCAGAGCCTGGGGTCTCACTCACATGCTCTGGGTGCCAAAGCCTTTCTTTGCAAGATCAGTATCACAGCACTCATGCAGCTGTCCAAAGAACTTTGCCTCTAACATTGAAGTGTCTCATCTAATGAGTCCTCCAATTCTTCAGAGGAGTGGCCAGGAAATAAATAGATTTTTTAAAAGGAATCAGTGTTTCTCTTCCTCTTTGCAGTGGATGGTAGACAAAACATGTTGGCTGATTTTGTGTGATGGGAAGATGTGTGTCTGCTGAGGTACAGCTCTGCCAACAAATAGAACATAGCAGAGGGTTTTGTGCCATTTTGACTTCAGAGAGAGAAAATCATACTAGGATCCATTTCACTGCTTGCTGGATACCAATGAACATATTAATCCTTTTTGGAATTAAAACCCACAAATTGTACTTCAATGTTAGGTTACCTGCTTTTATCAATAGTTCCTATGTATATATCACTCTATATAAGACAAACTTCCTAGGGGCTTGGTAGAATCCTGTTTGAGATACAGATTTTTCATGCAGCTTTGTTGAGTTTTATTTCAGTAGCACAAAGAAATTGCATATTTTCAGAATATACTTGATAATGAAAATTCATCTTATATTTCCAGCAGTTTGACTGAAAACTGTGTTGCCTGTTATGCACACAGCCAGGTGAAAACTGTTCTGAAAGTCTGCATTTTATTTATTTGTACAATAAGCAAACAATACCAAAATCCATACTGCAAGAGCTACTTTAGCAGAAGACCATACTTGAAAAGCCAAAGACTAAGAAGTTAGGAAGTGATAAAAGAAAATTTATCTAGATTTGTAGCTAGGTGTCTTATATTTACTTATTACATTGCAGTCTTGTAATAGTCACTTATTAGGTCTCAATTTCAAGGTTATAACTTAAGCATTTCTGACATATCTGAAAAGAGTGACCCCAGAAGATTTTTCAAAATAGAACAATGTTTTTAAAGATTAACTGACTTCATTCATCAGTTCCTTTCCCATATTCGAAGATGTGTTTTTTTCTGTTTTGCTCTAAAAAGTTTTGCCTGGTACTGGTTTAGATAGGAAGGGCCTTCACAAACTTGTTGGGGTTTGTTAAGTAAAGGTTTCTATGAGGTCAGAGGTCTGTGAAGGCTCACAGCCCACCCATGCAAATGTGAGGGGCAACATTCTGCAGTTTAGAGAGTTCTGTATTTATAACTGGGTGTTTTCTAGTCAGAAACCCTTTATGAATGAAAAGGAAATCTGTCTGACAGTCCGCGGGCTAAAACAGGCTAGGTGAGCATGTAACCCCATTTAATGGTGTCAGTGTGCAAACTGCCAGTGAACTCTTGGGAATGGAGAAGGAGTGGCCCTGACTGTCAGGTGTGACTGCCAGGGTCCCTGTCCTGACTGCTCAAATGTCCTGTGCTGTCACACAGAATCCTGCAGCACCAATGTCAGACTTCACTGAGCTTTGTAAGGCACTTTGTAAAAGTGTCTTTTTAAAACCTAAGGGTAAATCTCATTTATTCTTTTGAAACTGGGTTTCCAGTACTGTAGGAGCACTGGTCTGCCTATATGTGAGGTGAGAGCTGAAATTTCTACAATCTCTTTGCAAAAATCAAAATTAACTATTTACTTGCAGGGGGTAGGAGATTTAATTGTTGCCTAAAATTACCAGAACAGAGAAAAAGACTAATGATAGTAGGAATATCTTTTTAGGCATAGTCATGGTATAATGAGCTCCATGACTTAGAAAATGGAGCTAGATAAAGCAGAATGGAAGCAGATGACGAAATTTTCGGTGGCAAGTTCAATTAACCATCTGGAATCTGGGGGGTTTTCCATCAGCTGAAATCTTTTAATCAGTGCTGCTTGTCTTCATAAAATCAATGTTGTAGCTTAAATGAATAGAATCATAGAAGTCTTAATGCTGGAAAAGTTAATCAAGTCCAACCTTTGACCAAACACCGCCATGTTCACTAATTGTTTTGTGAGGTGCCACATCTGCTCATTTTCTGAGCTCATGCAGGGATGGTGACTGCACAGCTTCTCTGGGGAGCCTCTTCCAGTGCTTAACCACTCTGTCAGTGAAGAAATTCTTCCTCATTTCCAACCTGAACCTCCACTGGCACAACTTGAAGCCATTTCCCCTTGTCCTGTTGATTGTTATTTGAAAGAAGAGGCCAACTTGCTCCAGCACCACAGTGTCCTTCTTGTGACACTCCCACCCAACTTGGTGTCATTTGCACCTGGACTGAGTCCTGGGGGACACCTCTTGTGACTGACCCCTGGGACTGAGCTCCATTCAAATTGAAGTCACAGGTTTCATATGAAGATGACAGAATTAATTTCTTTGGCTTGTCTTATGCAAGAGCTAGGCAGTCAGAGATCCTGAATTACACTACTGTCCTCTAAATTGCTACTTTGACTTCAATTTCGTTCTCAAATTTATGAGGATAAAATGCCAATTTTTAAAATTATGTATTAGGAACAAACTTAATTGGTCAAAACTCTAGTATTAAAAATGTCTTGTTTAATTTTTTCCCTTTGTTTATTACAAAACTCTGAACCTTTTATGAATCATTTTCCTTAAAAAGTTGCACCTTTATATCTCTAGTAAATGACAATCTACTCAGTTTTGAGAAAAATGCAGTGAAGTGGGAGGAAAAAAATCTCAGTAAGCATCTTTCTGTTACATCTTTTTAGATGTCCAGGGTGTTGGACATCTACAAAATAAATATTTCAGTTTACTTTTGATATGAGTCCAGCTGTAACTTTAATTGTTCTGGTTTGTGTTCAGTGAAATTTCAAAATAGCAATTCATTGTTAGTTTAGGTTAAAAAAGCAATGTTTGACCAGGTTTTCAGAGTGGGTTGACTGCAGTTCCCTGCTTATGATTTTTTGTATTATAGATCTTGACAACTGAAAGAACAGTTTTGCTGTTTTCTGGAAGCTTAGTATTCCTGTGGTCATTGCACTGAATGGAAAAATTAAGACAAAAATTTTTTCAGTGTATACATCATTCCATGTGCCTCATTGGATGAGTAAGGAAATTTGTGGATGTTCTTTTCAGAGGAAGTGTCTTATGGCATGAGTTTGTTCATGTTGTAAATCACAAGCTACTGCCCTCCAAGGCAGCCCATGGACAAGCCTGTGACCACTGCAAGCCTCTTGCAGGATAATGTGGAGCCTTCTGGTCTGTGCAGCTCTGTAGTTGTTGACCCCTTTTCTTATTCTTCATCTTTGCACAGCATTGTGTGAATGTTTCTCCATTTACATGTTTGACTTTCCTTATTCATTGTGACAAATTATGGCTGCAATTGAAGAAAAACCAAGAAATTAGAAAAAATTCTTCCCCTTCTGTGTAAGAAAAAAAATTAATGTATGAAATTATATGGGAATATGCTAATACATACTTTCTTTATTTATACATGTTTGTAAATATACTTGCTTTTTCTAAGAGCTCATTCTTGACATAGATACACGGTATACACTGGAAAAATATACAAGTTCCCTATCATGCAGCTGATCTGTGATTTTTGTACCTTGCTGCCATCTGTCCACTGGCACACTGCATGGATAGAATAATAGGGGAAAATTCCAGTTAACTGTGAGCAGCATATAGCAGATATTGGTGGTTTTCTGATCCGTGGATCAGAATCAAGTGCTCTTTGATTTCTAAAAAGTTCATAAAAATCTTTTGACCTTTTCTTCATATGATATTTTATTAGTTTTAAAATATGTTGCAATAACTAAACATTGTTTTAAACTGAATTTAAGAAATCTAGACTGAAATTTGGAGAAAATAATACAAAAATGTAAAAAATGTGTTACCTTTATATATATAGAGAGAGTATCTACATTATGCTAATTATCTGGTTTTCTACACTAGTTCAAGAGTTCAGCAGTGATCATTGCTGGAAACCTCACTCCAGCAGGACTCTTCCATGGGAAATCTTATGTGCTTACAATCAGCCAGCTGAATTGCACATATACCTGCAGTTTTCAGTAACCTGCTCTGTGTGACCTGTCCAAGTCAGGTAGCATTGCAGCATTTTTGGATGCTTACAGCCCTCAGCTGGGTCTGACAAGTGCCTGCAAGGTCAAGAGAAGCATTGCTCAGGTAGATTTTTGAGTCTGCAAGCTGTTCTGTTTGGCTCCAATTGTCTGTGCATTTGGAATAGTCCATGGGGGACAGGATTACCAATGGAGTAAATCCTGGCCCTCTCCAAGCACACATTTCCATGTTACTCTGTGCTATCTTCATTCATTCAGGAGAAGTGTCTTAATTGAGCTCCCAGACAGTTCTTTGCTATTTTGTTTGGAAATAATTTGCAAACCTTTGTTAGGAAAGCAAACCAAGACAGGAAATGTAGCTAAAACCATGCGGGTGCATGTAGTAGGGGGGTATTGTAAAAACCCTGCTTAGACAGCTGCTCTGCTGGAAGTCCTTAAGAATTTACACAAATTCAGCAAAAATCTTGTTTCAGGTTATAATTTAAAAGATTTTTTCTAGTCCTCTGGAGACATTAAAATATTTTAGGGAAGAACTGATTGCAGTTAAGTTCAGTTTCTCCCCCGTTATCTCTTCAATGTTTATTCCTTAGATAATGCCCCTCTGTTCAGTTCACAACACAGGGAGTCAGTGGTTTGGTGTCTTTGGCTAATATTATTTATAATGTTTGTTTTGTCCCTAGAAGCAGGCCATAGAATTGAAATTACAATTTTTTTTCTTGATGTCTTAGATGGAACATGCAGTTATAGAAGCAGAATTTTGTTTTTACTGTGGCATTGACAGTATTCATAAAAGTCTGTGGTACACAGATGTACACCCTTAAGCTGACAACTTACAGACAAAAAATCTCTTATGAAAGATGGTAGGGCTTTTTCCCTTCTGCAAGAATTGACTTCCTGTGATTGGGAAATGTTTTTATAAGGGAGATGGGAATAATCTGAATAGGGAGTTCACTCTGTCTTGGAATATTGGTCAATATCTGCTTCAGCAATAAAATAACATTAAGCTCAAGTGAGAATTTATGAAGGATCTGGAGCATATTGACAGCCTTGCATTATTTATTTTTGAGGATGAAGCTATAGAGAAAAAGTGGTTTTATTTTCTTCTCTTGGTAAGCATACACAAAAGCTTCTGAGTTTTAAGGAAATTAAAACCAATCAATTAGCATTGTAATATAGAGAATTTTTCTATCTGTATTCTGAAGATTTTGATATCCCTAGAATGATAATTCTTCCCCTCTGAAGCCATGTCAGAATGGCCAGTTCTTTGGAAGCTCAGCCTCTGCCAAAGAAGGGCATTCTGTCCTGCTCCAGTGATTTGTTCTCTGGGCTTCTGTGGGTTTTGGTGTCTGTAACCAGTGTGAGGTTGGTTCTTGTCTGGTGCTTTGTGAAGTCTTTGGAGAATTGCCTGGGAATTCCTGTAGTGACCATAATCCAGTCATGGGACATTCAGTTGGAGGCACAGTTCCTCTAGAGATGCAGAGAAATCCTAGATGTGTGGCCAGCATATGTTCAGCCCAGATGTACCATGGATGTGCAGGAGGGGAGATTTGCACATAGCAGAGAAATCCAGCTTGCCTGAGATGGGAACTTGGAGTCCCATCTGACCTAAATACTCAGTTTGTTTTCTGACAGGAAAATCATAAATGGCAATGTAAGATGTAATTAAAGCTTTCTTTCCATATTCAGTTTCCAGTGCATCAGCTTCTGGAGAACCCAGTAGAGATAATGGGGGTGAGGAAAGGACCACACTGCAGCAGGCAGCAGATGGACCAAGCCAGTCTTTACCCTGTTACATGAGTAATTGCAGAGCTATGATTTAGAGATGAAAAAATTGCATGTTAATCTAGAAACCTCTTCTTCTGGAAAAATCTCCACAGATTCTTGAGAAGCACAGTGCAAATCATGAGGACAATTTGGAATCTCCATTCTATGTTTTTTGTTCTGAAATACTTGGTCTGCCCTGAGCAGCACCAGACATCAGGAAAATCTGGCTATCCTATCCCAAGTGTATCTCAGCTGGCTCTTTGCTGGAGCTATTTATGACTTTTGTAAATGTTATTGCAATGATGATCTACAGTGTGTCCTCACATCTGCTTGAGTGTTAATTAGTTTATTGTTTTACATAGTGTATTAAAAGCTTTTCTGTTCCATTTAAAGTGTAATTCAATCCTTACCATGCTGCACATGGAAGGCAGAGTCACAGAGCAGGAGGTTAGGATGTGCTGCCTTGGCATATTACCTGTTTGGTACATGAGTGTCTGAAAAGAGATTGAAAGACAACAAAGATTTTGTTTTCTCATCTCCTGTATTAGGCATCCCACTTTTCTTTTATGGTGGGTTTTTCTGTTTCAGCTTGTGTCTCAGCAGGAAATATTCCAATTAACTTACATCACAGATGTACCTTGTTGAAGATCAGGGTTCATTTTGCCAGGCACTGCTGCAGTTTTGTTACGTAGAAGTTTTTTTAAAACAGCAACGCCCTCTCTTTTTTCAATTTAGTGTAATAATGCTGTAACTCTGTAGTACTTGAAACTCTGTTTATGGTCAGTTGCAGTGCTTTGGCTCCAGCCTATTGCTCAATTCCCTTCCAGCTGTAACCCCATCGTATTTTCTGGCTGCTGAAATTGGGGCTGGATTTCTCCTGTGCTGCCCAGTGTCCTTCCGGTCAGTGGCACAGTTGCTCAGTTGGAGGTTTAGGCAGGCACAGTTCTGTTCATGACTTGAACAGGTTTTTACTTCTGCAGGATGACAATCTTTCTATTGAATGTTGGCCTGTGTGCACACTGGATGCATTTCTGTTTTGTTCACATGTAAAGATGCTCTGCCAGTATCACTATGGAACATCTTGATTTTCCTGGAAGAATATTTTGCTGATGTTTACAAATTATATTTAAGTTGCTGTGTATGTGGTTCTTCATCGGTCAGCTGACAACATAAAGTTTTAGTCTTTTAACTGACAAAAGGATTCTTTTCTTTCAATGGAGGGTAGTGTTGATGAAACTTTGCCAGGTCAGCCTTGGAAATGTTCTGTCCTGGAGTATTCAGTCGCTTGTGGTCAAGGTAAAGTTATTTTTTTCCCTATAGACTATGGTAATATCTGTATTATGAGGCAATAGTGATTTTTATATTGCACTTTCTGTTCTTTCTAAACAGCCCATAACTCATAATTCTCCAACTGTCTTGCTCACAATATGCATTTCAGACAAAATACAATCTAACAAACAAGTGCAAAAAGAGCTTAGGTAATAGTAAGCCTCATACTCAGTTTAGTTTCTGGTAGATTTCTGCTGTTGGCCAAGGTGTTATGTTGAAAAGTTGAGCTTCCTTAAATTACGTGTTACTTACATCTTGTCATTGTGTTTGAATCACTTTGATCTGTAGTTCTACTGAGGATTTTGTGCTCTAATTTGGTCTTTGTGCAGCAGTTCAGAGCTCTTTACTTTGTCTAACACTATAGCAAGTGAGTGTATTTTGAAATGTTGTCTTTAGTTATTTGACAGATTTTATGTGTAGAGTCTCAGGTGCTCTGAAAGTGCTTCTGTAAATGGCTGCTTCCCCTGGTAGTAATTACACACATTTTGGGTGTGCAACAGGAACAAACCTGAGTGGGATGGAGTTCAAGACACCTGGCAGTGTTCCCTTTGTCACAGTGCCAAGGGGACAAGTGACAGGTTCACCTGACCTGTCAGTGGAGCTGGGGAAGCTGTGGCTGTTATGGACTCTGCCTCTTGTCATTTCCACCTCTGTCACTGTGTGTGTGGCCTGTCTGGGAAAAACCCTCTGAAGAGTTTCTCAAGATACTGCAGCTTAAATAAAGGCACAAAATCAATCCTTCTGGAAGGCTTGGGAAGTGAAATGGAACCTTACAATCATTTTAGGGATTATTGTATTTTTTTCTCATTGTATTTTGTTGTATACTGCATCATGCATGGGATGTGACACTAGAAAGAGCTATTTGTCTTCAGTTGTACTTTGCCTTCTTTTTGCTGGGGGTAAGATAGGTTTAGGGGAATAATATGGAATGTCCTCTAGAAAATCTGATTTTGGTTTCTGCCACACATGGTGACGTAACACGTGCAGTAGTTTAAATATAAAAAGATAAGAGACAAACAAGCTACTGAAACAAGAATGGTCTGCTACTTAGGGTATATTTTTTAATTAATGCTTCTTATTTTTTGATAGAAATTATTCAAACAAGGACCATTTGTTATAAACAAATTTCCCATCCCCCACCATAAAAATGTAGAATGTTTTTCTTCTGCTAAAATATCTAGGGCTCCGTGAAATCAGCCTGTGGAGAAATTAAATGAAATGTTACATTTCTGTGTTGTCAGATGTCTGTCAGCTGCTAGTAAGAAAAATATTGAATAAATCCTTTAGGCTCAAACTGCATGGCTTACCATAGGTTTAGGGATAAATGTGTATCTAGTTCTCTGTTTTAAATTGACAGCTTCTCCCAAATGGGGAAAAAAATGGTGGTAGTGATGTTAGTGAAGAGATCTATATTATCTAGAGATAAAAGTGGGTGTATTTCTATCTGTATAAATATATCCATAATACACAGGCATATAGACAACATAGATGCAGTGTAATCTACCTATATGTTGCATATGGATTCTACAAACATGTGATATCTATATACATTTTAATGTGTGCATAACATTTTCTTTCTGTCCTTAAAACTCACTTGTAATTTTTATATTTATAATGCCTTTATTCTAATGCATTTGACTTCTAATTATTAAAATATTTGCTCATTTCTTTGCATGTTACTTGATAAGCTGCTCAAAAATTATAGCAGCTGTGGGGGGATTGTGCTCCTTTTTATTAATCGATAGAACAGCTGGCAAATAATCAGTTCTAGAGATTGAAGCAGGCAGTTCATCTACAGAAAATCATATTTTTCTTATTGTCTACATTTTGTAATGGAAAACATGGAAATAATTTGTCTGATTCAGCTGAAGAATATATGAAGGGGATAACATAAGAAATCTGTGATAATCTTATGTACACAACTCTAACATGACATTTAATTTTTTCAGTCTAGGGCAAGGTTACATTTCTTGCAGTTTGCATTAGGTGCTCCATAATGTTGACTTCCTTAAATCTTGCAAAAGACCTAATTCAATGAAAAAGTAAAAAANAGTTTCTCCTAATAGTTTAAAATATGAAAGAAGTGGAGGTTGGTGGATTGTTTGGTTAATAGGTTTGATGGTGGACATTTTTTCAGCTTTTTAAATGAGTTTTGATACCAACTACTGTGCCAATACATGTTTGTGGGCTATACAGCAGAGCAGATCCAAGAAAATCCTTAGTAGGAGAATTTACAAAATGTACTGTGTGTTTGGTAGGCTGTAGTAACAGATCACATTTGTCACTAAGCTTTACAGTACTTTCCATGCATAAATATATTTTTCTTTAATGTATTGTGGCCTAGGTGTTGTGTCTCAGATGGGAGAATTAATTAGGTGGGGAATTCCAGGGCTGGAATGGCAATGTAATGTCAATGGCAAGTAAATCGACTTCTCTTCAGCTGATGTTAAGTTCTTTTAAAGATTAGTATAATTAGTCTTATTTTACCAGCATAGAAGCTGATTTGGAAAAACAGAGTTACTTGTATGGGTTTGTAGGAGCCTTTGGAAGCACATCTGGGGCCTTGCAAAGGAGGATGTGGGAGCACCCAGCTGTTGCTGGAACTGCAGCATGGGTGGCTGTGGGTGCCAGTCAAGCATCTCCCTGGCCATGGGAGCTCCAGAACCTCTGCAGGTCAGCTCTGTGTGTGGCAGAGCTCCTAAATCTGTGTGGCTCATAGCATATGGCTATTTCTAGAACAGTGTGGGATCCATGCTGTAAATTCATGGCTCCTTTACAGTATTTAGATGTGCCTGAGCTTTCTCTTTCCCCTCTTTCCACTTTCTCAAGCCAACTTTTGATGTTGTCCTCGACAGCTGGAAACATTGAGGAAGAGAGTGAGGAGAGGGATTTGAGACAAGTGTTGTTTTGTATCTCATTGAAATGCAAGTGGCTCTTAATGTGTCAGGATGTGCAAGCAGGAGGAAAAGAATAGAGAAATGTGTGAGCAGAGGTGAAAAACTGTCATTGCTCTCCACTACTGAACAGGCAGAGTAGGCTGATGTCATTGTGGCTACAGGAACAAAAAAACCCCAGAGAGATGCTAGGCTTGATTACATCATTTCATAAAATGGGCTTTGCTTTCCTCTTTGCACTACCAGCTTTGATGCAAATGCTGATGTAATGCAAGAACACTTAGTAAAAGTGCAAAACAACTATGTTTTATTTTTTTTAGCTTCAGAGAGGATTCTTTGTTATTGAAGGAATGGTGATTGTGTCACTCATTTCAGTAAGTACCTTTTATAAGAGTTGACTAGATGACATTCAGCTGGACTGGCAGAGACACATTTTCATCCTTTGATGCTGTTTCTAACACAATCTGTAGCTGAAATGGAAAATTTTGCTTCTTCATCTTCCTTTACACAGACACAGGAACTTGAATAGAGAAGAATGGATGCCCTGCATTATTTTAATGCATTGAAATATGCAAATATACTTTCTTTTTTTGTTGTTGAACTTCCTGCTTTTTCAATGTATATGAGAATTTGAATGGGTCCTACTAAGAATGCTTATTGAAGCAGGGTTCCCATCTTGCTGCAGTGGGGGATTTGGCTCAGTTTAGAGCACCTAGACTGGCCAATATTGAAAGAGCTGCCTTTGCAACTTGTTTCAGGAGCATGGGTAAATAAGGCTCTGTGCCCTTACTGACATATTTGTAAAACAAGAGCTTAGATGTGTTTTGATGTAAATTAATGATACACAAACACATAGATACTGTAATGAACTTAACCTTGCTGCTTAGTAAACATGTAGTTGTGTTGCAGAACTCTTTACTGTCTTTGTTAAATGGTAGCTATCAGTGTAAAATTGGTTATCCTGTACATCACGTCTGAATTTCATACTTTACCAGCATGGTTTGAGAAATGTTTAGAATGGGGTTTCCACAGGGACTGAGATGATGTGTACTGGGGAATGCCCTTAATAAAAGGGAACCATTAAGGGTGTTGTGAAAATAATATTGATTTAGCACATGAGAAATAACAGTAACTATACTATTTAGCATAATAAAAAATGTGGAGGAGGGGGGGAGGGTAATTTTTGGAGTAATTTTTTCTTCACACTGTGAAGAAGTGACTGCATCCTGGGTCATTTTGCCAATTAAACTCTATAATCATGTAAGCATAAAACATCAGCTTAGAACAGTTAATCTAAAGTGTTGGGCATTTTTCCTTTAAAAGTGCTTTTGGAAAAGTAGTTAGGCAGCTTAAAATTTTGTTTCTTATTCTATAAAATAGTTAAGGACTTTCTGTTAATATCATACTAAAATCATCAGACAGTTCTGTTGTTTAGAAGAGAAAATAATTTTTTGATGTATTTCATTCTCATATTAGGAAAATGCCCACAAAATTTACAGTTTTCCAAAGGATATAGGAAAATTATATTAAAAAAAAAAGGAGGATGGGTGAGAAGCAAGCATTCAAATTTCCATGGAAGCTCTGTGTTTATGTAAAGTACAGCAGCTGCACTGCAAATTCCCCTCTCTGGATGACCTCAGTTCTGAACAAGACAGACTGTTCTGGGTGCAGGTGTGATTACTGAATTATTTGTTCTGTTTTAGTGTCAGTCAGTTACAGAGAAGTATTATGGGTAAAATTTGTATCCACTGAATAAAGTGAATTGGTAGATTTGGTATTCCACAGTTCACTATGTGCCTTCCTGCTATTGCAGAAATAGTTTATTTTATTCTCTTGAATTGCATTAGTTAAATAGAACAGACAAGAGGAAGTGACTCCAGCAACAACCTCTGAATACATCAGGCAGGCAGAAAGGCAGGATTGCACTGAAGATGGTGCTGGACATAAAAGACAGTTTTGACAGCTGAATTAGGATTTTTTTAAAGAGGTTTGTATGTGTTGTTGGAATTGAGAATTTTAAGTTTCTCCTCCATGCTTCTTCAGAAATAGAGATGTGAGAAATGCTCACTCCTAACACATGCATCCAGTCAGCCTTGGTTTGAATGTGATTATTCTTGTGAACCTGCCAGCAGTTTTCCAACCTACCTTAGATCACATTGGTCTTTGCCAGGTGTCTGTATTTATTTATGTTCTGTATACCTTTTATCTCTTACCAGTTTATGCAGTTTTATAGGAAAATCCTTTTCTTTCATTAGTGTTTGGTGTAGCCTGGCAGAGAACAGGACTAATGTACTGAAACCTGGCTGCTTTTCTCACCCTTGTCTCCAAGCAGACAGGTGCAGTCAGACTGGGGAACCTGGGTTCCTGAGCACCTGATGTGCAGCATGTCAGCTTTGCAGGGTCTTGGAAGAATCAGCAAATCACCCACAAAAGCGAGTCCTTGCAGAAAACATGATGTAGTTTTCTCCAAAAAAATTAGCAAATTCAGTCTCTGCTTTGGCAGCCATTTAGGAGAACTATTCACTGTAAGATGTGTGACTTCAGCAGCCAAGGCAAACTTGCACTTCTAGGAGGGTCTCCCTTTTGTTGCTGAAAGGGGCAGTAAAAGGACATGGCATTTCAGGTGAGTGGTAGTCCTGTAAGGGTTCAGGAGTGATGGCAATGGTGTCTTTATGCATCCACTATTCTGATCCTCCTCTCTTCAAACGTGGTCCTGACAGGGCTGGCTTTGTGTGAGGCACAGAACATAAGTACAGAGATGTGTGTGAGAATTTGGAAACTTTTTTTTTAAAAGGAGAGGGGATTAAGATTCCTATGCAAAAAAAAAAAAAAAAAAAAAAAGGGTTCATAAACACTTTTGTGTTGTGTTTAATGAGCTTGCCATTATGCTATGTGCTTTAAGTAAAAAATAGATGGAAAATGGAAGGACATTTGCTGAGACTGATTTTAGATACTGATCTTGTTTCTGATCCAGTGCAGTTTCTTTAAATGGTCTAATTGAAGACATGTAGGAAAACAGATCAGATATCTTTGAGGATTACAAGGGTTTTAGGTGAGTAGTGAATGATAAACAGGTCAAAGGAATGTGTAATCCAGTGCACTCATACTGTAGCATGATTCACCTGAGCATGAGAATTGCCTATTTTTCTTTTAAACCATCTGAAGCAGATAGATCTTCCTCATGAAATTGGTAATGCATTCATGGTGGGACTTGGAAACACATCAACACTTCTAATGGTGGGAAGTAGTGGAAGAGGGATTTGGCAGGGTCGAGGACAGCTCAAACACCACCCACTGCTGTTGGTGTTGGGAGTAGTGAGACACTGTGGTAAACAACTGGGTTTCTCTGAGTCATTCACTCTCCATTCCCACCTCATCGCTCTGTCTACATCTGTGGGTGGCCAGGTACCTTTCTAGGTAAGAAAGTGATTAAAATTGATGTCACATCTGACAGTCACATTATGGGGGAGAAGGGGACATGATTGCATCTTTTTCTTACGTGTTTTGGAGCCATTTTGCACTCACCTGCATGTGACCATCAGTAAAAAGGGCAGGGGAGCAACACAGAGATAGCCAATTATTGTCCCTTATGAGGACACCATAGCTTGTACCTTTAGTCTCACCTATCTGGCATGCCTAGGCTGCACATCCCTGTTAAGGTGCAGGAAGGGTCTTTTTCAGAAACAGAACTGTGAGTATCTTTGTATTATTGTATTCATTTGTCCACCTGCTTTCTGGGGGGATGGATAGTGGTTCTAGGTCCATAGCAGTTGAACTGATCAAGGGTATAAAGACTAGGGGTGATACAATTGGGGACGTGTTAACTTCAGCAGGTAGTTTGGCTTGTGCTTGAATCAATTCTGCCTCCTGCTGAGAAAAACTGGTGCAATCATACAGTATCAAGGCTGGATGTCTTGGAGCTTGATGAAGGTCACAAGTCAGAGTTCACGGTGTCCACTGACAACCTGTGTCTGTTAACACCAAGACTGGACATCTTGCTTCAGAAAAGGCACCTCCATGCAGAAACTTAGGGCAAGGTTGCTAACCTGGAATAGTATTTTGTGTATGTGTTCTTTTGTTGGATGGTGTAAGGTAGAGCAGAGGGTCATCCTTTTATTAATAATAAAATCTGACACACCTGAGCCCAGGAAGGCCAGCTGGAAGAAGATATTGAAACCCTCCAGTAAGTGAGGTAGCACCATGCAGCATTCAAAGAAGTTATATATAACTTGAGATAAATAAGAATTATTTCTTTATGATCCTTGAACTTGTTTGCATGTTTCTCATTTGTTCTTTCAGGTAAGACAGTGAAGTCTTTAACTGCTCCAGAAGAAGCGGGTCTTGAAAGAAAATGTCTCTAGCAAAAAAGTACCAGGTAACGCTGGTAGTGGGGAAGCTTCTTTATTTTAAAAATATGTATCTGAACCAGCCTTGGTAAACTGAGTTACACCTGAATTTGAAGTTACAGGTTCAGAGGAAGGAAATCTTGAGCTCTTAGTCGCTGAAACCAGAAAATTGCCTGCTTTTCGTTTTTATGTAAAGTGCTACTGCTTTTGATATGCAAATGGTGCACTGTACTCTGTAACCTCAGTCTTCTAGAGAGCAAAAGGAAGGGCAGAGAAAAATGTGTGTGGTGCAGGAATTCAAATTATATTGAGACAGGGTTCCTACTCTCTTTCACAATGCAGTCCTAAATTCCAGTAAAGCACAAAGAGATCAAATCAGCTTGGATTCTGAGGGCAAGGATTGCCCTGTGCTGTAAGGGGCATTTGATAATTCCTGCGTGCCATGAGTAAAAAAGTTAACTGACATGACTGAATGTTAAAGTAGCTGGAGCAAGCAGTAATAGATCTGAGTGGGTTGTAACCGAGTGACAGCTCATCGTAGAATCATCATGTTTTCCACTTAGAGCATCTCTGAAAAACAAGAAAGATGGTTTAATTCTTTTTGGTTTTCCTCTAAAAAGAGATTTTGAGTAATTGTTTTTTGGAAAACCTTCATTGACATCTGGGCTATAGGTACCTATTTTGAGTGATAGAAGAGTTATTGCCTGTGGTTCAAAATATATTCTCTCTCACACACGCCCCCCTCATTAAATCATAGGGAGAATTTCCCTTAGTCATTTTTCTTTTTCCTTAATTGCCTTCTCTTGCACAGAGGTCAGGCTGGCTCTTGGCATTTCACAGAAGCAATCACTGAGGAAAGCACAGATTTGTGCATGTTTTGGTGTCTTTGATGTGCCATTCTTCCTGCTGCCCATGTCTCACCACTCAGGAGCTGCCAGGAGAATCCTAGGTGGGCACAGGTGGAGCAGCTGAGTGGCTCTTTGAGGGCAGCCCCCTGCCCTTTCCATGGCTCAGCTGTACCATGGTGGGGAGCCAAGCCATTGTCTCCCTTTCTTCTCCCTCGGTCCTCAGTTCCAAGAAGCTGATTGGGAGAAACAATAGTTCTGTGATTATATAAAGCAGTAGCAGGTTCCCAGTTTTTACAGGAAGCTCTCGCTAACCTCTAAGTCAGTCTTTTTTTTAGCATTATCAGAAGAATGGCAACCGGGAAATGGCTTTATTAGGTGAAATAGGATTTAAAGGAAAATGGGTCTCATGAGATGAAGCTAAAATCAATAGGAGACTGCACTTTGTGCTGTGTGTCTTTAGGAATCCATATATACTGTGTGGTCTAGTTTTGGGTTGCGATCTTGTCAGATTTTGTATCCAGATGTGTGTTTTGCAGTTAATAAAATATGATTCTTTTAAAAGTGAAATTGCATTTATTATTTGTAAAGGTGAAGCTGTCCCTCTGAAGTTGATGAAGTGTTGTAAAAATGTCTTGAAGGGTGAAGCAATGGCTGTGTTTTCCTGTGAAGTCAGCAAACTGTGTGGATGATGCAGAGTGTAAGAGAGTAACTTCAATTGTTTGCTTTTGTATTCTTTCAGAAGGGGTAGCTCTGTTAGCAGCAGTGCACTCCACTGAATTGCTAAAGTTTGTGCAGCTCTCTAGCAATAGGTTTTCCTACTGCAGCCCATCACTGAAGTGTCTATATAACTGTAAATTGCTTTGCTGATGGCTTTCAGTGACTGTTGACAGGGTTGCTTGTGTATAAGATTCAGAAATAGCTTTTTCTCAGAAATTTACAGCAGATAAGTTAACTAGAAACTATCAGAAATTAGGAATATATATGTCAAAAGTCATTCATCTTCTGCTGCCCGGGAATGAATGAATGAAGGGCATACATTCTCATTTAATTGAGAATTCTGAACTTTCAGGGGCTAGGGGAAAAAAAGAAGCTACTTATTTAATAGTGTTTTTAAAAGATGAATATGTTCAATAAAGTGTAGGTGTTGACAGTATTGAGGAGGCAAAGACAAGCTTTATGATATGGTATTTGTTTCTCAGTCATGTTTACAGACCACTCAGACAATCACCAGAGCAGCTGTCACCAGGTGGCCCAAACCAGTGGTGCAGAGAAGGAAGAGGAATCCACCTGTTCAGGCCTTCTGGATTTTAGCATCATCTTTGAGTCAGTGCAGTTGACTTTTGCTGGGAAATTGCTATAAGGCAGAGAGGTGGAGACTGGAGATAATAGCCATTGTTTGTTCAATTCAGATTGTACCTATTTTATTTCAAAAGATCAGTGTAGACAATTGATAAACTTGAGATTTGATATCTTTCTAGCGTGGGCCTGGAAAAGTGCCTTTGCTTTTTGTGACAAAGAGCTATGTGTAGTGTGCAAGGTCTTGACTAAAAAGAGAGTTTTCTCTTGTAAAAAGGTCTCCCTAGCTTTTGACCAGTTAAACATTTGCTGTGTTTTCTGTGACTTCATGCTGTTACTACAGAGGCTGACACATAACCAGACAGCTGCCTCAATGTTCTGGGAGCTAAAGGGACTGTACAGGAAGCTTTTCAATATCTTGGTGATACTGCTTCTGTCACCAAAACCCTCATGAGTCACCAGAGATTGTCACATTTGGTTATGCCATAAACAAGACTCAGGCTGAATTTTGAAAGTATTAATAGGAGCTTACTGTAAATGTTTCATGTTCTTTCCAGAAAATTTTTCTTGTGATTGTTTCAGTTTGACTCCAGTGCCATTTGTTTTTCATAATGGATGAATCATCAAATAGCTGAATGTAGAATTGAACACTGAGGTCAAATTCATTGCTTGTATTGGCAATTGCAATTTCATTTAAATCTCTAGCTCACACTGGTAAGAAGCTGTGGCTTTTGCTCTAGCCTCTTCTTTGAAAGACATGTTTTGTATCTCCATGCCCATTGCTTGTGCTGTCATGTGAATTAAACCCAATTAGGATCACACCAATATTCTTTCTCTCATTTTCCTGACCTCTATTTTATTACCCAGTGGATGCATGCAAACATCCCAGGGATGGTGTTAACAGGAGGCAGAGAAACTACAAGACACTTTTCTCTGCAAATCTTTTATGCATTAATTTTTTCCTTCAGGTTTTCCTGCTATCTAGAGAGAGAATTGTTCTGCAATTGGAACAGCTGTTTTTATTGGGTCCCCATAGAGACCCAGGGGCACTTTGCTGGACAGTGGCACTCTGAGCAGTCCTTCCATGTGTGCTGTTTGTAACTGAGTGCTGAGTGTGCAGCAGCTGAGCAGGATGAGAGGGCACCAGCACAGCATTCCTGATGCACCACTTGCTCTCAGGGATTTGTGGGTGTGGCTGTAATGTGTGCGTGAAGGAAATGCTGCTGTTGCAAAGATGAATTCACAGACCTCGAGCACCATTTTTCACTTAGGAAAATTTTGGAATAATTATGTATGCTTGTATAATCTGCACCCATAAAAACACTACAGTGAAACTGAGGTGAAGTTTGGGTAATGTTTCAGTCTAGAGGTTTGAAATAAAGACTTTGGCAAGAGTGAAAAAAAGTATCTGGATGATCTCTTTAAAATGTCTAAATTTTGCTTTTTGGATTAATTCCTGTAATGCTGAGAATTAAAGTTCTCTTTTTTCAAAAAAGTCAGTAATATTTTGCATGTGAAATTCTGTAGAAATTTGTTAAAATGTGCATGTAAGTTCCCAACAGCATGGAGTTGTATCTTCATTTTCTAAATCTTCAATATATTGTTTTTGTGACCACCACCACCTGGAAATACTTTGTGTATTAATATGGAGACTGTTTAGCTCTTTCTGGTCAGGTTACCATGGCTGTTTTCCCTTTTCAATGCAGTTCCACAGAATAGTGAATTTAATACTCTAGGTGGCTGACATGAGTTCACCAGTGAGCTCTATTCAGCCTGTGGAGCAGGTGGTGTGTAAGGGCTTGAAAAATGTCCAACAAAGGTGTGTTATGTTGAAATAAATTCATGCAACAGCATATACTTGGAAAAAATACAGTTACAAGAATGGAAAAGGAAAATAGAAAAGAGTTTGTTAGTCTTAAAAAAAAATGCATTTAAACAAATATGTGGATTTTCTTACACAAATACATAATTTGCTTTTTCCTTTTAATAAAGGAGAAAGTGTAACTAGGAGGGATATAATTGATAGAATTGTGTGAATTCACAATTTGTATTATTAGTATTTAAAAATGGTAAGAATGAAAGCCCCAAAAGCTTTAGATTATATTTTAAGACTTTGATTAATGATGCATAGACTAATAGAGAAGCAATAGTCCGTCAGTGTCAAAGAAAAAATTATATTTGGTCACAATATTGCTAAATAGGCTGTAAAAGAAGAGAATGTGCAGGTCATTTTTACTCTCTTAGAAGGTAAAGCAGATTAAAGCTACATAAACTGCAGTATGCTCACATATCCAGTCAGGATGCAAAACACTTGAGATAAAGCTCATTAAACCACTTGGTTCATGCTTCATGGTTAATTTAATTAATACTGAGGATTCTTTTAGATCAGTCTGCAGTGTTTGTTGGTTTTGGAGTTACTGTTTTTTTAAATCACATTACTTTTGAACAAAATGAGTAGTTTTCAATCTGCTGGTGAACTCTTTTTCATAAGTAGAAAGAGACTAAATATAATGGATCTACAGGAATATTATACTCAGTTCTGCCACTGACAGAACTTGTCAAGCTCATAGAAAACCAGCCCTCTGAACTGGATTTTGATGTGTGTTTCTTCTATTTATCTAAGCCAAATGGGAAGGGGGCTGGATTCCTAAGAAACTGCCATCTGATGTAGATAGCACAGAATTTTTTTCCATAATAGTGCTACAGAAAAGTATTCCAGGGTCAGAGTGTGTAGTGGGAATGAAGAATGGTTGCAGAACAGTAAATTAGTGTCACTTTTGGAATAAAACAGTAAAACTTGTTCTGTTCTTTTCTCCATCCTCACAGGCACATGTTACTGCAGAGACTCAAAATCAGAAGTAAATCAGCTGGACGGTTGCCTCCTGCCTTCCTAAATAGGCAAACATATTAGAAACAGCAAAAAGGGCCTACCTACCTCATTCCTGTAAGTACCTATAAACACTCCCTCCACCCCTCAAATCAGCACCTGCTAGGTAGTTGTTTTGGAATGCTGAGCATAAGGATGTGGTGAAGAAAACAAAGATTTTAATTTCTTTTCTTGTTGACAACAATGAAGTGTAGCCAACCAAAGAAACCAACTAAAATTAACAGGCTGCTAGCATGCCTATTGCCTGTGGCTGCACAGAGCTGTTAGATGATGCATTGTTAGTCATTAAATGAACCTTTATCTGTGCTTCCTAAAGCCTGGATGCTGCATAAGTTCCTAAAGCCATCCATATCGTTGCCATGTTAAACTGATGCTGCAATTGATGTGTCACTGCAGAAGCTGTTTGGGGCTTATTTTTTTGCTTTTGTATTTCTTAGTAGTTTATTCTGTAATAACATGGTATGACCCATTGTGAGGCTTGATCAGAAGATCCCCAGAGTGACCCTCTTGGTCAGGGCAGTGAAGAGAACAATGTTTGCTGAAAGCTGCTGTGTAGCTGATATTTACCTGCTCTGAACTGCCCTTTCCTTGCTGACTTCTCTGTCCTTTCTCCAGGGAGAAGGTGGGTTTGCTGGTGTGGATGCCTGCCTCATTTGCTTCACCAAAATGAGTTAGGGCATGCAGGAGAGAAGGGAGACTTTTGCAAGCAGAACCTATCATGGTGAGTCAGATTTTGTCCCTGCTTTTGCTGTAGAGCTCTCAGTGTCGCCACATGGCTTAAACCAAACTGTTCACACAGAACTCTCTCTTCCCTGGAAGTCTGTTACACATAACACTCCCCTGGCACCAGTGCTGGATTGAGAGGTTCTTCCCTACTGCTTTTGCCTCCCCTGCCACATGAGGTCCACAAAAGTGCTTGGAGGGACCTTCAGCAAATTGAATAGAGCTGGAAATAATTACTCTCTACCATGTACACGTGAAATGTATGAGAAACTGCGATCTGTAGCTTTGATTTGGAACCACAGCATCTGTCTTGAACATTATCCTAAAATTAAGTATATGTGAACTGTATTTTTAATTTTGAGTTGCTAAACAGCTTCTAAAATACCTCTTAGAGATTAATTCTCCACTACTACAGATTGTTTTCCATCGTTGTTCATTGTGAATTGTGAGGGAGTCCCAGCAGAACCCCTGACAGTCCATACCACTGCAGCATGGACATTGTATCTGCCCTGGTATCTTCATTTAATGGATTTGTTTCTAATTTTGAAGCTTAACCTTGGGTTTGATATTCACTGCAAAGAACTTTCTCAACAGCAATAGGGAGAAATGACACATAGTTTTCTATAGAGGCATTGCTCTTCTCCCTCCTCCTCATGATAATAATTCTGTCTCATGTCTTGCCTTCTTTATTGCCTTCATTTCTCCTGGTTTTCCCAGCTTCCCACTTCTGTGTTATCTCAGTTTTCACATCATCTCAGTACCTTGTACAGATGTGTCAGGTCAAGCTTCTGGGCAGGGGGTTCCCATATACTGCACTCAGATAGACCTAAGCACTTGTGTGTCACAAATGTGACAGTTTTGAATTAATTCAGGATTAATATGAACAAAAACAAATACAGTATCTTCTGAAAAATGTTTACTTTCAAGCAAACATTCATACCAAATACATGTAAATGGACTGGATTGTGTGTGGATAAGCAATAAAGCAAAGTTAGAATTCACAAATCTTTCTTTCCTAATTTCAACCATGAATTATTCCAGTTCCTGTGTTGTTTTGGGGGTGATTTCTTTTTTTTTTGTTTTGTTTTTTACTCTGTTTTGGTTTTGTCTCTGACTGCCAGAAGTCTCTGCTTGAACATAGATTCCATGTCTGTCTCTGCTTGAACACAGATTCTCTGTCTCTTCCTTTCAGAAGCAGGACTTGATGTTCCAAACTGTCTTAAGGCTCTTGAACTATTGCTGAGCTCATCACTTCTCTCTATAGCTGATGCACAGTTTTTTTTCCAAGCTCCACCTTCCTCTGTGCATACTGGATTTTAAGCTTTTAAGGATTAAGTATGGTATTAGTAAAACCTTTGGGATTCTTGCTGAGAACTGTATAAGTACCATTTTGATCACAGAGAAGCAGCTGTATCCCTGTGTTGAATATAGAATTTTTCCTCTGGAACCGTTGTCACTTCAGAAGTCCTTGTGAGTTTGGACACTGCACTCAGCATCTGTGAGTCCTTGTCTTTCTACTTGGGTGTCAGACTGCTTTGATTTGTCCTTGCCAGATCACCAGCACTGAGCAGATTGCATTGCTCTGTTCTGCTGGGACAAAGTCAATCCATGTTAATGGCTTCTTTAATCTTTAAAAGTGATTATTTTATTTGGGGCAGTGGCTCCAGCCAATTCCATTCTCTTGCTAGGGATAGTAGTCAAATAGAGATAAGCAATGCCTGCATAAGACAAGTCAGACTCTAATCTTGTCTAATCTTGCCTTTTATGCCTAATTTAACTGAAAAAACATTCTAAACTTGTTTCTCAGAAGTCGTAACATTGCATGGCTTATGTGGTTTACCTTCTCCAACCTTGATTTCAGGTAGTACTGCTAGCCCTGTATATACTATTAACTCTTATGTATCTAATCTAAATCAAATTTATCCAGTGTGTCTTGTTTGTACATTTGAACTGTCTAATTCTCTATATACTTCTGTTCAGTTTTGGTTTTCAAGGTCCAGAAGAGGGAAAAATTAGAGTGTAGACCAAGGCACCTGCAGACTTGAAAAAAGTAGAGGAAATTCAATTATCTGTTATTCCACCTTGCATAATTTTTTTTAATGGTATAAGCCTCTTCTAAGCTATTAATTGTTTTTGTAAAAATAGTTCCTTCTTGGATATTCCTTTTACCAATTTCACAGAACTTATTTCTGTGTGTGCCCTGATGCCCTGGTTTAGATGGCTAAATCTTCATGTGGGAGCCCTTCAGGTTCTACTAAAGCTCAATGTCTCCTTGAGCAAGGTGGGGCTCTGGCTTGTAAATAAGACCAGGTATCTCTTACCCTTCCTCTCAGAGCTTCCTGGGTGCTCCTCCTTTGCAAAGGAGTTTCCAGGTTCTAGTTTGTTTTACACATCTGCATCAGGCAGCTGCTTTTTCCAGCGGGGCTGGTGGCAGCATCACCCAAAGCACAACAAGCTCCTGCCTACGAGTTGTTAGGAAACTGCCTTCTTTGGGATGTAGGCCGTGTCCCAGAACTTTGCTGTAGTGAGGAGGTGGTTATCACTTTTAATTTTCTGATGCAGTTACTATAACTTGTAGTCAGAGTGATAAGACACAAATGTTATTCCGTTTTATTTAAGTGCCATCTTGGTTGTTGCTGTGGTAGTATTTTTATACAAGTTGGCTTATTATAGAGTAGTGGCATTTGGTTTTGCAAGTAACTGGGACACATTACCTGCCGCTACAGGCAGCTTACTCTTGAATTCATCATTTGGAGTTGCTGTTCATTTTAGGCTGATTTAAGATGATGTACCATTTGATTATAGTCTGTATTTCAATATTGAATTTTTCCTAGGAATCCGCATTAAGATACAATTAATAAAGACTAACTGCTGCATTAGGATACTTGGGCAGCTCTGCCTAATGTGGGTGGAAGTAGAACTGTGTTGTAATTACAGGCAATGCTCTGTCATTTTGAGAGTTAATTTCTAGTTGAGTTGGTTGTTTAATAACTGTCTATTATCAGGGAATTATATTACACAATAACAATAATATTGTTATGGCATGAGGTGCATACTCTGAGTGCAACCATGGAGATGTAGAAATCATAAACATTCCAGTTAGTGCTCTTTACCTCTGCTACATGCCTTTACAGCTTTCATCACCTGTTTTGTCAGTGTGAACTAAACTAATTTACTCAGCTCTCATGAAAGCAAAATAGTTTTGCTATATATTAGAAGCAGAGTAAAATACTTCTAAGTCCTACTCCAGAGTGAGAAATGAGAGTAATTCTGTCTTGCACAAATTGTTAAAATCTGTTTTTTACCACTGAATCCATGTCTCTGAAGTGCAAACTTCACAGAGCTTTTCAGGCCAGTGTATTTCTTCTCTTAGCCAGTACTGTCCAAGGTAGTTTCTCATGGAATTTCAGGAGATTTTTGTTTGTCTTGAAGATTTTTTTTTCACAGTAAACCTGTTTTTTCCAAGATAGGTAGTTCTAGACCTGGGTGAAAAGAATGAAATGTATCCTTTAAGAAAATGTTCTCACTGGACAATCTAATCATCAGGATATAATTTAATTTAAAAATATGAACTTGTGCAGTTCAGAGCAAGATCCTGTCATTCTACAGAAACATATCTTAATCCATGAAAATTACCAATATAGAGCAGTAGAAGGATACAGCTTAAATATTTGATGCAGTATACTTTAATAGTATTTATACACTCCTTTTATAGTTATTTAGCATGAAGTCCATGATAATTTGTATTTCATTGGTTTCTGTTAATAATATGATGTGCATATCAGCATGGTGTCTGCAGACAAAAACAGACGGTGGCTGCATGATGAAAGTATGATCTTCGTCTTTCTTGAAGTATTACTATTGTAGATAGGGTGGTTAGAAACTCTTTAATTTCTAACGTGGTAAACCTTTAAAATCAGAATGTTAATTCTTTACAGAGGACTAGAGGAGCCTTAGCACTCTTATAAGCTGAAATGACATTTGGCAAATAGTAAATTTCAAGACTGAAAAGGGTCAAATAAACTCTGTGGTGAGGTTCCAGATACTGACTTCCTGGTCACATTTTGCTAAATTTGGAACTGAGTCTACATCCTTTGCAAAATGTGTACTGCATGTAATTAAATTCCAAATATTGTTTCACTGGAGGCTATGAGATTTGACTGTTTAATTTGTGTTATTTATTGTTGCTATGTTACAAAAATGAATTGTGCACTGTTGGTATAATAAACTACGAAATGTCTTATTTGTCATATTAAACAGGCAGGGATTAAAAGGATGTCTCATTGAAATGTCTTGGTTGAAAAGTTATGTGAGTAATTGGATAAATTTTAATGTTGTTACGTTTTGCGTTAGAGATAGATGAGATATATTCTTCTTTAAGTAGTGAAAAAAAGTCTCTTATCTATAACTTTAAATTTATCAGGTTTTTAAAAGTATTATGTCTAGTTGCAATTGGTTGGTAACTAGCTGTTATCCTGTTTGATTGGTTTGTTTGGTAGAGGTGCTTATGGGTTTGTGTCTGTTTTTAGATATGTTTGCATTTTTCTCTTAACAATTTAGGATAGTTGTTACAGGTGCTGTTACAGTTTGAGAATTCTTTCTCATGAGAATAAATAGATTTTTACTGTAACAGAATTCCATTTTTATGAAAGTTGGTAGGTTCTCACAGGAACTTCTCAAGTTAGTTGTTAGCTTAACTGAAGTAACAAGGCCTGATTTACAAGGCCTTTCTTTTATAAGGTTTTATTTATATGTAACATTTTTATGGTGAGGTATTTTATTTAGTGAAGGGGAATGACCTTTCCCTTTTATGGAGAAATTAAGAGAGATTTACACTCTTTTCAGCCATTGTTGTTAATAGAGATTTTACTGCATACAAGAAATCATTTCAGTATTTTTTCATTGATTCTGAAAGCATCTGTTGGATTGCTCAATGCTGCTATGATGAGGCAATTAGATACAGTTTTGATTCTTGTGACAATTAAAACATTACTGAGAGGAGGTGCCCCCCAAGGGGAAGCCAATTGTCTCTTGTGTGAAAGTTTTTGGCTGGTGGAGGAAAAACTCCCTGAAATTAGCACAGTACTTCTTTTTTTCACTGTTTGACAGAACTGCATACACGTGTCTGGGCTAACTCTGGTGTGTGCTGGTGGCTGCACAAGTTCAGGGTACTAAAGGACAGAAATTCAAAGAAAATTATGCTTCTTTGTCTCTGCTGCTTTTCCAGAGCAATTTCCTGCAAAGCTGATAGGATTCCCAAATAAGTTTTCTACACATGGAACTAGTGTTTCATTCTGTGATTTCATAGATATTAAGTGTGCCTTGAAGCATGCTGATCCTTGTGTGTTGTCATTAACCTAAAGTAGATAGATGGGTCCAGATAAAACCGAAAAGATTGGCACCTTCAGCATTGAGAGCTGTCTTCTATTTCTGAAAAATGTTGGAGCTATTTATAAATTTGGAAGATCATAGGACTGTATGTGGCTTACCATGCTTATGCTTCTGATGTACTATTGTAATTAACTTTATTCCTAGCTTTCACAATCACAAGGCTGTTTTTCTATTTTTAAGGCCTTCTGCAAGAATGCTGGATATTTTATCTTCACCGAAGCACTGTGGCACATTGCAAATGATGTATAAGGCTGAAGTATTTCTCTTTATTTCTCTTCAGAATACATAGTATGTACACTGTGCTGTTTGACATGATGTCAGCTTAGTAATGCCCAGGAGAAAGTTTCCAAGGCCTAAGAAGGAGAACAAAAGTACAATAAAAGCTAAACCCCAAATTTCATCTTTACACCTCTACCTATAAAGAGCAGGGAGCCGAAAAAGTTTTCAGTGGTTTTGTTCAGGCTGTTTAAAATGCAGATGCAAGAGAAGGGAAAGGCCAGCAGTTCCTCCCTGCTCCTCCTCAGCACATTGCACTCTTTAGAGCAATACATGCTGTCCATTTTTCCTGCTCTGCCAAGGCATGGTGGATCTGTTGACTTGTCTACAGTCCTCCCATTACAAACATTGCTTCATTGCTGCTGTTCCATGTTAGCAAGGTAAAGTGATATAGTTCCAGCACTTCAGGTGTTTTCTCAGCCAGGTTTCTCCTTGTTGTCTCCACATAGGAAAAAAAAAGGCCCTTGCTGAAACCTTTGCTCCCATAGATGTGTGTGCCTTCATCTCAGTGTTTATAAGATGGATTAGTTCACAGGAAGAACTGAGAACAATGTGTGCAAATCCATCCCTTCGTAAATTCTTATAGTGGTTTGTAGAAGTCCTGATAGGACAGAAGATTTCCAAGGTCATCTTTCAGGGGTGACACTGGCTGGAGTGATGTTCTATTAAGTGTCTGACTTTCCAGAGGTAAAGTATTATGGGAACGTTTACTACTTATCTCTAAGTAGCAATTCCAATTATAATATAAATTCTCTGAATGTCTTTCTGTTTGAGAGCTTAAATTCTATCTGAATTACAGAGAAGGTACAGAGCCAGATTTTCAACCTCCTGCTGGAGATTGTATAACTTTGGGCCATTTGGCTGTGGCTTTACTTCAGGAGACTGACAGTATAATTTAATCAAGCAGATGTGGATTTGTATATGTGGAGTAGATATTCAGTCACATAAGCTGTGTAAAAATTGATAGGTCAGATTCAGGATTGTTTGAAGTTGCCCAAGAAGTTCTTTGTAACTAAATCTCTTTTGGATGAAATCTATTTATGGAAGTGGGGGCCTTTTTCTTACTTTTATTTAGTCTCCCATCTATAGAGATCATAATCACAGAAAACATTATTGTTACACATAAGAAAATAGTAGTTGCAGTGTAGTTTCTGGGTTGCATATATTACAATGCACATAAGCAGATCCATTTCTGTATTGATTAAAACACAAATACTAGAGGCATGAGTTTAGTTCTGATCCACGTTTAAATATTTGATGATGGTGGTGGTTTGATTGTTACTTCTTTTCTTGATATACCACTTTTACTCTAAAGCTAGTGCTTGAAAAACCAAATTATTATCAACTGGGTAAAGTTCAGCTTGTGCCTTTTTATATTTTCAAGTATCATGAACTCCCCACAGATAGTTTGCTTTTCAGTGTGTGCTGACTGCAGCTCCCAGAAATGAGCTCATTCTGTCTGTCATGAAATGGAGAACACTGCTGGTTAATCGACTGCTTCAGCAAACAGAAAAGCAAGAGGTTTTTCCCAAACATTTGTACATAAGAGAAAAGCTGACTCAAGTGAGTGAATATTGCACGTCTGCTGGTTTTGGCTGGGCTAGAGTTAATTTTTTTCGCACTGTCTGGTATGGGGCTGTATTTTGGATTCACACTGAACACAGGGTTGATGACAGAGAGATGTTTCTGTCATTGCTGAGTGAGGCTCACACAGAGCCAAAGCCTTTCCTGCTTCTCCTTCTTCCAGGCTGGGGTGGGATGTGGGGGTGCCCAGGAGGCTGTGAGGAGACACAGCCAGGACGGTGACCCCCACTGACCATGGGGATGTTCTAGAACCTGTGACATCATGCCCAGTGTATAAAGTGGGGACAGAAGGAGGAAGGAGGGGGACATTTGGAGTGATGGTGTTTGTCTCTCCCAGCCACCTTTCTGTGATGGGGCCCTGCCCTCCTGGGGATGGCTGAACACCTGCCCAACCATGGGAAAGCACTGATTGATTCCTTGTTTTGCTTTGCTCCCCCTGTCTTCATCTCAACCCAGGAGTTTTCCAGCTTCTACCTTTACCAAATCTCATCTTGGTCCTGCTGGAGGGGGAGTGGCCAAGGAGCTGCGTGGGGCGGGGCTGCTGGCAGGGTTAAACCACAACAGCACATATTGCCTGTCTGGCAGACTGACTTAAAATGTAAACCCATCTTTTTCTTTTTAAATAGGTTGCTGCAAAGCTAAGCAGGGAAAATGAGAATTCTGCTTCTTGCACTGTGGTTGGTCACTCCTTAAGCCACCAATTTGAAAAGCTCATATAGTTGGGTATTTGCAGGTGATGGAAGAACATGGTTGCAAACAAACCCTTTTCATTCGTTTTTTGTTTTTTTTTTTTTCTTGGTTGGATTTTTTGTTTTGGGGGGCTTGAGGGGTTTGGGCTTTTTTGTGGGGTTTTGTCTTGCTTGGTTGGTTTTGGTGGGGTTTGTTGGGTTTTTTTAAAACCCCTTTTGTGTGCTTTATAGTCTTGTCTATGTGTTGGGGCATCTCTCTTCCCTAACATGTCTGATGTGTTGTTGTGGGACCAACTACCTGCATCACATCATAATTTTCTCTCTTTCCCTCCCTCCCACACAGCCATTTGTGCTTCATATAAAACCTAAATGAACTTAAAGATCTTCATTGAAATCCTTCCTGCTCCACATCCACAACTTTTTATTCTGAGCCAAAAGTAACAGAATTCTCTCTCTCCTCCTTGCATTTCTGGCTAATAAGAAGCCCTGCTAGTCAGGCAGAGCCATTTTCTCCATGAGTTTTTGAATAATTTCTAATAAATTGACAGTGGGTATTGTCCAAAGTGCTGAAACATTTGTTTCTAAAAATAATCAGCAACAGCTCCCAATCAGCTCTGCTATGCATCTGCCTTCTGATCTGCAGCAAAGCAGAGGAGTTTGATCTATGTCTTTAAAATAAAGAAAAAAAATGTAGATGTCTAAAAGAGAATAGTTTTTTGGATAGCTTAAAGGATATTTTTTAATTTATCTGTCAGCTTTCCAGGGCTTTTATGACAAAATGCAGGGGAAAATACAGATATTTCTGAAACCCTTTTAGAATCCAATTTAAGATGTTTAAAAAATATATAAATATTTTTCTCTGCAGTAGATTAAATTGAAAGATATTTATATGCTGAAGCTTGCAGTAAGCTCTACAAATATGTCCTAATTCCTTAGAGTGAGGTTGTCATCACGTTTGTCAGCTAAGGCTCAAGGAGACTGCAAATTCTTTTGTATTTTCCTCTCTCTTTTTCCTGTCTGGGAGTTCATGATGAGCTGTTTGTTTTAGAAGAGATTGTTCTTAATTTAGTTTACAGGTGCTCTTTTCATATGTGAATTGGTACATAAGTTTAAAAAATGCAGACACAGTTGTTTTTGTTTTTTTTAAGCTGTTGCCTGTAGACATTAATATTCAGTGTAGTGAAGGGTTTTATTCTCCTACCCCCAGGCTCTATTTTGCAATCAATAGCCTTTTCCATATGTTTTTTCCTGGCATTATGAATTTCCTAGTTTGTACAGTGCTATTTAATTCCATGTCCTGCTTTTCTATAGAATGTAATAATAGATAATGACGACAGTGGCAATTAGAACTAATGGGCTACTTCTTAGAGATGCTGAATATCAATTAATCCTGTTGAACTTGGTCAGAAATTAGGCTATTTTAACATCAAACTTAGAATATCTGCTAGTTGCTGTTGCTTTTTTTGTGTGCACAATTCTGCTGCGTGCTTCTTTATCACACTTCCCTTGATTCATCAGCTTTCAGTTCTCCTTGTTTACCCCGATTATTTCCTATTAATTATTATTTTTCATATTGCCTGAATTATAGGAAAAATCATAACTGTAGTGGTAGTTACAGCTTATTTATGACTAGAGAAAACTAAGTCTTTGTTACTAAATTGATTTGACTAAATGAAAGGGATTTTTCATACTGCTTAGGGCATTTATGTAAAAAATGTTGGTGAACCATTCTTAATACTAGATAATTTCATATTCATTTCACTGAATGGCTTTCCTACTGCAGGACTTTTCAATTACTTATGTAGTCTAAGTGAAACACAGTTGCTGTACTTATGTATCTTCAAAATGTTGTGAAATGAATCATTCTAGATGCCATGTCTCAAATCTTTATTTCCTCATTTGTATCTCTGTTTTAAAATCTTGGAGATGATATTAATTGATAGGGTTTTTTTTAGGACAAAATGGAATTAAATCTTCTATTCTTCTTAGTTTTGTTTTCTAAACTAAACGCAGTAACTAAATGCATGATGAGGAACATCATGTTTCACAGAAATAGGGTGGGAGTCTCAGGGTTGGGGGGAAATTACCCAGTTCTGTTTTGCTGCATTGTGTGTGTGTGTTCTTCCCTGCTGGAGCTCACTTGGCTCAGCACATACCAAGCTGATATTCCAGCTTCTGCTGAATTCTAGCACATTACACAAATGCCTGCTCTTAGCTTGCTATTCTTTCTATCTTATCTGCACCTAAGGACTTAAAAGGATTTGCTTTCTTGTAAATAATCTGAATTTCAGAAGTCCAATCCTGCTACTTTTAGGGCTCTTTTAAGAGAGAGAACTTTCTTATCAGTCTGTCACTGAAGCTGTGGGATGAACCAATTGAGTGGATCAGTATTTTTAAGAGTAATGTGGAAAAATCACCATTGTGTGTTTTGCCTTGATGCGAGGAGCAATGTAATGTGCAGAGTAACAGACAGTCAAGCCTTGTGTTTAAAATAGCAGCTGAATTGTCTCTGTCAAGGCATGGATGTGCTGCAGACTCCATTTTTAAAGTCTCTACTGAACCCTTAATCGCTGACTGTGCACTTGACATACAATTAAGCATTTGAGCTTTTCTCTAATCCCTGGGGACAAGAAGATAAAGGATGCTTGGAGACTCGTATCAGTAAGACTATTTATACAGAGCTCATACTGCTAACACTTTTGATGTCCTTTAAGCTTCTGCCTTCATATCCCTGTCAGCTCATTCCACTGCACACATTTTCTGAGTCAAAGTGGCATAAGCTGGGAAGGGGAGAAATGTGTTCACATGCTAGAACACTGGTCACAGTAAGACTTCTCTAGCAGGAGGAGAAATCCTTTCCTTCATCAGTAACTTGTGACAGACTCTACAGGCTTAGGACATAGATAAAGCAATAGGTGTTTCTCATGCAGTGATTATAAAGAGATTTCAAGTGATGAAGGTTCAGAAAAAAAAAGAAACTGAGTTTGTGCCAGCACTTCACACTGTGCTCAAGAACTTGTCTTTGAAAAGTTAGATCATTGAGGTGCTGCCTTACTCTGGGGAATGACAACTCTCAGGGATCTGCAAGAACATGAAACATTAGCTAGTCGTGGATCTTCTGTAGCTGAGCTGTAGACAGATGCTATGTGTCAAATTTTGCATCCTTCCTCCCACAGTTTTCAATACAGACATCTGCAGGACACAGATAGACACAGTTCCATAGCTAGAACAGAATTATCATTTCTTTGGTACTTGTCCTTTGTCTTTAAGAAGATAAAGCAAGTACCAATAGTGGCCATCTTTATCATGAAAACCCCTTCCTGCTGGTGATCTTGTTATTATTTCTTGAATATTATTGCTTCCCTTTTATTAGAGGTATCTTTTCCTTCGTATGTTGCTTGAGCTAAATTAAATAATTGTGAAGAACCAATGATCAGTGGGCAAGGCCTTGCAGAATGCAGAACTTGCACAGAAGAAGACAAGTCTTGACAGAATCTAAGCACAAAGCTGATGTTATAGAAAGTGATGATTTATGTCTGGACTTGCAGCTACTTCAGTGTGCATGTATATAACAAAAATAATGGAAGCAAACACACACTTGAGATGTGCTCACACTTGGGGAGATGTTGATCCACAGAGTACTGGCAGAGGTTTTCAGCACTGTGCAGCTGTTCCTAAGCCACTAACAAAATTGTAGAAGTATTTGAGTCCTGTGTCAGAAGTGGGAAATGGAACCCCTTTTGAGTTCAGAGCAAGCAGTGCATGAGAGTCTTGGGAGAGAATTGAGGTATTTCTAGAAACTGAGTGGAGGAAGCTTCTTCAGCTCTTTGTAAGTGACTACTTTGAAATGTCAGATAAAAATAGGGGAAAATGAGAGTTACTGTGGATATTCATTCTTAACAAAGAACATCTCTGATCTCCGGCCTCAGCTGATTTTGTCTCAGACTCTTACCTTCAAAAGACCTGTTGGAGATTGAGTTCTTTGGTTTGCAATATGTGTGTATCCTCTTCAGTCTGCATTTCATTTTCTTTGCTAGCTTCACACAAAAGCTGTTGCAGGGACCATGCAAAGGTAAAAAGATAAATTCAAAAATTCTACTCAGAATGATGAAAGAATTGCAACTGAAATTCCATCCTGAACCTTTTCATGTCTCGTGATAATTTTATTTTAAGCTGTTATATCTTTGTGTAGTTTGTCACAGACCAAGTTGGGATCATACAGGGAGCATTCTTGAGTTTCTTGGCCCACTGTACAGGGGAATACAGAGTAAGCAGTATTTGGGTTCATCTTAAGCTGCTGAAGTTCCAGTGCATGTGTGAGGCTGAAAAGTGCTGAGCTATGTGCATGTCCTTGTGCCCTGACCACTACAGCATTTACAACCACAAGCTAAATGGAATAATTTTTATTTTAGTTTAAATAGTAAATTGTGATATAATAAAAAAATTTACTGCAAGCTCTTAAGTTGAGTCCTCTTTCAACGGAAGTAGACTGAGTGTTGGAAGTGTTTATTACTCTGTGCAGCAGATGTGTTGAACAAAACTATAAAAAAGTTTCAGTCATTTTTTGTTAATGTACATTGGCAAAAAAAGAAAATACTTTGCTTGTTTATTTCCAGGGCCATGATAAAAGTTACATCTCCTTAGAAGAAGCATCATTATTTGGTTTTGAAGGCTGGATATCAGAGTTTTTAGTTATTTCCCAATAGCTAACAGGAGTTTCATAGTGTAAATATTTCAGTTTGTTAATATTGTATAGCTGGAAATGTGGAGGCATATTCACACTCGATGATTATTTCTATCCCCTACAGTGCAAGTACCCTTGAAAGTGTTCAAAGTTGTTTCTGTAAGTTGAGGGTTTCACAGTTGTTTTTTTTAAAGTTCCCTGAGGGTGATAAAGAGAATGTCACGGGCAAATGTGGTTTGACTGCATTTCCTTTGCAACATATGAAATTAAGCTTTCTATGCCGTTACGAACTTTGAAATAATCTGCTTCAGTGTGAGGGTCTCTGTGGTGTGTTACATCCATAAGTGAGTTCCAACAAAGAATTGAAGATAATACTTTGGTCAGATTTATAATTCTTCCATGAAAATATGTCTGGGTGAAGGAAAAAAAAAGGTAATCTTATTAACTCCTATATGTTAGTTCACATACACCTGAGTTAGAGTTGGGTAAGTTAACACTTGTTAATTTAGGTACTTAACTCATGTTACAGTTGAGTTTTCACACAGACAGCTGGGAGTTTTTGCATAGGAACTGTTTTCTACTGAGATTTTGTTACTTGTGTACATATTTTAGGAAATAACAAGAAATAATATTATGTTCTGTTTTCATATTCTACTTCTCACAAATTCATAAAAATTGTGGACCTTATAGTTTTGCCTGTTTTAAATCATTATGAGAAGGAATGTCTTCCACCATAAAAAGATTTGGGCTGATAAATCCTGATTTTTGGTGGGGTTGGGCCCAGTTGCAACTGTATGATTTCTGTGAATGGATTAAAAAAACAGAAACAGTAAAACTGATTGTTAGTGCCTTTTAGAATGATAAGGTAAAGCTTATAGTAATTGGATTATGTATTTCCAAGCAGCAAGATTTATTCTTAGAAGATAGGAGTAGATTGTATGGAAAGGGAACTGTTGTATCTTTTAGAAATAAATAAACATCATGAAATGGTGCTCCTTCTTTCTTCATGTGCTCATCTCTTCGTTTTCATCAAAAAACAGTGGAAATCCTGCTTGGATATCTCTTCATTAGTTCATTGCTTCAGATTTTGGATTCTTATGAGAAGAAAACTTTCAAATCTGTATTTGATGAATTTTAGGACAAAGAACTGTTGAAAGAAATTCTAAGTGCGAGTTTCCATTTTCATGTAGGAGAGCCATAACGATACTTTTGTATATTCATAATTCTTTTCTAATTAATTGTCTGCATTGTGCCCAAGTAATGGGCAAATTACTGTATGTGGTAATTTATCTGTATTAAGAGTAGTATCTATTAGGCTTCTAAGGTAAAGTCTATTTTGGCAGTTATTATTATTCAAATAGGAGAAGTGTAATGATTAATATACTACTTCTTTTTCTTTTTTCTTCCAGATTTCTCAGGGGACAAAACTTTGCTTATTCATACCTTCTACTGTGGCAAAAATGGATTATTTTCCTCACCAAAAACCAGCAGCATAACACCCATCCAACACCTGCCTCAAGGAATTCTTATTTAAAGTCTATTGTAAGTCAAATTAACCACTTGCTTAAAGGCAGCTTTAATCAGCTGTGTGTCTGTTTACAGCTCCGGACCCAGCAGACTCCAGGAGCGCTGATCTGAGCGGGCTCCGCTGCAGCTGCTGGGTCTCGAGTGGCAGCAGAGCCGGAGGGAGCGACTGCAGGGCTTGGGCCGGGCCTGCCCGCGCCTTCTGCACCGGGCTGGGCTTGGGCCGAGCCTGCCCGCGCCCCCGGTATGGCTCGGGTGTCCCCTCAGGAGCGGGCTGTGCGCTGCGGGCCAGGCCCCGCTGACAGCAGCTGGTCGGGAGCTGATCTGCAGTGCAAATGAAGGCTCGGCCTCCTGTTGCTATGACAATTGATTTCAGACGTCGCCGCTGAGAAACAGGAGGGTCAAGAGCTCAAAAAGTAGGGACCTGCAGGGGCTCGGCTGGTGGCGCTGGCTGTGGGGCTGACGGCTTCTCCTGGTGCACACAGGCCCGAGTGGGTCACTCTTGTGCGAGGCTGACTCGGAAAAAAGTAATGGAACTCCATGTTATAGATACCCAGAAATGGCTGCTCAGAATGCATGCTTTTCATGCACTGAAGTTAATTTTATGCAGGCAGAGTGCATGATGGATGTTTAGGGAGAGAAAGCTGTGTTAACGTTAGAGTTTTGGCGAGCATACCTTCTGTATTAGAAAGAAAAATGGCATTTGGAGAAAGATACTCAATATTTCAGTATAAGGTCTTCTTGCTGTAATGGGGCAAATTCATAGATGAGGAAAATGAGGGGAAAAAAATTCCAAATGAGGAAGCAATCTAGTTTGTTCATATTGCTTCTTTGGAGATACATTCTAGTAAAGGAGATGCATCTTTCTTAATGAAACTGCATTTAATAAGAGGCCTCAGATTAACATCTGAAAGCCTAATTGTCATCTTTCCAGTGCAGTATAATACTGCTTACTTCTTTATCGCTCTCATAGATAAAAGAATAATTAATACTTGAATTGGTTTTAAAATCAAGGAATTTGTTTCACAGAAATTCTGACTTTATCAGTGGCATTACATTTATCCTTTGCACAGCTGCTTTCTGTTAGAATACAATTATTAAACTATGAGGGCCCTTGTGAATAAAATAAGAGAAACGTTGTAATTGACTTAAACTCATTCTCCATATCTTGTTTTATCTTGTTATCTATATCATGTTTTATTGTTTGAGAAAAAATTACTATAGCAATGGTGGTGTTTTATCCTGAAAAAATACTGATGCAGGGATGTAGGAGATCCTTACCTGAAAAGGCTCTGCCTCTTGCTTGATTTATTCCAGTTCAGGACCCCTGTTTCTATGGACGTTATCTGTGACATTTTTTTTTTCTTCTGAGAATGTAAGTAAGAAAAATGGGGTTGTGAAAACCCTCTGAAGGTCCATTAAAATACAGTTGTAAAAATCTCATCTAAAGATAATTTAGTTGTGTCCTTCATTATAACTCTAGCTTGAAATAATTTAAATATGTAAGCAAATAGTAGACACTTTAAACAACATTTCTGAAAACAGAAATGTGACTGCATTTTAAAAATACTTCCTAGCTGAACCTTGATGGTGTTTATCCTAGAACTGGACTTGAAGTACTTGAACAGTTCTCTTGGACAGCTCTTCTTTGGTGGTTCTCTTAGGGCTGAGGATTCTTCAGCATAGTTCCTTCCTTCCTCCCTCCCTCTATTTCTTCTTCTTCTGTGTCTAATGTATCTGTTCAGGACTTGTCTATAGAAGGTACCAGTGAAAATTGATGAAAATGTAGGAATTTAAAGAGGGCAGCTTAAGTCCCACCGAGCCCCTGTGTGCACTATCCCATTCATAATTAAAACGGTCTCCAGTGAATTCAGTTTAACTCACTTCGGAGGCAAGATGAGCCAAACCAAATTAAGGCCAGCATTTTATTCATAAATGAAAGCATTTGCAAAGGAATATTTTATGGATATAGACAAATCCAGTTAAATTCACTGGGTTAATTTTCTTGAGTTCCGTTGTGTAGATAAAACCCTAGTGATAATGTCTGATTTGAGCTTTTACTTTTTGTCTTTTTTGTTCCAAAACTCTGGTATTTTAGACTTGAGAAATTAGATAGCCCTCACCAAATGCTGTCTTGTAATTTTACTGTGTTTTGAGAGTCCACATGTTCACATAAATGCCCCATCAGGGCATAGTTCACAGTAACCTTTTGTTTAGGTAATTACCATTGATTTGGCTTCTTCAACTAATGCCTTTTAATCCACTTAGAAGAAAAAATACTATCTCCACTTTCTTAAGTGGCCTGCATTAGCTACCACTTCCCTTAAAGCTGCTGATCTCTTCCTAAACAAATCTTCTCTACTGAATTTGATTCTTTAATTATAGATTTTTGCCTAATAGTTTAACCTAATAAAGAGTGTTTGAATTTAATATTAAGATTGTAGAATTATGGCATTTCCCATCATTTGTGGTCTGTCAGAAAGAATTCCTTTCAAAGTCTCAAGCTGTGCACAGAGGGTGTTTCTGCCTTGCCAGCCAGTCCAAGCAGCAGGAACGTCGCACCCAGGAGCTGACTGCACCTCTGTGCAAAGCCAGAGCAGCTGAGAGCCAGCAGCCATGTTCAACAGGCCCTGAGCCCTGGCACACTGCAGAACATAAAAACAGCCTGGGGGAACTGGTTTAATGCAATTGCTGGGTGTCTCTCCACTGGTTTCCCAGAGCACCAAGACTGTGCATCTTATTCACACTGCTTATTTCATCCTTTCTTTGAAAATTAGGAAAGTGAAAGGTCTTAGTTGCAACTTAGTTGTTCTGTCTTCCTGAGGATTTGTCCAGTGTGTGCTGTTTACTCTGTTCCTCACTTTGGCTTTGTCACCTGTGTCTGTTCTGGATGGATGGGATGAGATCTGCTTTAACATGGTTGCTTTTGCTTCATTAGTTAGCCCTGTGCATCTCTTTAAGCTTTAGAAAAAACCCCAAAGCCTTCATATCATTTAACTGGGTGAAGCTGTTTGATTTTGAAGAAGTTAAATTTAGATTCAGGTGAAGACTGTTTACTTCCAAGTATGGCTCAGCTTTGAGAGAGAGAGAGACTTGAAGAAGAAAAGAAAAAAATATAACTGAGATTGTACTAAATTGATTTCGAGTCCTATTTGCCCATTTTAACATTTCAAATTAATCAGTATCTCCTCTTTAAATGCTCTTATAATTATTTTTCTTATAATATAAAACAAATTATCCAATTTCACTGCCTCTTGTATTTGTGCTGTAGAAATAAGAAATTTTTTTAGGGAAGAAGTTTGGCCAGAAAGTGAGTGAAAGCAAAGATCTTTTGTGTTTTGATGGCCAAGATGTGCTAATTTCCATTTGGATCAAAGTGACATTTGTGTATTGCGGGTGACCTATTTGAAATGGAAACTGCAGGTGTCTGTAGTGTTACCCACAGGAGGAGTGGGGCTCATGGACAGGTGGTGTGAGGTGAATGATTGTGTTAGATCTGCTCTGTGTGTGCATTTAAAGTGGAAGTTGTGTTAATGCTTTGACAAGCCATTGAGAACAAAGGTAGTGCTGATGGTTCCTTAGGTGAGGAGAGGCCAAATCTGTTTGGGGAGAAGTGGGTCTGAGAGCCACCTGCCTTCTGAGTCACTGCCTCCTTTAGAACTTATAATTTATTTTCTTTTTTGCTTACTTCTTAAACTTCCATCTCGGTGGGTTTTCACAGCTGATAGCAGTTTTCTGGCAAAGATAATATTTTAAGATTTTTCTGTTGGGTTTTGTTCTTCTTGTTTTGTTTGGATTTTTTTAAATCTAAATTCTAGAGAGCTGAGAAAACAACTTCCATGGGGAAATAAAAAACAGTGTTAATTCAAATGCAGAGAGGATCCTGCCAACTCTGCTCTTTCCTTCCAGTGTATAGATTCCATGTGGTAATTCTGAGGTGATGGTGACATCATAAATGCAGAGATTGGTCTTGTCTTTTTTTCTGAGAAGAATGTCTTTTTTATTGTTGAAAATACTGAAGTAATGCTGATTCTGAGACAACTCACGATTTGGCTTCTCCAAGCTGGTATACACTTCAGCTTCCCAAACTTATGACCACTCCAGCCCCCACACAGTGACTGTACTTGAGTGCCCAGCTGGTGCATTTTAAATGAACACTCATTATACTACTGAGTCACTTGTGGTAGTGATCTGAAATGCACTGATGCTTTGTATCATCTCTGGCAGGTTTCTTTAGTTTGATCCGTATGTTTCTGTCCTGCTGGCTAAGGTTAATTTCATTATTTCTTGTAGTCACTAAAGAAATTAGTTGTGTTCAGTTTCTGGTGGTCTTTTTGTACAGATTAGTGCTGTTGAGTACAGTGCATCTATGTATGAGTGTTTGTTAAAAATAAAAGTAGCATTTTTGTCCTGCATTTGCATTGGAACAGGTTCAGTTGAGACAGAGCTTAGATGTGAAATTTGGCCATAATCCATTAAGGTAGTTCTCTTTCCAAAATATCTGCATTTCTTTTTAACTAGTCTTTTCAATATTTCCAGATTTCCTTCTGTTGCTACATCTTCATTAGGATTACCTTTTAGAAGTGTTTCCCTTGCACAGAGGTGATCCACTGTAGTTTGTGGTCCTTCGTGGGACTCACTCCAATATGTCCATGTCATTCTTATGTTGCAGATCCACAAATGGGCATAGTGCTCTAGATGAGTCTTGCCAGGACTGAATAGAAGGGAAAAGATCACCTCCCCTGCTTTCCTCATGTGGCTCCAACATAATGATACACTTGTATAAATAGTATAAGAGATGTGAAACATGCAGTGTGGTACAGTGTGGAGGCCAGAAGAGTGTGAAGTGGGTAGAATTAGCAACAGTCCTGAAAAACATGGAATTGGTATCCACAGAGCACAGGTCTGATGAGGAGCTATGAGGAGGCTTGAGTTGTTTAGCATGGAGAAAAAGAGGCTGAGGGAGACCTTATTGCTCTGGCCTGAAAGAAGGTTGTGGTGAGATGGGTGTCACTCCCAGGCAACCGTGACAGGATAAGAGCATATGGCTTTAAGGTGTCCAGGGAAAGTGCTGGCTGGACATCAGGATGAATTTCTTGATGAAAATTGACACGGGCTGCTGAGGGAGGAGATGGAGTCACCGTCCCTGGAAGTGTTTAAGGAAAGACTGGACATAGCACTGCCATGGTCTAGCTGATAAGGTGGTGTCAGGTCATGGGTTGGATTTGGTCATCTCCGAGGTCTTTTCCAGCCTCATTGTTTCTGTGACCTTAAAAGGTGTCTTCCAACTTAGCAGTTCTATGATTCTGTGATTCTAAAACTTTTATTTTGACTAAGTTGGATTTAGTGACCAGTCCCCATGGATGAGGCTAAGAAGGACCCCACCATCCTGAGGCAGAAGGTAAATGATGTTTGCATTGTAGCAGGTATATGTACTTGCAGAAAAAGGCAATGTCTAAGAAAGCATCCATTTTCAGGCTAAGTATGACCAAGTAATTACACATCCAATAGGAAAGGACTGTTTCATGTGGGGGACAGTGAAATTAATTGATTTCCCATTTCCTTCACAGTTTATTTCCCTGTAGCTGTGGTGCAAGCAAGAGCCAACCAACATCATCTGCTGCTAAAAGAAAATCTCCATGCCAGTCCTTACCCTTGGCACGAGGTAAAGTTGCAACTGAGCCTGTGAGGAGGAATCAACAGGAAAAATATAATTCATGCCCAAAGGTAAACTTTGACCAGTGAATAGCAAGCATGAAAGTAAAACATATGCTTTTCCTTACCTTATGTGTTGTTTAATTTCATCCTGTTTTCTTCAACTTGCACTATTTCAGCAGCAGTGCAGGCAGGGTTGAAGTATGGAAATATGCTTAGGATGACTGTGTTTTAAATTCCAGCTGTTTTAATAGCTTGCCTAGCATTAATTCCTCTTGGGGTACTTGCTTTAATTTCTATTTTATGTTTGTAAAGAGTATTGCCTAGAAGGAGGTTCCTGTTTTCAGGAATGGAAAAAGATGCAAAATGCAGTAGAGCAGATAAGATTTTTGTTGCCCATGGATTTGGTAAGAAAACTTCCTATGCCAGACATTGTCACATTTCACTTGGGGCAAAACGGGATCTGCTTCCTAACAGGTCCCTGGGTGATTGTGCCCCCAGGAGTGCACCCTGGTAAGATTGTCTCCCACAGACTGCTCATAAACACAGTAAAAATTCAGCAGCTATGGCACTGGTCACCAATAAAAGGAAATAAAACAAATAAACCTCATAAATTGCTGTAATATCAGCCCTTACTAATACTGGTTTAGCCACAGTTCTTGAAAAGGAAAGAAGAAAATTAACTCCATCCCAGCCAGACCCAGCACAGCAGAGAATCTATAAATTACAGGAGCTGTATTGACAAGGCAAATAAAAAAACAAATCCTAAGCCCTGCTCTGTGTGTGTTAGTATTAGTAAGGTAAAAGAGCTCTAGAGATTTAAATCCTTGCTAAACCTCAGTTTATGAGCAGTGACAATGATTGTGCTTTTAATTAACTGATCTTGTGTTTAGCTGAATTGGAGTCAAGTTGCAAAGCTATTTTATGAGCTGCACATAAGAAAAATCAATAAAAATATGAACTATTAAGATAGAGAAAACCTTCTATTGTGAGTGATCAGCAGCTCTAGGCTAAGGCAGAGATGGATGACAAATGCATTTTATTTTAATATGCTACAATTTGTATGTTGTAGTTTTTTTAATAGTCTTGTTTAAGGAATAGAGGAAAAATGTGGTTCACGTCACCTGGGAGTATATTCTAAACCCTGTTTCATTTTCTCCTTGGCAGATGGAGACCTTTTAGTCAGCCAGTGAATCCAACTGCTGCTGCATGTCTGGCAGCACCTCTGAATGATCACATGACTCTTGATATGGATGCAGTCCTGTCAGACTTTGTTCGGTCCACAGGGGCAGAACCAGGTCTGGCAAGAGACTTACTAGAAGGTAAACTTTTGGGACACAACCATTTCCTATCTTCACTACTTGCTTAAACCAAGAACCAGTCATAACAAGAGAGCTCTGGTCTATGGAGACAGATATTTCTTAGTATTTTTACCAAGTCAACTCTTGTAATAAGCTGACCATAGGTTATACTAAGGCAGGTATTTTTGAGAAAACTCTTAAAAATTTCTTACTATTAGACTGTGGTGTTTTAAGTTACTAAGAGTCAAGCCCTAAATGTCTATGTGCCAGTGAGAGAAGGGAGGAAACTTTAGCTGAATTTTCATAGTCATCTACCTGAAAGTGGTTGTAAAAGTTTCTCAGGTCAGTGTGTTTAGTCTGAAAGGGATTTATTGTATAGTGATAAAGACACCAGAGGTCTTTTTGGGTCCCAGTAGTTAATATGCATACCTGAACTTCACAGCGTGGGAGCCAAGTGGCTAAGTTGAAAAACAGCTAAGAAGCTGTATCAGAAAAATAACTGTCTATTTATTCATCTTGTGTAGTTGTTTTAGGTTTATAGGCTTAAAAGTGGAAAGACACCATTGATATTTGAAAGGATTTCATAATAGTTAGGTTTGTTAATTTCTTCTCATGTGGGCTAACAATAATTGTGAAGATGGGAGGTTGGAAATGAGCAGATGATATCTGTAAATTGCAACGTGGTTCTAGGGGCTTGAAACTTCCATACTGGACTTGCTGCCTGAGAGGTTTGGGGTTTGCTTTATATTTTTTATCTTAATGTGCTCTAAGAAATTGTGTTAAATCAAAGTAACTGCTACAGCAGACGTAAAAGTGTGCCTCATGTTCTCTATCTCCTTTTTGCAAGAGCTGTTTTTCATTCTATGTATGCTGAAAGTTTTTCATTTTTATGGTAAGTTCTTCTTTTACTCTGGGCTTTTCAGAAATAAGGCAGAGATTATTAACATAGGATGCATACAATTCTGCAGCATTTTCCAAATCATCTGATACATGAAATAAAACCTTGGAATGCATAGCAAGGAATATTAGCATAGGCTTGCTATATTTAAGAGCCCTCTGTTTTGTCTGACTGATTTGATCAACCTGTCATTCTTGCCTAGAGTCTATCTTAGTCTGATGGTCTTTTAGAAAAGGAACATGAGAAGATTTTTCTCAGCTGTATCAGGACAGATTGTCAGTTATTGTGCTGATAGAGCATTGCCAAAATTTCAAAGGGTTCCTATTTATCAGAGGTCTTTTCAGAAGAGTCGCTTACCTTGTTTTCCTTTCTCTAAAGAGCAATGCTTTCAAATAAATATCAGACAGGGTTTCTCTATATTGTAGATTTCTGTAGATTAATAGATTCACATCGAACATACTAACAAAGAAATAAGCAATAAACAATCTAATTATTCTGACAGGCTAATAGACATATGCATCTGCCTCAAATAATTTCCTCCTACACAGGAATTTCTCAAAGTAGAAGGGATTGTTGCTAGTTCTGAACAAGATGTGCTCAGACAACAATTTCAGCGCTTGTGGCTGTAGCTACATTTGGTGTGACAGCTTCTAGCACTGGTCATATCTTGTGCTGGAAGACAGTAATTGATGGGAGTGGTTTCTCATTTGTTTAAAAAAGATGTAACAGGGACTTCCACCCTCACAGCATTTTGAATTTCACAGTGTGTCAGTTCTCTGTGAGCAGAACTGAAACCCGTGGAGTAGCTTCTTAGCAATAATATAAACAATATTCAGAAGAGAAACTCCCCACCCCATGGTGCCAATGCCTTGTACTTAGCCTTGGGATGATGATGTCCATAGTTACAACCAAAGTTCAAAAACAGGTGTACACTAATATTTCCCAGAATTTTCAGGGTTTGTTCTTAGCCCTAAAAATGTTGGTCATAGTGAACTTGGAGCCAAAAAAAGCTTGTGTAGACCCTCATTTCCATGTAGTCACAAGTTTTGGTCAGATCTTCTATGACCCTGTAGTCCTTCACTCTTTCTGACCCACTCAAAAATTCTGTTGTTATAACTTGCTCAGACTGAATTGTCACAGTGTGCTCCTATGGAGTAACACCTCCTTTTCAGAATCAGTGCTGTTTCTGTCCTGCTACATCCACAGCACAGTTGTGCACAATGTGTGTTGCTCATCCCAGCATCAAGTGGGTGAGTTCAACACACACTGACTGTTGTGCAAATAGCTAAAAATCTATACATTACATATAGATTTTCTACATTGCCAGAAGCTGTCCTAAATGTTGGCTCACTTGATGTTTCTATTCTCTGCCTATCCTGCTGGTAAAATCTCTGCAGTTTTCTTCTGCTGAGCTTTTTATTGAGAGCGCTGCTTGTCTCTCTATCTCAGAAAACATTCTGCTGGTTGTGCTTGATGTATCTTTGAGAAAGTGTCCATTCTACTTTTGAAATGAAGAGGCAAAGAGATTTAAAAAATAATAGTTACATAACATTTTCATGGCTGGTATCTGGTATAAAAGTCTAATATTGGACTTCCATACTTATTAAGATGCTTACAGCTATTTCAAATTAATTATAAATGAATGTTCATAAATTTCAATTATGTATCATTAGCTGTACCAATTCTGTGTTAGTGGATTATGCACACATGCTAAACCATTTGTTCCTTAGAAATGTCTTTGCTTTCATTTTTGGATGATTACTTACTGAGTCTTTCATGTTTCGTTTCCTAGCTCTGAGATGTTGTTTGCCCTTTCCTGAGGTTTTTACCTTGTTTATGTGCTTTCAAGAACTGAAAGCATTCTTGTGTATGTGAGGTGATGGAGAGTAGAAATTACATTTTGTGAACCTTCCCTGGGTCTGCCTTTTCCATCTTTTATTCTCAGCCTTTGCTGATTTCTATAAAAACGACCTAAAAAAAAGCCCTCACTTGACTGGTTAATATTGACAGAGCAATTTGACAATAAATGTGACCCAGGTGACAGAAACAACAATCTCAGCAAAACAGTTTGAAAAGCAGCCTATGCTGGCAGACATGTGTATCACTGCTTTGGGCAGGAGTGAATTCAGAAATGCATCAGCCTTGTGTCACAGGGAAACGGGAAATCAGCTGCAAGACTCTCCAGATGTCACCTCTGTGTGTGCAAAGCACCTTCTAAGTCACAGGGAGAACTTCTTTGGCTCACTTAGCTTTGGGAATGTTCTTAGGCATAAACTGAGAGCTCTGCATGGTGGAGAATTAATTTCTCTTCAGCTGTGTGAGCTCCAAATTCTCCAATGTCCAGGAATGAGGAGGGCACATCCCTTTTCCTCCTGGATAGCCTGGACTGGCACCTTGATTCTCTCACACATAGAATAGCAGTAATGCTGGTGTGTTTATGTATAATCTACTTAAAGTGTGGCCTAAGGCAGAAAGAAAACTATTAAAGAAAATTGATTAATCTTGAAAACAAGTTGTACTGTATGGGGTTCACAGTGTCAGGGCTGTAGGTGTGAGTGAACTCAGAGATTACTGGTAAATCAGGAGAAAGCAGCTCAGTTTTGAGGGAGCAGAAGGTTGGGCAGGCAGTGACCCCTGAAACAGAAGGGGAAGGCACAGGATGGAATACTTCAAAATACCAACAGTGTAGGCAATTATCAGGTACTGGAGGATTGGTGAAATAATAATGGTACAAACTGATTAAAAAATAATATATATAACTGAAAAGTTGTCCTTTGACTTCTATAAATAGTTTCATTTATTTCTATAAATTATGTGATATTCTACCATTTTATAAAAATAACTGCTGTCTATTTCCAGCTTCAAACAGCATTTAATTGAGGGATACATAGCTGAACATGAACTCAGAAACTGGGAGGTTGGCTTTGCAGTCATGAGATGTGAGCAGGAAAGGTGGCTGACCCCATGGATCGAGACAGAACTGCAGTACAGAGACATCTTCTCAAAGAACAATGTATATGAGCAGAATTCAAAGAGAAGCATGTAATTTATAGAGAGGGAGAGACATTTACAGTGCTGTCATGTGATTGAGTGTACAAAACTAACTCCCCAAAAATAGTTTCTTATTCTCCTCTCCCTCAGATGGTTCTTTTTTTAGTTCTCTTGTGGATGGCTTGGCAATGGGAAGAGGAAGCTGAGCTGCTACCAATGTCTCATTAAACAGGGAGCAAAACTGTCATTTCCAGCTGCCTGTTCAGTTTGGAGTGACTTTGCATTCTAGCAGAAAACAAGGCATATGTTAACAAAATGGCCTTGCTGCATTATTTTCCTTTGAGAACATTAACCAAAATTAAATCCTGTTTTAAAGCATATGATCTAATTTTATCCTAATTTTTTTGTATTAGTTTTTCAGAAGGAAAAAAGCTGGTCTGAAATTCTTACCTTTTGCCTCTAAATATTTGTTAAATCTACTTTATGCCAAACAGGAAGAAGTGCCTGCATTTAAACTGAGGATTGCTTCATTAGCAGTTGGTTTGTAAGAACAGACTTCTTTGCATTAGCCTGGGGTGTTGTCTTCAAGTTGCACTTACAGGTGCATTTCATAGATACTGTCTTGATGCTCAGTGCTTTCCTCAGATTATTCTTCTCTAGCTGAAAGTTTACTTGTTGCCCACTCGGTTGATGTTGTCCCAAAATGGCTGTATCCCATTGGGTCCACTGGTCCTGTTTCACTCCAGGCAGCGTTTCCTGTCCCTGTGAACATTTCCTCTGCTGAAGTCCTGTCTATACATGTTATCCCTGAAAGTTGCCTTTCACTGTGGTTCTTACTGTTTAAATCTTTCCTAGTTCCCCATCTCAAATTGCATCCTTTCCAGCATTTTATTTATCATGAAATCAAGAATTTCTGGTGCCCTTTTAAATGTTCTTTTTAACATAATGGAGTAGGTGGATATTTGAAAGCTTGGGGGTTGGGGGAACTGTGTAATAGTTGCATGTTTGCTTTTCCTACTAAGTCCCCTTGATTTTCATTATACCCAATTTAAAAAGTGAAAAACAACAGATTTGTTAACTATTACAACCCCACTAAGCTATAATGTTTTAGCCAAAACAAACAAAGCAAAAAACCAAAATACTCAAATTTCATTTTGCTCTGGGGTTACAGCACTGGAGAATGCCCTTGTGACACCCCCACCCAGAGTGCTGCATCCAGCTTTGCTCCCCCAATGGACCTCTCAGGACATGTCCAGAGGAGGCCATGAAGATGCTCAGAGGACTGGAGCACCTTTGCTATGACACCCTTGGGCTGTTGGGGAAGAGAAGGCTCTGGGAAGACCTTAGAGCACCTTCCAATACCTAAAAAGGCTCCAAGAGAGCTGAAGAGGGACTTTTGACAAGATGACAATGAAATGGTCTTTGAGGTCCCTTCCAACCTAAACCATTCTTTGAGTCTATAATTTTATCAATGCTTCTAAGGTGAATCCCGGTTGTGCTGTTCTTTAGCACTTTGTTTATTAACCCTCTGCCAATCGAGTTTGAGGTAAAATGCAAAAATGGTTAAGTGACTTCTTAGACTATATATTGTTTTATCTAATCTTTGTTTTTTCTTCAGGCTCATCGTGCTGCCTGTTGTTATTCAAGGAACCGTTATTTAGGGCAGAAACTTCACAGTGTAGCTGTGTTTATTTTTGCATTTCCCTTTCATGTAGGCGTCTGCTATCTCTGACATTAAAACAGCAGTACCAGCCTTCAGCCACCGTGTATCTTCTCTTCCTTACTCAGCTGCCCTTTCTTTTTTTTTTTTTTTCCTTATGGTGTTTTGTTGGTTTTGGTCTAAAGAAGAGACCTTTGAGTGTTGTTAAAGGGCACACCTGCTGACTCACGTAGCACGTGTAGCTGTTCAGGAAGCAGTTGCTCAGTAAGAGTATTCTTTCTGTGCAGTCAGTGAGTTCATTTGGTTCCAGCACCCTGATCATTATTTCACTACCTGTGTTTTCTAGTCAACTTTGTGCTCCTCCAGCTTTTTTGCTGACTGATGTTCTCTAGCCATTTGAAACTGGAAGCCTTTCCTGCAAACCTGCTGTGTTGGTGCTGGTTTGGAGCAAACAAATTGTTACTGATACAGAGCTGCCAGTGGCTTACCATCTGATGTGATTGTGTGCACTGAAATAACATTGTTATGCCTCTGAAATGCCTTTTTAAATACAATAATATGTCATATAAACAAGCTGTTGGTGGACTGGGTGCATCAGATAAGTAACAGTGAAACAAGAATAGCAGGCAATCTAAAAAACAGTCTTGTGTTGGTTTTGTCTGTCGAATTGTAACAAAAGCTTTTATTTGACTATAGTTGATTAAATTATGCAGAATAAACTATTTGCCTGTTAGTTGTCCTTCCGGCATAACCTCTGTGGGAGTAGGAAGGACTGGCCCTTTCTCTTGGGTGCCTGTGCACAAGATGGCAAAGAAAATGAGAGATGTGACAGAGAAGGGAATTGTGTGAGGAGCAGGGTATGGGAGATGTCAGAGAAGAACGTGGGAGACACATACAAACAGAACTTAGGAGCAGACCTCCTCTTTCCCTCTTCTAGGGGCAAGAGAGACTCTGTGCAGTCTGCCCCAAACCAGGAGGCCACTGCCACTTCTTGGACAAGGGGCAAGACTGGAAGGAGGGTCCTGTAGGCTTTGGGTGGGAGGATGTATTTGTTTTCCATATTATGTAAATTTATTTTTGTCATTTCTAACCCAACATAACTCAGGGTATTTTTGTATCTTAAAACTTGCTTTGTTAATATAATAAGATACAGTGTTAGAAATTCAAAAGCTTTTAGTATGCAAAGTTTAAAGGATGAGAGATAGGCCATGTTAGTTCTGTTAATCTCCACAACCACAAGCCCCAGTAATATCATCAGTAACTTGCAGCTGAAACTTTCTCACCTACCTGTCACACTGATAGAAATCCGTGTTCAGACCATCTGCTCTGGACATTTCTGAATTTAATAATCTTCCTGATTGGTTCCCAGTTTGCCTCTTGCTTCTGCAAGTCTATTCCTGTGGTCCAAATTACACCATATTTTTAATTAGATTTGCTAAATTTTTAAAATTTATGTTGCACTGCATTAAATTTTTGTACCTATTTGTATTTCTTCTCTGTGTCTTTCATAAAACCCTTAGTTTTGGTCTCTTTCTTTTCTCTAGTTGCCTTTGTTGCCTCCAGCTTGCTTTACTTTCACTTAGGATTTTTCTTTGCTAATTCTCCCAAACTGATTAATTCTCCTTTTTTTTTTTTTTACGGGCAATGGGGAAAACAAAAGATTTATCATTTGTATTTACTTTTGAAAGTGTAAACCAAATGGAGAGGGGCAAAGGGGGAAGCTTTCCACCTTTCCAGTGAAGAGGGTAACTGGGAACACTTACACTGGTCAGTGAAGGTGACTAATTTTCAAAATCACTGTTTCATAGAGATGGAAAGGTGCTGAATATGTTCTTTAATTTGGTTGAATGTTTTTCTTGCATTTCAATGCTTGGAGGCTCCAGCAAATTTAGGGAAAGTGAGTCCAATCATAATTTCCTGTGCTGGTTCTCTGAGTTTAGGGCTTTGGTGCTTCAGTTCAGGAGATGGGGACAACCCCAGAGATATGAAGAGATTTGAAAATTAAGTATTTCGGTGTTAGATATAGACATTTCAATTTTTGTAAGGTTTCAAGTCTATATTGGAAGTTCAGTTGCTACAATGTACCATGGAGGGTAACTCAAGAGCTGCTGTGCAATCCAGTTTTAAATGCAACACACTGTGAGCCTGCTTTCTGAAGGCTCAGTGTAATTTTTATGACAGAGCTTTTATATAAGATGATTGCATTTGGCTTAAAACTGAGGCCAGCGGGATTTCTGTGAGTCTGCTGATCTTCTGCTTTCCTCTTACATACATCAAAGCCCTGTCACACAGCAGCCACTTACAGCACATGCACTGGGATTTTTGTTAGATCCAGAATCTGAACATGAAGAAATTTTGAGCAGGGGAACTGCAGGGAATGCCCTGAGAAATGCTGTTTGTGTTCCACTGCTTGAGGTCTAATTCTCAGGGATCTGTACTCAATGAATCCAGATTGTTCCTGGGGGTCCTGGGTTTGTGTCATTGCCAATACTAGAATAATAATGTTTTTTTAAGAGCTAAGTTTCCTAGAATTATAATTATTGTCACCTTCATTTTTTTTTAATTACTTTATTGTTTTTATGGTTGAGAAGAATTTAAAAATGTGTTTAAAGTGCCTCTTAAAACCAGAACCAAAGAAAAGGAGTTCTTATTCCGAACTCTGGTTTTGGGAAAGCACTCATGGCTCTGCCCATTTAAGTTGTGTAACTTGGCTGGGATGTGTGTAAGGTTAGAGCAGAGCCCTGACTGGGTTACAGCCATTCACTCTATGTGGGATTTTTAGTGAACAAATGCTGGCACTAACTGAAGCTCTTGTTCCAGTATCTCTGACAATTTTTACTGAATTTACATTTTGTCCTACAGACTTTCTAGTAGGCAATTACAGCATTACAGAACAATTCTGTACGGCTCACGTGGTGGTTTATATTATAGTCTGCTCAGAAGCTAGATAACATTCTTGCTCAATGATGCCAATTCTCCTTTCAGAATTTTGTTAGTACTTCAAAACCTGAGGTAGTTTTAGTTACCTATATGTACCAGCTGTTTGTGCTGGTTTTTTTCCTTCTTCAGTTAGGTTTTTGTTCTTCACAGATATGACTGAAACAGTAAAAGGCTTTCTTTTATTTGTTGAAAACCGCTTTGTACTATACTTAGCTTGTCTCCTTGGTGTAAACAAGTAAGTTATCTTTAACTGCTACTCAGGTAATGTAGCTTCTCAAAGTACATAAAATGACAACCTTCTGTGGTGTAATAAATCATGTATTAGTCAGAATCAGGTTACTTTTGAATTGCCAGGAAAAGTGCTTGTGGAATGCTCTGAAAGTCTCATATAACTTGTAAGGTCTCTTTCTTGTTACTAAATATTTTTTATTTTGCCATTAAAAACAGGTACTTGGAGAATGGTAGACATCTCTGTATCTTAGTTTAGCAGGATTGTTTTGAAAATAGCAGGCAGATATCTCAACATGTTTTTCATGTGTTTTTGAGAATGACAAGTCCCATTTAATCACCTGTACTAAACAGACTTGTGCATCTCTGGATATTGACCTGCATTCTATGGTTGCTGGTCTTAGCACTATGCTGAAGTGGAAGGTGGAAGCAAATCCTTTAGCAGATTCTGTGCTGACAGATTCCACAAACAGCTCCCACAGACATGGAACCACACTGAGTCTCTCACTGCAGGTTTTTTTACAGAATGCTCTCTTGTATTAGTTTCTAAAAGACTTTTAAAATCTCTAAGAGAGCAAATTCTGTCTCATGTATGAGATAAAGGGAGCTAAAATATTTTGTGTTTGCATTCTAGCTGTTCTGCAAATGAAAGATAAAAAAGTTTCTCTCTCTTTTGGGCTATCACTCTTGTCTTTCCATCATTGCTCCTAAGTATTATTTATTATTAATACCACACAATTGCAGATTATTGCTCCCTCTCAGTGGGATTTAGAGTTCATCCTAAATTGCTGATTTCTGAAGCCATTTGATTGGAACCTGAGCAAGGGAAGTCCTGGCCTTGATCACCTCCTGTGATACAGTGTCATAGATTTTGGGTTTGGGGATGAGAGGAGGGCAGTGGATGGTGACTTTTACTCCATAGTAGCTGGCTTTGACACTTCTTCCCACAGTGCTGCTGTGTTGGGATGCCACAGGCTGGGTGGGTAGGCCCCAGGGGGCCGGTGGGGGTAGCTGCTCCCCAGACAGAGGTGAGCAGATGGTTCCTTTGCTGTTTTGCAGGCAAGAACTGGGACCTGACAGCGGCTTTGAATGACTATGAGCAGCTGCGGCAGGTGCACACGGCCAACCTGCCCCAGGTGTTCAACGAGGGCAGGTTTTACAAGCAGCAGGAGCCAGAGCAGCCTCCCCAGGTGACCAAGGCTGAGAGGCCCTGCCTACAAAGGCAGGATGACATCGCCCAAGGTAAGAGCTCCTCTGCAGGGTGGACAGGTGGGTCTCTAACCTGTCTGCCTGGGAGCTGTGCTTGGCTGCAGAGAGTGGGAGGCCATATGCCAGCAGCGTGTGAGCTGTGTCATTGTCACGAGGCTCAGAGCTGCTGCTAGACTGTTTTTCATGTTTTGGTGGTTGTGAGCTCTGCCTCAGTTCTGCAAGTTGTTTTTTTGAATGTGTGATTAAAAATATGTTTTTTAATATGTTTTCCCCAAGCAGTCCTGTGGTACTCGTGAAAGGAGTTAATTAGAGGATGTCACAGACCACTCTTGTGTACAGTTTTCTATGCTTACTGAAACAAACAAACAAAATGTTTAAAAATCTGTATGTCATACTCACAGTGTGTGAATAGGGTGTATGAAGACTATGAATAACTTTCAGCTTTAAAATTTCATTCTTTTAGAGTATCACAGAAACTGCCTCCTATCCCCTGCTGAATAGAAATTGAAACCTTAAGAAAAATGAGTCAACTACCTCTAACAGTTAATTTCTAGTACAAGATGATAAGCATTATAATTTGCTTTTTTGTTTGCAGACCTCTTATGGGTTTTATTTCAGATCTCTCTCTCTCTGACTGTTGGGTTGCAATTTTTTTCTGTGAATTTCTCAAGAAGCTGTAGTTTGCACCAAAATAAATCTGCAGGTCTGACAGCTTGTCATGTAGGCAGGTAATAACAGTAGCCTAGTGATGGCTTTCTGTGCAGCCGTTAAAAGGAACAGAAGGCCTTCCCTTCTCCTGCTGGCTCTCCCCTCCTATTAAACAGGATATACCATCAGTACTAAGGAGTTTCAGTAAAGCTTTTTTAAAATTGCTGACTCCCATCAGAAGAATGATGACTCCTTAAAGCACTCAAGGGAGGGAGAGCAGCACAGTTGATAAAACCATGTCCCTTCAGCCTCTTTGGAATACAGTTTGCACTGAAATGTCCATCTGATGTTTAGTGGGTGTGCAGTAGGTAGTGTGGGGTATGTCTGGCTTTGACCACCTGGACTGACAGGAACTTGGCTGCCAATTCAGTGTGTAGCTGAGGATCTCCTGGTCAGACAGCCACCTATGACTGACAGGTGGACCTAGGGATGTTCAGGGAAGAGCAGAGAAGGGAAAGGAGCACCTTTTTTTAGGAATTTTATAGGAATATTTGTCTTTCATATTTTGTTACTTTTACTGCTGTTTTTTTTTTTTTTTGCTAGAGGGAAAGTTAAGTTCCTCTGGCTTGCCAAAGGAGCCTGTAATAGGAACAAGCAATCTTTTGCAGTAGTGAAATAACCTGAAAAAGGTAGCAAACAAGACATGGAATAAACTCCTAGTGAAATGAAAGTGCATTCACCAGCCCTGACATTGCTAGCCTTTTATGCAGTGTTACAGGCTGTAACTTCTCTTTGGTTTCTCTACAGAAAAGCGTCTTTCCAGAGGGATTTCCCATGCCAGCTCAGCCATAGTGTCCCTTGCTCGCTCACATGTAGCAAATGACTGCAGCAATGAGCAGTTCCCTTTGGAGATGCCCATCTACACATTCCAGCTGCCAGACCTGAGTGTGTACAGCGAGGACTTCAGGAGCTTCATCGAGCGGGACTTAATCGAGCAGGCCACCATGGTTGCATTGGAGCAAGCAGGTGGGTGACATCTCAGGTGTCTGTCAGCAGCTGGTGGCACCATGGGTGTTAGTAGGTGGTAAATCCAACATTTGGGTTGGCATTTCTAATCCTGCTTCACGTCCGGAGCTTGCACATCCTGCCTGGGAAATAAAAGCCAGAGAGTAAATGCAACTACTGTGTTCTTTGCCAAATGACTCATATCCCAATTCTCTGTTTCTTTTAAAACATTATAGAAAAAATGGTCAAATTTAGTTTGTAAAACAAAGAAATTGGGAGAGGAAGGAAAGAACTGATGGGGAAGTCATGCAAGAGACAAGGACATGAGTCTGGATGGTCAGAGAGGGAGTTCTACTTCCAGTTCTCATGAGGAAATTACATTGCAGTGATTGTGAAAGGGAACATTTTCAAGTTCTGTTTCAGCTTGAGAAAATAGATTTTAGATATGTATTTTATGTATTCATTATTTTTTATAATGAGAAATGACATAATTTTAAAGTAATACTTCAGTATTGCCATGGGGAAAAAAGTGTAGATATTTAACATCAATGTTAATTCACATCTATTAGTAGTTTTAAGCCAATTTTGAAGGCTATGGAGAAATCTATTTAAAATTAGTATTGGTGCTGTATGAAACAGCAGGAGTGCTAATGAAGCATGAAATGAACGCATCTGTATAGTGAAATGCCCAAACCTGGTGATATAAAAGAGTTGTAAAATCAGATTTCATGGTTGCTTGTGGGATATGGAATAGACAGTTGATTTTTTGTGTGTGGATTGTTTTACTGGCTTGTGTAACACTCTAGATTGTTCTGAGAGTCGTTCTCCAACTCTGGTGCCCTGTGTAAGCCCACACTGATAAAGTGCAGCTTCAGTTGGATGCAGGAGCTCTGCTAATCTGGTGTCCCACTGAGTACTTATGAGGTGTTGTCATGTGCTCTTTTTTGGCTTTGGTAATTGAAAAGCCAGACATACTTTAATAATACAGCCTCTAACAGTACACTCTTAAGGAAAAAGAAACAAAACCTATAAACAACCAAAAGAACCCCAAGCAGTGTTCAGGCCTTTTTCTGGGAGAAATAGCAGTGTAAAATAAGGTAAGAATGCCACCATGCAATTATGAAGTGTGAAAACTGCAAGTCACCTATGAAGAAAATATATCCAGTTTCTAAGAACTAGCTAACCCAAGGAGAACAGGGAAAATGTAGGGTGGTTCCTCCTCTGGCAGCTCTGCCAAACCCTCCAAATTGCACAGGGGGATTCCATAGGGATACCTTGGTACTGTACCATTGTTGACCTACCTGCTTCAGTGCAATTACAGCCTTTAGAGTCCTGTATGAACTAAAGGATCACAGAGGCTTTCTGACCTTAAAATCAGGGAATATGTGAATTTAGAGCTGACATCCTCTAATGCATACAGAGCTGGCTGGCTTTGAACCTGAAATGACTGCAGAAACTACTGAATTTGCTACCTCTTAGCCGCCTTCTCTCAAATCTCTGAAAATTAGAATAAATCATTTATTCTTTTCATAATATTAATTAGGGCAGTAACTTGATGCACACTGGAAAAGTGCCTTCATCCCCAGAGCCTCTTGCATCCTGGGAAGGAGAGGGTTTGACCATTTGAAGTACTCAGGGTTTTTGATCACAGGTGTCCTTGTAGCCTGCATAGACTTAGTTTACTTTGTGAGCATTTCATTCAAATAACCTGAAACTTCCTGGGGAATACTTCTGTATTTCAAGTAAGCTAAATGTATCAAACAGTTTGCTTAAGAAAATCATGTAAGGCTTTATAGAAATTAACCTTTTGTCTTTGTTTTAGATGTAAAGGTATTCAGTTTCATGCCTATTTTATTTTATTTGTTGTACAAAATTAAGAGAATGAATTAATAGAAAAGGCACATAGTATTAGACATTTTATTGTCTCCTACCAACAGTTTGACTATGGTTTGATCAATGACATAAAAAAACCTAAAATATAAGGTGCATTTCCTTTGAAGAGCCTAAAATCTACTTCAAACCAAATCCCATGAAGGACAGTAGCTTTTGTAGCTGAGGTTGGGGATGTTGTTAAAGGAAGAGGGGAGTGTGCTTGGGTATAATGCCATGAATTTCAAGAGAAAAGAAATAGAAAAGAAGCTGATTAGGCAAAGGAGGAAGAAATTTGCTAGGAACTAATAGCTTACTACTCCCAAAGCCTGGACTGGGAGAGCAGAATTGCCACTAACAAAGTCACACGTGGCCATATGAGCTAGGTGGCTGTAAAAGCCTGTCAGGTTTTTATGTTCTTTTTTTATATGCTTAAACTCTTGCTACCTTGACATCTATATGTGACAGCATGTCTTGGTTACATCCTATTTGTATGGAAACTTGGAACAAAATTCACAAAGTGCTGCAAAGTGCTGTGTGAGATGATAAAGGCCCACAGAAAGGCAGCGTGATTTACACCCCACTGCTGCAGTGTATTATTTACTCCTTCATATTGCTTTCCAAATATTCCTCTGAAAGGATAGAATGCATCACATTCATAAAAACATTTTGAGGTTTTATCCATCTTTTAAACTCAGCTGTTGATTATTGCCAGAATTGGAATCAGGTCAGCTTGTGAGTAACAGGCAGACTGATCTCTCTGAGCTCTGGCAGGGATCACTGTGGTTCTTCAACAGAGGATGGCTCAAGGTACTGATGATATTAAATTATCAGTAATGAATCAATTATGAAGTCTGTGTGAAAGCAGTTTTATAACTCTTAAGTATTTTGCTGCAGCAAGTTGATTTTCATTATAGACATGTGCTCCCCTGTGTGTTGTTAATGTGTGGGTTGGCACAAAGAGAGATGCTATGAAAACTTCTGCTGTACTGAAGTACTGTGTTTTAAAAAACAGTACAGGCAGAAGAATGGCTGGACTAACACAGTGTTTTTAACTGAAAGAAAAACCAATTCTATTGCAGTGCTGAAATATAGTTCAATACAAATAGTACAACTATACTGTATGAAAGTCCAAGAATTGTTTTCCTACACTTTCTGTGCTCATGTTTGTGTTTTCAAGAAGCTACAGCCCAAGTAAACAGTAATATGCTGTTAAGCCTGGGCTTCATGACCCCCAAACCAATCCACTAAACTGTGGAAATGTTTGATCTCAGTTTTTATTTAAACTCCATTTTTCTGATTTTTTTTTTTACTCTAAAGGGACCTACTATAACCACTAGATTTGAAAAATGAAAATGCACCACTTTTTTGTTATAATCCAATAATAAACCCATATAATAAACCCAAACCCAATAATAAACCCATATTTTTTCAGTCAGCCATAAGCTTTGTGATATTAACCAAGCTCCTAATGCTTTTTGTGGAATGCACTTGGCGGAAGATCACTTGTATAGAAACCTTCTATTACTCAAAAGATTCATAAACATCAGACTTTCAAATTTTTTACCAATAGATGTTAGTTAATCTGCAAATCAATGCCACTCATTATTTCCTTAAGCCCTACCTAAGATCTGTCTGGTTTTAGGTTTTCTAACTGGCCTTTATGCAGCACCTTGGTATAACTTATTGCTGAACATGATTCCATCAAAACATTCTGCCAAAAACAGGTGGCAAGTTGTTAGTTCACAGATGCAGGAGTTGCTAAAAATGATCTTGTTATTTCTAAAGGCTGTCTAATAATGCTTTAAATTAAGCTTCGTTATTGCATATTGTAATGGTTTGTATTAATTTCCTGAAATAGTTCCCTGTCAGGACCTGGGCAGTTTCCTCTATGTCTGACAAAAACCAATCAGTGATTGGTTTTGAGAAAGAGATAACCTGTTAAACCAGTGAAAGAGATGGACGTGCCTCTGTGAAATTAATGCTTTAAAATAATAAACCCTGGGAATCTCTTTAGTTTCCGGCCTCCTTTGGACCTGCAAAGAGCAGTTGGTGTTTGATTTTTAATATTGACAGATTGTTACACCAATGAGAAACTTTATGCACCTTTGTGAAATACACACGAGAAAATGCAGGAATCGCTGCTTTTGGTTCTGGCTGTTGAGCAGTGGGGCTCAGTGGGGCTGGGGGCCAGGCCCTGTGTGGTTCACGGGGAGGGGAAGGGAGGGGAGGCCCTTTGGCTGCTGAGGTCCTGGCTGCTTCCCGCTCCTCCCAAATGTGGGGGTGCAGAGGGCTCCAGGAGCAGCTCCAGGCCAGGCCTGCTGACCATAGCCCCTGCAGCCCAGTGGGGAGGGGCCTGAGATGAGCACCATGGAATGGAATTCAGCCAGAGCAACACACGTTTCTGCCTGGGCCCCTGCTAAGATCCTAGCTTTTCCCAAGTGTGGCTGCCAAAGAATGATCCATGGTAAACAGCTCCAGCCAGCACCCAGCAGGGATCACAGGACCATCTGCAGGCCCAGGCAAGATATTAACTTTTCCACTGCCCAGGATGAGACTTGGAGACACTTTGTTCTCTCTCCTGAGTGAAAGAAAAGGACTGGGCTGAAGATATGCACAGAATCAGCATGGAAACACAGAGGTCAGATAAAAGGAAGAAGTCAGGTCTCAAATGGAAGGGATTGATGGAAATGCTTACTCTTGGACTGGAATTTCTCTTTTTTAAAGCTGTGGAGAAGAGACTCTTGTTTCCCTATAACTCATTGAAATGCATTATGGAGTGGATGAAATGTTCTAACTGTAGACATGAGTAGAGGCATTTGTGCTAAAGTAAGCAGATGTTGAAGTAGCTGTGATCCCATGAGAAGTTTTAATAAAGAGGAGAGATGAAGATCCCTGCTGCCCAGGGAAGAGAAGACCACCTCTGTTTTCAAAGACGAAGAGAGCTTTTGTTTGGACTGTTACAATCCTTAAAGTGTGCCCCATAAGCTGACATGGTCCTCAATAATGATTGTGGCAAGACTGTAAGTTGAGGAAGGGATTTTTACACAGTGATCAGATTTCCATTTCCCAGCAGCAGATTCACTGTGACATCAAGGCCATGAGAAAACTCTTTCTTGTGGAGAAGTCTCCATAGACTGAAGAGAAGTTTCCTGTCCCAAGTAAATTGGTGAAAGACTACTTTTAGAGATGGTAAACTGACTGATTTGTTTCTGTACGTTGTCAGTGTGCAAGAAAAGAAGTTGTAGGGGGAGGAGAAATGTTCTGAAGGTTTTATTCTGATTCTTATTATTTTTTTTATAGTTCCTAGTAATAAAGTTTTCTTTGTACCCTTTAAAGTTTGAGCCTATTTTGCCTTCTTCCTAATCCTATCTCACAGCAGGAAATGGGTAAATAATTCTAGTGGGTGCACTGGCAATTTGGCCAGCACTAGACCTACCACAATAATTGGTGTGCTGGCCAGAAAATTTCAAATTGGCAAACCAAAACTGCTACACAAAATTTCTGCCTGGTTTAACTGAAACTGTGACATGTATTTAATTTCCAACTCAATAAGCCTAGTCTGAGGTATTGTGCATTTACAGACCAGCTGCTAAAATAATTTGAAGCTTACCAGATGTGTTTATTGATCTGCTATGCATCTTTATAGTGTGGTACTCTTAACCCATTTGGACTAATTGCAATTTAATTCCATTGTTCTTAATACCCAGAACAAATAACTGGGGTACATAATAAATATTGCTACACTATTTTTCCCCCAATGTGTATTACCTGTAGTTACAAATAAACTTCAATATAATTTTAAAATATAATATATAATATAATTTTAAAACTTATTAATGGAGAGACTTTTTTTGTTGTTTGAACTTTCTTCTGTTTTGGGGTTTAACCTTTAAGTGCAAGACTGCTACTACAAATATATAGATGCTATTTCCTCCAGCTTCCCAGTCAAGAAACTGAGGGAGAAAAAGTCTGCCTATTGCATTATTCATTTAATTATTCACTTATGCATTACCCACAGACCTGCCAAGACTTGGAAAATGTACCAGCTCTACTCATCACTGTTAATCATCTGTTCTTCCTCATCCTCAGAGATGTTACACTATTACCCCCATTTGCTTTCTTTCTATTAGAAGTGCTCACATGATCTTTTAACCAAGACTTAACACTCCAGTTTGCTACCACATGGCAACCTGTGTGCCATGAATTACCTACTTTTAGTGTGGGCTTGGGCAGTGATAGTCTTTATGAATTATTTCTTCATCAAATATCTTTCCTTTGCCAGGCTTTTCCAGAACCTATCTCTGGTCTATAATCTGTAAAACATGCTTCACATAGCAACTATGGATAAGTGATTATCTAAATATTCCCAGAGGAGACAGGCCACATTCTATACTAAACCTCAGGCTATGCTTTGGTGTCATTTTGATTCTTTGGTAGTGTAGTTGTTGGTTTTAGTAGATCTAATAATGATTTACGCTATGGGAAATGAGAGGAGAATCAGCTGTTGAAACAATCCATCTGACTGAAATAATTTACTTAATAAACTTACCTTTATAGTAATATCTTGATTACCATGTACTTTTGGTTTTTGACAAAAGAAAAATTCCTTTATTACCTTAATGTAATCTGTTGTGTGTGTGGGAGGCCAATGTCGATTATGTTTGGGAACTGACAGCAAGGCTTATAATGGTATTAAGGCAATAAATTCCTTGGAAATCCATCCCTGGATGCATGTATGAGACTGGAAGATGTAAATTAATTAAAGGTGCTCTTTTCTTTTCTAGATCCACATAGAGAATCTATGTAGTTTATCTTTTCAGTTTTGATTTCTGATGTTACATTTAAGCTTATTTGGTGAAGATGATGTTCTGGTTACCCCTCCTGCTCTGTGTTTACCTGCACAGAGCACTGTTCCTGTTCCAGGTTCCTCTGCCCTGTAACACGTGTTTCCTTTCCAGGACGCCTCAATTGGTGGTCCACGGTGTGCACGAGCTGCAAGCGCCTGCTGCCCCTGGCCACAACGGGTGATGGGAACTGCCTCCTGCATGCTGCCTCTCTAGGTAAGGAAACCTTCTGCACAAATAGTCACTGCTCTCCTCTAGCCCCAGCCAAAACTCAGAAATACATGAGGTGCAAAGATTTGCATTAAAAGTCTGATTCTGGAGCTATATGTCTTTCATGTTTTACTCTAGTGTTATATCCCTCAAGTGTACCTAAAGCAGGAAAGGAATAGGTTTCTCAGGATACAAAAGTATAACTGGAACGGTATCCAAACCCATGTATCACAAACTCCAGTGATCTGTATTTTCCTTATATTTTTTGTGTTCCCAAACTAACAGGTCTGGAACAGGCAAATTCCAGGTGCTTCTTGCAGGGATTGTCTTCATTATGTGCAAGGAATTTCATTCATTCTCTTGATTTTCTTCAAACAGTTCTCTGCTGTTTCAAGAATGCAGCATCAAGCTGTTATCTCTGATAGTTCCTTGTAAAGTTTAAGCATATGTGAAACAACATTTGGGGTGAATTAAAGTAATTTCCAATTGATAAATTAATTGTTTTGTAAAGATTTTTTAAGCTTTTCTGCTACTCAGTAGAAACCTGTGAAGCTGAAGGTCTTTGATGTGCTTTCTACATCCTAACCTATTATGAGGAAAGTCAGATTTTTTGCAGTTGCTAAAATCTTCCACCAAAAGTGCTCCAAAAAGTGACTTTTAAAAAACACTGGGATTTTTAATATTTTGAAGAGACTTCTCTTGTTGAAAGATGTAGTAAGAAAAGAGTTTTTGCTGTTTCCAAGGATCTTTTTATCTTTGTCTACTTAATTTTTTATGTTAATTACTGCAACTGTTTGGAGTATTTTGACCTAAACCCACCACACAATGTGGTGACTGAAGCATGGCTGTCTGTAGGCATAGGACTGGGGACAGCTCTGCTTTCTTTTGGTGTAGGTTACTATTCCCAACCATATAGAGATGTTCCGTTATCTTAAAATGAACTTGAAAGCCTGTGGCTGGTTGTATTTTTAGGCTTTCTATCATCTTGAATGCTTGTTTCTTCATTTGGGTGTTGAAGCCAAAGGAAATTTCCTGCTGTGTAAGATCTGGAGCCTTTGGGGGCCGGCACCGTCTGTGATTCTGAGAGGTGCCTGCAGTGCTCATTAACATCCTTGTGCCTGCTGGCAACTGCAGCTAAAACCAACCTGTGCACTGAATATTCCATGGCTTGCAACAAAGTTGGAGTTGCCTGCAAGCAAACACTGAACCAGTTAAAATCCTTGGTCGTTACTTAAAGTTAAAATGTGTTAGTACTCCCTCTTGTTGTTTATTAGCTTATTTGCAGTAACTCTTCTGGAAACCTTAAAAATAGTAACTGAAGTGTTTTGCTAGGGAGAATCTTCAATTATGCATTAGCTGTTTCAATTTCACTTTAGCTTCTCTAAAACTGGATGTCATCTTGTGCTGCCTTAGGGATGTGGGGATTTCACGACCGGGACCTTGTGTTACGGAAAGCCCTCTATACTATGATGAGAAGTGGAGCTGAAAGGGAAGCACTGAAGAGAAGATGGAGATGGCAACAGACTCAGCAGAATAAGGAGGTCTGTATGGCTCAAAGACAGCCTTGTTAATATCATTTAGGGTTATAAGCATTTTTCTGAAGTTTGCTGTGAAAGTTTTAATTGCTATCAAATTCCTTGTGTTGCTAATTTTGTATGGGGAAAGAGATACTTGTATTTAAAATTTTCATACCAGAATGAAAATGTGTTTGTAGCTTTGTGGGTATAACTATGCAGAGTTTTGTGCCTAAAAGGTCTAAGATGCATTTGGAGCCTGCAGAAAATGAAATATGTAATTTAGTTATCAAAAGCATTTAAAAATGAGTGGATGAAATCCACAAAAGAGAGAGAACCCCATTTAGGAAAGATTTCCCAGAATCGTGTATATTAGTATTTTTAGAGCTGTGGCCAAATATTGAGCGGAAGTGTTCTAACTAAAATAATCTGTAACTTTGGTTTGACTTTTGATAAAAGCTGAACCTTCAGCATATTGCTATTTCCTGAAGATGCCTGTGCCTCAGCAGTGGCTGGAAAAGCCAATTTCAGGAGTAGCCCTGAAGGCAAACAAGTGAACGTGCTAACTCTCCAGTTGGTATTTTAGATCTTTTTAATACGTTAATATTCTTTCACCTGAGTAGAAACACTGAATGGAGTCATGCGTGAAACTCAAGTTAGTGGTAAACAGTGCTGCAGAGCTCTGCTTACACTGTGTGTCAGCAGAGTGGTGACAGCATTTCCTTCTGCCCCCAGTCAGGTTTGGTATACACGGAAGAGGAGTGGGAGCGGGAGTGGAACGAGCTGCTCAAGCTGGCGTCGAGCGAGCCGCGCACGCATTTCAGCAAGAACGGGGGCACTGGTGGGGGGTAAGTTCTCACTGTGACACAGCCTCTCAGGCTTGTTCTCAGCAGGAAAACAACACAGCACAACTGAGTGAAGGTGTTGGTAGCACCACCAAGCTGCCTTTGCAACTGCTGTACTCTTTTGGCGTGTCAGAATTATCTAAATATCCCATTACAATATTTAGCATTTTGGTGATGTTTTCTTGTACAGTTACCATACTAGCTTGAGGTTACTTTGTATCCACAGGAGTCTGTGTTTAATAAATTGTCATTGCTTTGCTTGTGAAATGAGCATGTTGTCAGTATCATTCAATTTTTTCTCAGGAATATATTTATGAAAAGGTTTGGGATGAAACAGTATCTACAACATTTAAATACCCCTGACCTACATATAGAATCTGCTTTAAATAGCCATGATAAACCATCCCTTGCTTTCAGTGCAGTTATCCCCAAAGGACAGGATTATTGACCAGCCTTCAGAATGCAGAAGCTTTAGTTTTTGTGTCTAGTGTTTATCACTAAAAATATTTAGTGTTTGCTCAGTGCATAATTTCTCTACCTACTGTTTCCCCAGGAGAAAGTCATGTGTGGTGATAAGTAAATTGGCAAAAAAAGGCATACAGCACATTGAGAGTAACAAACTTTGTAACAAATATTTTTGGGCTCTGAAAGAATATTTTATTTTTCCTTTAACCTTGTGATGTTAAGGATAGGTAACTCTAGGAATTCAGGAGGATTTTGCATAGAAAATTGTCATCCACAGTGTGTCTCATTTTCTTCTATTTTCCAGTGAAACAAAAATTATTTTCATTTTCATCTCTAGTTTGTTTCCTATGTTTATAGATATTTTCCTGTTGATATTTTCCAGTTTTCTAATGCAGTTCAATTCATATTTCTATTAAATCTGGTCATTCAGCCCAAATTTTCTCTGATGTGTTCTGTTTCATTCTGTATGTTCCATGTACCACATATTTTCAGTACCTTCTAGTCAGAGATGCCCTCAAATGTTACCTTTGGCAGTTCCCAGGTACCTACATAGGGAGTAGTACTAGTACATAAATAACCTTCTCATCATGGTTTACATTTATCTTTTTTTCCAATCAAAATAAAGTAAATACAAATAGCCAACAGTTAATTTTTCCTCTGAAACAGTGAAAGATGAACTGGCAATCCTTATCCTATTAAAGATGTGAATGTGTATTTCTCTTTACATTCATTCCAAAGACAGAATGGATGTGGCAGAATGAATTATTTTTTCAGTTTAATGAACCTATGTTCAAAGGGCCCTTGACTAGGAAAAGGAATATCAAAATAGTATTTTTGAGATGGGGTATATTATGTCCTCTAGTTAGGTGCTATATTAAGCAAGCCTGCACATCAGTCTTTGAACTGTAGATGAGACGTTTTCCTTTGGTGTTAGAATAAGCTAAAGCATCAGAAGTTGTATCTGCTTCAAAAGAATTCAGTGACAAACCTAAGGCTGGAATTATGCTGCCTCATTCACCTGCAAACTTCTTCTAGTTGTTTTTCAGAGTGGACTACGTGCAAAGGAGATCAGCAATTGTTGTCAGATTTCCAAAGATTTCTCCTTTAAGAGCACTCTCGTTCTGAGGCTGGGAAGTTGGAAAAAGAGAAAAAGGAAGCACAGAAAAACCTGGTTCTTAAGTTCTTGTTTTCAGCATGTAAAGCAGAGCAAGCTTATGAAGCAAATTCTTGTTTTGAAACAGATTTGCACATCTTCCTGTAAATGTAAAAAATGAATTCTAAATTGATATAATTACTTAATTTTTCTCCATTTATAGTCAAAAGCAGGGGCACTGAATTGAAGGAACTGCATTGAAAAAAGGAAAATATTTGGTACCCTGTTTTTTGTTAAGAACCTAACTATTGCCATCCTGCTGAAAAAAATTCCAACCCTTTCCTTCATTGTGCAATTGTCAGTCAGAGTCTGTTCTCATGTGAGAGTGAATATCACTGTTGTTATTCACTGTTGAAAACCCAGGTGCTGCTGTGGTTTGAGCTCATACAGACCCTGGAAGTGGATGGTATTTGTACTTATTGTCACCTCCTCTCTGTGTCTGTGCTGTTGGCATTATCTTATTAATAAATTCAAGGGACTTTAAATGGGGAAGAAGGGAGGGAATAGTGCTGTAATCTTCCTGTGTGTCGTTGGAATTGAGTTTGAGGCAGAAACCCAGAGCATTTAAACAGGAAGTACTTATCAAATGCAAGTGTCCTCTGAGGTTTTGGACTTGGTTTGGTATTCAGAGTGCTCTTCATACACAGCTCCTGCAGCCGTGCAAGACACACACCTTGTGCAGAATTTAATTTAGACCATTTAACAAGACATTGCCCTAAAATGATTTTTATTTGATCTGGAGTCTGTTACAGGAGTGCTATTTCTTTTAAAGTGTTCAATGTATTCAGCAATCATAGGGTGCAGATAGAAATGGTTCATTATAACATATTTATTGATTATTAGCTGTAGTTTCTAAAGGCTAATACCTCTTTTTATCTGGCCTATTTTCAGTTCACATAAAGTACTGAAGCCAAGCACAGCCAAATTGCTGTGGTGATTCAAATATGGAACCCACAGCATTCACATTCTGTGTTTCCTTTCCTTTAGTCAATTCAATATACCTTTTTTCCCTTAAAGAATGAATGTTCCACCACTGTGCAATTTCCTGTGTTTGAATTGAAGCCCATCGCTGACAAACACTGTAAGGAAATCAAAGGAGAGGTTCCTACAGCTGCAGCTGTGGTTTGTGCTGGTTTTCATTTGGGGATTGTTAGCAGGAAAAAAAGGTGTCAGAAACAGACTGGAGGCAAACTGAGCCCTGAACTCAGATAATCATTCTGATCTTCTGCTTCTGGCAATTCACCAGGTTGAAGAAGTTTATCTCTGTCATGTTATTTCAGTGCATCTCAGCTGTCTGAGGGCATTGTGTGTGAATCCCAGAACAAGTCCTAGACTCAGAATAGCTGTTAGAGTCTGTTGGACTGAAAATCTGAAGCTGTGTGTGGGGAAGGGAGGCAAGGTTACCATAGGGAGCTGTTAGAAGGAAATCCAAGGACATGAGAACACATCTTGCTCAGAGTTTACAGGGAGAGAGCAGCAGCCAGCCACGTGGAACAGCAGGGTAGGTGACTTTTCCCTTCCATCTTTTTGAAAGAGCTTTTCTTTCACTCCTGGCTGCAGTACAAATTGGATTTTCCATAAGAGAAGGAGTCTCTTTGGAGTGCTGAGACGGTGTCTGCTGTGTTTGGACTGTGGGTACCAGTGGTCCTGTAGGTCAGACTGAGATTTTTATTTTTATTTGTTTTTCTTTTTATTAGTAATTTGCTCTTAGAATTGAGATAATTTATTTAGTCAGAGTGCTCTGGTTGAGCAGGATTCTGCAATGCAGACTTACATGTTCTTATGTAAGTGGATTTCATTATTTTGAGTTAGCTTTACATGAACAGAGGAATTAATTTCAGTTTCTTAAATTTTCTTTGGTTCTGTGTTTTATTGACAAAATTATTTTGTCCACAATTTTCATGGTCATGTAGGCAGCATACATAAAAGATCCCCGAAAAAAAGTGGAATGATCAGTGGATCAAAGGATGTGGCAGGTTGCTATGGATACTTGTTAATGATGATTTTTCATTCTCATTAATCTTTAGGAAAATTCATACTGAATCCTCAGGAAGTGGCACTGAAATAATATAAAATGGGCCACATGAATTACTGGCAGTAATGGTAGAAAATTGAGCATTGAAAAGGTTTCTGGGTGAGGCTGTGAACTCTTTCTCCTTGGAAGTACCCAAAGGGTGTCTGGACACAGTCCAGGGCTTTGGGTGGCCCTGATGGAGCAGGGGCTGAACAAGGGGTGCCCTAGAGCTCCCTTATGACCTCAGCCACGCTGATCCTCTGAGCAGTGCAATGTGCAATAGCAGAGAAGGGTTTGAAATGTGTGAATATGATCAGAGATAGTGAATCAAGCAACATGGGGATGTGATATGAGGAAAGGATGAAAAAAGCCCTGTGGAATTTTGGAGTTTGTGCAGTCAGGCATGGCATCAGCTGATCAAAGGGTCTGAAATCCCTCTGATAACAGCTGTATCTGTAGCCTTTCACTTCTAGAAACCTCCTTTACTAGGAGATGATGAATAATTAGAGGATGTGAAGGAAAAAATTAGGACTGATAAGCTGGAAATACTAATGTGAGAAGATAGCTGGAAACCTTTCTGGCATGTTTTCTTGCCATGAACATGATTCCCCTGAGTTGCTTTTGGCTGTCAGATTACTCTGAGGTGACAGAATGGACTGCAAATGCTGAAAAGCTGTCACAGCCAGCTGTGGAGAAGAGTTCAGTAAGGAACAGGGGAAGAAATTGCAAAATGGGGAATTTGGTTTGAAGTTTTTCCTGATGAGTCTGGGTAGTGGGAGGAGGGATGCAGGGGAGGAGAGGTCTCACTGCTTCACCAGTGAATGTCCTGCACCAGCCTGCTGGTGATCATTTCCACCCTGCTGTGCTCCTAAGCCAGGATGAAAGATTTCAAAGTGAAGTTCCAGGGCTGGGCTGGATGCTGTCAGACCTCTGAGAGGTTGCTGTGTTTGTCCCACACCCTCTGAAGCAGTATCCAGACACTTCTGCTCTGTTACTGTTCTTCACATACACAGAAAATTAATGGCACTCCATTCTGGAGGGTCCCTGCACAGCTGGCCTCCATTTAAGAGTGTGCCTGTGTCACCTTGCCCACCTTTATTTGTCAGGGCTCACAAAAGCTGGGCTCTAGGTGTATTATATTCTTAATTGGCACTCAGCAATGAATTATTATCTTCACTTTTGTCTGCTTCCCACAACTCTACCATTTTTCGGTCTTATTCCATCCAGTTTGTTTTTGTTTTCCAGGCAGAGGCAAAGTTTGAAATGTGGTGCTGACATTAATGACATTAAACTGAAAGGGAAAACAGAAAAGGGATAACTGAAACCAAAATTTCAATAAATTGTTCATGCAGTCATAGAAGGGCTTAGAAATGGTCAGCTAGAGAAGTAGGGACTTTAACAGATTTATTCTTGCAGTCCAGATAAAAGAAAGACCTATTTGGTAGAAAATGGACTTTCAAGGTTGGCTTCCAAAGGTGCTTGACATTTCCATCTCCTGGAAGATTGTGGGGCTGACCTAAAGCATAGTGACACTAGCTGGAACACTTTTTTTCTTTTTTTTTAAATTGCTGCTATTTTATTTACAAAAGTGCATTTTCCTTTCCATTTCCTTCTTAGCGACTTCAGTGATTGAAATATGGGTTTCAGAAGAGTGGGGATATAAGGGACAGTGAAGAAGGAACAGCTGCCAGGGTGTGTTGATCCACCAAAGTGTCATGGTTGGTTCAAGCTGGTTCATTAAGTCTCAATGCTGTGTCTTGCAGAGTGGACAATGCAGAAGATCCAGTGTATGAGAGCTTGGAAGAATTCCATGTTTTTGTCTTAGCTCATATCTTGAGAAGACCAATTGTTGTAGTAGCAGACACGATGTTACGAGACTCAGGGGGAGAAGGTAAGAGCTTTTCTTAGAGATCCATGCACCTCTGGAAATGGAATGAATTGCAAACTGATACCAGCAAAAGACCCAGCTGTAACATATCAATGTTTATGGCAGAGCTGCTGCCTTTTTCTGAAAGTAAAAGAAAATACAGAACAATGCTCAATCCATTTCTATTAGATAAAAGTAAAAAAATACAGGATAATTATATAAGCCTTGCTGAAAACCTCTTTATCCTAGATATTTGCTATTAACTTAAATAACCACCAAATTACAGAGCACAATATATTTCTGACTGGTCTAAGTGAACAAAGCTCTAATTTTGCCATGTTATTTAGGTGCCCCTTAAAACTCTGCAGAAATAAATCTAATCTGACTTTGAAAAATTGAATTTCAAATGTGTGTTTCTTGGATTTTTGTTTTTTATGACTCCTTTGCAGCTTCTCATTCAAAAGTTTCCAGAATGTTCTATTCAGTTTGCACATATGAGCACACAAGTGTTAGATTAATATGTGGAGCCAGCTGGACACTGTCTGAGCAGGACTCAGAGCATTAAATTCATCTCACTTTCTACCATGGACTAACAGAATTCTAATTCATGGTAGGGTATTACTTAATTAAAGGGGGATGTTTTGTCTGATTAAAGGAGGATGTTAAGCAGGTGATGGAGTTTACAGAAATTTACTTCCACAGGAAAATAGTGCATAATTTCAGTTTCCACTGCAAATTATGAACTACAAGTAATAGTTGTAGATTATTCTGTAAGTTATTGAAAAATACACCTGAAAAACAGTGCAGTCATTGGTCACAGCCAGAACAAGGGGTTCATGAGGGGTACTCATCCTGCAAATATTTCAGCAATAAAGTCTCATATTTTTGTAACAAAAGAGAAATAATTGTTTGGAAGCAAAAAAATTTGAGAGTTTTCCTGCCCAAACTTGCTGTTTCCCATAATTATATATACAAACAAGTACAGAACCTTTCAGGAGAAAATTTTGCCCCTCTAGATGGGGCATCCCATTCAAATTCTACTTGTAGGGTTTTTCCTTAACTTTATCATATATACATGTGTATGTACATTCAGATATATACAATGTATGTGATGAAATGTCTGAACTATAAACATGTTTGTAATGTTGCTTACAGAAATCTGTTAATGGAAGACACAAGCAGAGCATGTTACCAAAAGATCTGACAGTGTATTTACTGATGATTTTTAGAAAATAATTCTGCCTAGAAGCATTACAGGAGGGCAAAACTCTGCTTACACGTGTGAGAGTCATCAATATTTTGTTATAAGACCATAATATCTTTACTAATAAACAATTAAAACAAGGAATATTATGTAAGAACAGAAGGATTTCCTTATGGTTCTTTGTATATTTCCTGACACTTTTCTAATGAAATTTTACCTGTTGTGGCTGTTTTCTGCATTGATTACCCCACTTTAAGCTGCTCTCCTGGACCTCTGATGATATTGCACCACAATTGTTTATACAACTCTTGTCTGTTCTTTTACATAGTTGCAAAAATCTCCTTTTTCTCTGCAGCATTTGCACCAATACCGTTTGGAGGAATTTATTTGCCACTTGAAGTTCTGCCAAACAGATGCCATTGCTCACCTCTTGTGCTGGCCTATGATCAGGCCCATTTCTCTGCTCTTGTCTCCATGGAACAAAAAGACCAACAGAGAGAACAAGGTATGCTTTAAACACAGCAACACTGGCATAGATATTGAATACGGTGCACAAAGTACTTTCTTTTACCTGTAGATGTATTTATCTGTCAGAAAGGAAACAATGCTCGCTAAATTTGTTGCCACATGTTTGGGAAACTCAGTGGCCTAATCACAAGACAATGGCACAGTCCATTTCTTCCTTTCTACCAATTGGAATAATATCAGCAGACTGACAGGAACCTCATTTATCTCAGGCACATCTATCTGCCTCCAGTATCCCAGGTCTTAAAAGAGCAATAATGTTACAATAATGTTAAATGTCCTTATTGAGGTTAGCAGCTGCTTTTCTGTAGGATCTTCCTTCGCCTGTATTCCCACAGGAAAGGTGCTGGGCAAAAAGCCCCTACCAGATATCCAGCACAGCATCAGAAACATTAAATACTGGCTTTCATGTACAAGTCATTCAGGTTAATTACAAGGGTTGGTGAATCAAAGTGCTGTTTGTTTTGTGTGACATGATTGTACCTCTCTTACTTCAGGGCCTTGAATGCACAGGCTTCAGTTGAGTAGAGCAGCAGAGGGCATTTGGCTTTTATTTTGGGATGAAGGGAATGCTGTAGTTGTAGCTGCCAAGCAGATTGCTGTTAGAGACTGCAGCAGTCCAGCAGCAACCACAGCATTGCTGTTGTCCTCCACTTGCTGTGACAGGAGGAAAATGGGCACAGGGATGTTCCAGCAGTGCCTGGGGTTTGCACCTTGTCAGCTCTGGCAGTGTTGGCACGTGGCAAAGGAGAGCCACAGTTATCAAGTGTCAGCAGCAATGGCACAAGGGCCTCAGCACATGGGCAGATTTTGAGCTATCACAATGCAGCTTGGAGCTGCACCTTCTTAAAAGGAGCACCCTGGAGAGCCAGGCCATTCATAACTTGCAGTATTTATGCTCTAACCAAGTGTCAGGAGCAGCATCTGAAGGTGTCTGAATTATTGCAGGTACATACACACACGTTTAAGCAGCTGCTGTGCTCTCTAGTGGAGGAGACAGTATGTCTGCATTTGGGAAATATGTGTAGTCAAATAAATACTGATGTGAATGCTGGAAGTTCTGCTTTGGCATAGAGTCCTGTATCAGATAATTTAAAACACTACTGTAAATAGGTATAAAGAGAAAACATACTAATATCCCCTTGTCTGGAGAGGATTTAAAACATGTTTTGACACTTCTTTTTACACACAGCACACAGCCCCTGGCATTCTGGTGGTCGCCAGGGGCCCTCTTGTTTTGAAATCCAGCGTCTGATTAAAAACGAGTAAATGCTTTTATATTAATTCAGGATCTACTGATACAGATGTTTTGTGTCTTTTTTTATGCAGAACACAGACTAGGTCTCAACTGTCCCTGAGATTACTTTCTTGGCATTGGAGCTTTCAATGCTGTCATGCTCCATCCAAGTAACACTGTGAGAGGTGTGGCAGTGGTCTTGAACAGCACCGTGTCAGTCTCTGTGTCAGCATTTTATTGTACTGGCATGTTCAGAAAGAGTTAAAGTGTTGTTCTTTTTAGATGAGTAGTGGCACTTGAGGCATGAGGATGAGAGCTGGGAAGTGCTGTGGCTTCTTTCACAGCACAGAAGGCAGCACACCCAGCTAGGGAATGGCAGCAGAGTCCTCACTGTGTATCTCAGACTGCCATGGACCAACCAGAGGCTGTTGCTTGTCTCTTATCCAATCTGTTGGAATTAGGGCTGGTGGACTGTGCTTGGAGTAGTGTAGTTCCAGCTAGAGCACAGCCAAGTGGGACCCAAGTGGCACCAACCAAAGCTGCAGTCCCTGCTGAGTGTCAGGGAGGTGCTGCAGCCTGTTGGATTTGCTTTTAGAAATGGATGGGATGGACCTGCTTGCAGTTGTGACATAAAAATACTTTTCTGTCAGGAACTTGGGGAAATCTTACATTAAACCCCAACTTGCAAACAAAGTTCCCTGAGAGAGGAAATCTCTTGGCACTGAAGACAGAATTTTCAAAGTCCCTCACTTTAGCAGGTTTGTTTTCCATGAACACAGCGGTGCTTCACATCAGCCTCAGGCTATACCTTAGAATGGGGATACAGTCAGCACTCAATTCAGTGAACACATTTCTGATATTCAGAATGTGTACAGGAGTTAAGACAACAGTGACATGCTACAAACAATCAGCTCTAAGCTTTGTTTTGTACTTAACTTTGTATTTTAATAAAATGGAGTATGGCTAAGCATTTTTAATAGGTATTTTCAGTATCAGTAGAGATTACAAGCTTTAAAAATTATTCTTTAAAATTTGTTCATTTAAAAAAATATTTATTTAACTATATGAGAAATAGTTAGTTTCAAGCTGCCTATAGAGAAGAAAGTCATACTTACTTTTTGAAGTTTCTATCCCAAAAAGAGACTGCTTCAATTATCTGGCAGTTCTTTGTTCCAAGCTTTCCCTCATCACCCGTCCTAGGATTACATTCACAGTTCTTTACCAGGCTGTACCTGTAAAACGAGGTGCCACCAGAAGGGACCTGCTGTGTTGTAAACTTACAACATATTTCTCTTTCCTAAGTTGCCTTCTCCCTTTAAATGTTTTGAGGTGTTGCGCTGCCGGGTCAGATGTCAGTCCAGTCAGTGCCTGCTGGTAACTCAGTTAATTGGCAGAACATGTGTTTTCCTTGTGAAACTTTTCAGTTAATTGTTTTGTCAGTTATCCCAGCCTCTTTGTCGCAATAATTTCATTGAATGCATTAGGGTAAGCCCTCAAATTACACGAGGAAATGTTAGAAGTCTATTCATCTGTCACCTCTGCTGTACATTTATGATGTCCCGGTACCCCAGGACATTACAGCGGAGTGTGTTCTGAACTGCAGACCTGTGCCCCGGAGTTTCCGTGGGGAGCGGCAGTGCCGTGCGGTGTCGGTGTCCATCCGTCGCTGCCTTCGGGGAGCGGCGCTGGCCGGGCTGGGAGCGCGGCATTTCCCGGCGCGGCCGGCAGGGGGCGGTGCCCCGCGGGGTTTGGGGCCTTTGCGGGCAGTTCCGCCCGCGGCACCGGGAGCGGCACCGGGAGCGGCACCGGCCGCAGCCACGGAACCGCTGCGGCTGCCGGGGCGAGGGAGGGAGCTGTGTGTGACCGACTTGCTGCGCCTCGGCTCTGGCAGCGCGTGTTTGCTGGACCGCAGAAAGGGTTACAAACAGCACAGAACCCCCAGTGCGGTCCGGTTTCAATAACTGAGTGCCACGATGTTTGGGTGGCTTCTCCAGGTTTCTTTGCCCGTGGATTGTCTGGAATGAATACCCAGAGCAAATCCTGAAGGGTTCTAGTGCAGAAAGGTAAATGCCTTGGTTGGCTGTCAGAGGAGCAGCAGTGGCCTGCACCACACTGAGGATCCCACCCAGGCCCCTCAACAGCTTTTACTTAATTTCCTAATCAAATGGAAGCAAATCGGCGGCTTTAATTAAAATTGACATTGCTTTATTTCTTATTCTCTTGCTGGTGATGAATGATAAACACTCTGGCATTTGAGTGTGGTCCCTGCATGCTGAGTATAAAGCAGAGTCATTAAGAGGTGGAGTCATTAGGGCAGAGCCTGAGCAGAGAGGGGAAAGAGCAGAAGAGCAAAAGTGCTGGGCAGCAGTGCTGGGCTGTAAGAACAATAATGGCCTTTACACTGCCCTCACTCAGAGGCCTCCAACTGACCTCTTTACCCATATATATGTTGATCTCTGCTCTTCAATTACGTTAATTCAGTTTGAATCCAAAATCACTGTAGCTTCCTCTTGCTTTATTTCTTGATGTTGATATCAATATGTTTTTTCTTTGACAGTACAAAGGTACTAAACTGAAAAGACAAAATAATTAACAAACATGTGAATCTCTGATTCTGAGAGATAGGCAGGAATGTTGCAACGTGTTACTGCTTTCTGCTATTCTAATGGCTCTGCCTCTAGGAAATGTTGATTGTACACTACAAATGGCCATGTGGATCTCTCCAGAGGTCTCCCCTCCTCCACAGGTGACTGTCATTCACTCCAGAAGCAATCAGTGTATTAACCTCTCCCTGTTTTATTGCACAAACATGAAAACAGGCAGATGGAGCTCAGTATAAATCATTTGTGGTGCTTTGGATGAGTCAGTTCTGCAGCACAAATTCTGCCCTTCTTGAAGCAGTGATTCTGCTTTTCACAGCTGAGTCTTTTCTTCTTTTTGTCATTTATGTTTCCCCCACCCCAACCCTTATTTCTTTTCTGCTTCAGCGGTGATCCCCCTGACTGACTCTGAACACAAGTTACTGCCTTTGCACTTTGCGGTTGATCCTGGGAAAGACTGGGAGTGGGGAAAAGATGACAATGATAACACCAGACTGGCCAAGTAAGACCTTTCTGTAACTTCAGTGTTTAGCAGTAAAATGTCTTGAGCTGTACCTGGTTGGAGTACTGGGAGAGCTGCTAACAGTGAGGGCTTGGTTCATGTACTCTGCTTACATGGCAGAAGACATTGCGGGGGGTCTTCAGCTGACAATCGCAGTCAGGCTGCTGTTAGATCTCTCCCTGTTATGAAGTATTGCTTTTTCTTTCAGGCTTTTTGACTGTTTTATTCCCTTCTTTTTTATTTTTAGTTTGATTCTGTCTCTTGAGGCAAAGCTTAATCTTCTGCACAGCTACATGAATGTAACCTGGATCCGCATCCCATCTGAGACACGGGTAAGGTAAACTTCCCATTTGGTCCCAGAGCATGGGAGATACAAGGCACAGTAGGACAGGCTGCCTGCAAACACCTCAGTGTCCTGGCAGCAGGGACAGTCACTCATGGCTTGCTGATGCCAATTAGCCTTACAGATTTTTCTGATTATTTGTTTTAATAACACTGTTGTTTGTATATTTTTGCTGAAATGTGTCTTCCAGCTTAACTTTTCTGTTATATATTTCAATCATTTATATAATTTAAAGAAACCTTTTCTCACCATTGTTTTCTCAGAACTTTGTCTTGCTTTCCTGATGCCACTGTTGGGTCTCCAGTTTCTTTCTGAGAGTGCATTTGCACCCGTGGACAGCTCCTAGTTTAGAGTGGCTGACAAAAGGCTACAGGCTGGCACTGAACTGGAGCCTGCTTCTTCCAGAGAGCTGTTTTAGAACCATGCCCAGCTGGCACTGAGTCAGCTACAAATTTCTCTGCAAATTGCATTGAATAAATGGAGGAGCTGGGCTGGAGGCAAAAGGTTGCTAGGAGAGGATGGAGGTGATTTATACAGCCTACACAGATGGCGTTTGAACAGAGAAACAGAACACAAAAGAAGAAAATATTTTAACAAGCTGCAAGGGGGAAAAATCCATTTTTCTACAGTAGTAGCTACCACATCAGAAAAAGGAGAGTCAGAGTGGTCCTGCAGTGGTGAGCCCTTGTGGAGCCTGGGTTACCTCTCCCAGCTCTCTTTGCTGCATGAGCACAGTCAGATCTCTGCAGCACTTTCCCCTCTGCTCTGTGGGAGTAACACCTCTGCTCCCAGCTGAGTGTTGGGGTGCTCAGGGCTTCCTGGGAGAGAGGATATGTGAGTACCCAGGGACAGAGGCAGGCAGGTATTTCTAGATCAGAAGGATATAGATGTACAGAGCATATCCCTCCCCATGTCCTTGTAGTCAGTTGAGTGTTTCAGATTTATCTTTAGCAGATTTTACCTTCACGGTGCCTGAAAGCAAGGCTGCTCTGCAGGAGTACATGAAATGTGTCCTGTTTTAAAGTACCCTAGGATCCATGTTATTGTTTTATCATGTTACCTAAAATATCAAGTGGACCTCAGACTTGTGACCAGTTTTATCTGCATTGCCTTTCTTTCCAATAAACATGAATGCACATCATTTTATTCCTCAGCCTTCTTGCTTGAGTTTAATTTCTGATATTTCAGATGAGATGTTTAGCTCTGGTGCATCGTACCTTTGATTTTCATGCACCAGAGACCTAAGTAAATAAAAAGTAATTTAAATAAGCTGGGTTTTGAACATAATCAGTTTTGAAATACTGCTGCACACAGGTTTGTGTGCTGTATCCTCCTCACAGCTTTCAGCAGCAGCTCATTTCCCTTCCATTGCATCCTCCCTAGCTCCTTTCCTGAGGGCTGAGGGGCAGCCTGCACTGCTGATCCTCCCTGTCCTGGCTCACTGGTGCAGGAGGGGATTTGCCTCCCCCCATGACTCAGGCACTGACCTTCACAGAGCAGAGGCTGACCTGTTCTACAAATGTGCCTGAAATGAGCCAAAAGCTACTATAGGAACAAGCAAAATAGTTAGCACAGCCAGAAAAGTTATTTAGTGATGCAATCAGTCAAAAATGTCAGTGTTTAAATTAAAAAATATATTTAAAATCAGTGTCAAAATCTGTATTGAATTTGGGGTGGGTATTTTTGCACCAATTCTTGCATGAAACAGATTTTGCTGTATCTAATTATAATTCCTTTTCCATAGCAGGCCCCTTTGGCTCAACCAGAATCCCCTACAGCTTCTGCTGGAGAAGATGTGCAGTCTTTGGCTGACTCAATGGACTCAGACCGAGATTCCATCTGTAGTAATTCCAATGGCAATAATGGCAAAAACGGTAAAGAAAAAGAAAAGGAGAAACAAAGGAAAGATAAAGACAAAACCAGGACAGATTCAGTTGCCAATAAAATAGGAAGCCTCAGTAAAACCCTGGGAATTAAACTGAAAAAGAACATGGGTGGTCTTGGAGGTCTGGTGCACGGGAAGATGAGCAGAGCCAATTCAGGGAATGGAAAAAATGGTGACACGGTAGAGAAAGTGAAAGAGAAGAAGTCCAAGTCTCGCAAAGGGAGCAAAGAGGAATCTGGACAGTCTGCGAGCACGTCTCCATCTGAAAAGACCACTCCATCTCCGACTGACAGAGCCAGCAGCTCCCCCACTGACAAGGTGAACACTAAACCCTTCTCTGACAAGCAGTCTGACCCGTGGAAGTACAGCACAGACGTGAAACTCAGCCTAAATATTTTGAGAGCTGCCATGCAGGGTGAACGAAAGTTTATTTTTGCTGGTCTTCTTTTGACCAGTCACAGGCATCAGTTCCACGAGGAGATGATTGGCTATTACCTGACCAGTGCCCAGGAGCGCTTCAATGCAGAACAGGAACAGAAAAGAAGGGAAGCTGAGAAAAAGGCTGTGCTGAATGGCTCTTCTAGTAGGAAACTGGAGCCAGAAGCATTTTCAAAAGAAAAATTAGAACCATCTCCTCAGGATAGGGCATCACCTGTCTTGCCTCAAAGCCATACAACTCAACTGGTTTTAAAGTTTAAAGACCGCACTAGTCCCACTCCCGGGTCCTTTTCTTCACCCAGCAATGGTGCCAAGAGAAGCGGCCCCATCCCGGTGTCTGCCCACTATAGCCATACCCCCCCCATTCAAAGGCAAAGTGTCATCCATCTGCATGATGTCAACTCCAAGCCATCAAGCTTCCAGGACGATACCTACAAGCCAGTGGTTGGCACCCTGAAGACCTGTGCCACGTACCCGCAGCAGAACAGGTCGCTGTCCTCGCAGAGCTACAGCCCCGCGCGCCTGCCCGGCATGCGCACGGTGAACACGGTGGAGTCGCTGAGCTGCGCCAGGCCGGCCGAACACAAGTCCCAGACCTACACCAACGGCTTCGACACCGGGGACATCAGAGACTGCCTCGAGTACGCTGACGAGGACGCTCCTCAGACCTGGCTCAACAACGACAAAAACCAAGGCAGAAGCACAGTTTGCCCAATATATTCCATCCAGCAGAACCGCTGTAAGAAGGAGAACTGTTCCTTTTATGGTCGTCCTGAGACTGAAAATTACTGTTCCTACTGCTACAAAGAGGAGTTAAAGCGCAGAGAGAGGGACAGCAAGGGACACAGGCATTGAGGATTCTTCCATGACTACTTAGTTTTACCATTTTCTTACTTACAAAGTAAACAGTGTTGGATTGCAGTAAAAGGAATCCTTAAAAAAAGAATAAAGATTGATGAGTAAATAGTGTCTAGCTCTTCGCTTTTCCGGGGCAATGAGGAAATAATAGGAATAATTTATCATAAAAAAAATATTATTTTCCATTTTGTCAGTGTCTTTTTTACATGTACTGGTAAGCTGAAGGGTTGTTTACTCCTTTGTCACTGCTGTGTATATGTTTGGTCAAAAATTTACTAATGGTGCCTGAATTTACACTGACATCACTCAGGTAGTAGAATGATAGGGGAAAGTCATACTAGTGAAGATGCGGTGTTGTAGTAGGGTAGTATCTGCCTTGCAGACATTTGAAATGATGTAACTATTATTGAGAGTATTTTTTCCTCAGTAAAACCTAAATTTTTCATAGCCTTTTTTTTCAGGAGGGTAGTGATTTTGCATACTGCACATTTTTAACATGGCAGCATATTGCATTGCTACTAATGTTTGTATATTTCAGTCTGAAATGGAATGATTCTGGAAAAATGGGAGTGAAAGGTCTGAATTCATGAGGGCTGTAGCTTGTCCTAATTTTAAGTTTTTACCAATTATTTCTAAATTTTCATTAAAAAAAAAAAGATTTGAGCCCCTTTTATTTGCACTGAGTTTTTAAACAGGTTTTATAAGAAAATTCAATATGACTTCATGTTGTCAAGCCTCCCCCCAGTATAGTTTTGCACACCTGAATTTCAGAAGTATTTTTGTTGATGTTAAAATGCAGAGAAATATTGCAATAAAATTAAAATATTAAAAAATTATTAACTATGGAGAATTTGATGACCAGCTAGGAAATTTAGGATCATTTTAGACTCCAACTACTTGCCAAAACAAATGTAATGCATCAATTTATTCCCTTAGCTAGTGCACAAACCTAATCATTATTTACTTATTCCTTCTGAGCATTATTGAGTGATAATTATTGCAAATGTAATACTTGAGCCTTTCTTGAAGACTGTTGGCTCCACCTTTTTTCAAGTCTTCTCCTAGAGTGAGTCATCTCCCCCCAGGAGGCTCCCAGATGGCTGTGAAATGCCTCCAGCAGGAATGGCAGCTCCTAGCACAGATTTGCACAAGCATGAGATCCAAATATTTACGTAAGTGTTTGCAATACTTTTGAAAATAAAACTTTGCTCACAGAAACGTTTCTGCAAAGCAGACAGCGCAGATTCTGTTGAAGAAGATGGATGACATGGGGCAGCTTGCTGGGATACAGTACTGGGTTTGCACTCTCCACCATCAGCTGGCAGAATGTAGTACCAGGAGTCTTTGGTGGTGTTACCCTTGTAAACAGTGGCTCATTTTAAGAGCTAATTTTGCATAACAGGTGAAGTACTGCTGACTCTGCCACCTCAAGTGTAGAACAGGAATTCTGCCTTCCTCATTAGGGAATAACACTTTTCTGGCTTACACAGGAAAGATTCTTTGCTAAAGAGTCTTCATTTCTGATTATTTTCCTGCTGCAGCCCAATTTTAATTCTCGACAAGGGTGGCACCATTGCATACAGTTTTAATCCTAATTAACCCTGGAACCAAGCCTAAAGTCCCCTAAAGATGCACTAATTCTACTGCTGTGTCCTGACTTTCAGAAAAAGCATGTGAGCTTTTTCCAGTGTCCCAAATTGGTAGAACTGAGCACATACTTAAAATTGACCATATTTTTAGGTTTTCTGATGAATGAGAGTTTTCAAAATAAGTCCCTTGGTCACTTTTATAAAAGTTAGGGCCTTTGCCATTTTAGCTGTTCCATGAATCCAGACCTGTACTTCGTATTCCTTGCTGTATACTGAGCATACACTGAATCTTACTGAACTTGCATTCCTTCATGAAAGGGAAATGTTGGTATTTGTTAAAGTTCCATGTGACTTCTGACCTTAAGGTAAGCACCTTCCAAATCCCCTGTCTCCTGTTGTATATGCTGGTAAGCAGTGTCCTGTTTTGCTTTGCTGTTGTGATTATTACATTTAAGTTCTAATTGTCAAAGAAAACTGGGATTGCAAATTATGCTAAAACAAGCCAGATCATGTTAAAAGAAATTAAATATTTTACTTGATTGTATTTGCTACTGAGACTGAGAAAACTGGCAGGTTAAAAGTTCAAGAAAAATAGAAATATTTAAGAATTCTTAGGGCATTAGAGTAGCAGTAGTGTGTGATACTCTAAGAATCATTTCCGTATAAAGTTGTGCTTAAGAAATATAACATTAGCAGCAAACCACTCCAGCCCATGTATTTAAGTGAGTTACATCCTTTCTGAATGATGAAAAAAGCATTACATATGCAAAAATAAGCAATTACTGTGAGATTTTGCTGTTTCCCATTTTCTTAGGATTTGTTTCTATAGTATGTTTTAAGATCTTCTCATAAAGAAAGAGATTTACAACTGGTCAACATTTAGGTAAATTACTCTGTTCAGAATTACTGAATACATTGTACTTGAGCATTAAGTTACTTTGAAAAATTAATCAGTCTTGTCTGTATAGGATATGAAACCTGAGTGTTCATTATCATCCTCAGGGCACTCAGATATTTCCATAAATATTTACCTCTACAGGACTGCTCACTTTAAAATAGCTGTTGTATGAAATACTGACAGAACCCTTTTTAGTTAGACCTATGTACTTAGAATCGTTTTCTTGGGATATCTTTGATTAATTTTCTAATTGCTGTTTTCTTTTAGAATTCTCTTCAAACATTCTTTCTATTTCTGAGCTATTTGTGGCAGCTGTGCCATAGCTGTCATTAAATATGCAGGAACTGTGCCCCCTCCTGAAGTGTTTTTCTATTGAATGAAGACGGTAGCTAGAGAAGAAAAGTTTCTACCTATTTTTTTAGGGAGAATTCCCAACTGCTCATGAGTTGCATTCATCAGCACTGAAAGACACTGTGTCTTCCTTAGCTACATGCTGAGGTAACTACCTGCATATATATTTTTCTGTTGTGCTGTGTGCTAACCTCTGAGTGCTCTTTTGGGTTCTTTTTCCTGACAACTGGAAGTGTTTGCAGCCAGCCTTGTGCCTGGCCTGCCCTCTCTACACCCTCCAGAGCTGTAGAGTTCCCACAGAGTCCCAGATGTGGAGAAATCAGCTTTGCTTTGGAGGGACCCTACTCATTCCTTCTGTTAGCCCGAGTGGCTGCAATGCACACTCATATTTTTGCATTTGTATGTGCTTTTCCCCCTTCTCTTCTTCATAATGAATCAACATTTGTGACTGTAGTCCAGATTTCAGAAGTACAGAGTAAATACTGGGTAGGCTACACCTTCCCAGATGGATCCAAAATCACCAGGAGATATTTAAGTTGGAGAAAGCTGGAATTCTTTTCAAGTGTGAATGTGCAATTTTTCTAATTCAAGAAAGGCTTAAGCCTATTTTGCAAATTTTTTTGCTTTGTTCTAAACTCTGATGCAAAGGTCTGTTTGTAATAGAGGATACCTGTGATGCATAATGGCTTTCAGTCATCCTTTATGTTAATATTTCATTTTAAATTATTTATACAGAGTTAATAAACCACTGTCAGAGTTTACTAATATAAATTTCAGAGGTAGGTATCAGTTGTGGCATATGGCTAACAAGCAGTTCATTCAGAAGAAGGTTTTGTAGATTATCAAAAGTAACTTCAGATTTTGGATTTTAAAACAATTGGTGAGCCTTGTGTTCTATAAATGCAATGGCAATATTGTCCCAGCTTTCTTTAGCAATTAGTTGCTTCTTCCTAAATCAAAGGTACTATGAGAAGGTAAAAGAAAGATGCTGTACTTGAAAAGTTTTGTGTTGCTTGTATCCTAAGAAGTGTAAGCCGGCCAAGTGGATGGTTCAGTGGTGTTTGTGGAGCTGAGAGCTGAGCTGTGAGCAGTGGAGCGTGGCCCAGGAGCGCTGAGGACACGCACAGGACCTGTCACCCCAGGCCACCTGCAGGGACATCAAAACCTGCACAGCACAGAGCTGACAAATACTGCCCTCCACCTCCCTGATTCTGAAACAGCTACACTGGTGCTCACCTTCACCAACGTGAATGGTCTCCCTGACAGAGAGACTGCTTATCTTCAGAAACTTTGGGCAAGTGTTAAAGGATGAATGTTGTTGATCAAGGCCCAGGTCTTTGGCAGGCCTGTTCCCCACAGGCTGCCTGCCACACTCTTCCAATGAGACACTGGATGAAAATTTTGCCTGAGGAGTAAAGAGAAGCCTTAGGCCTTTTGGGCTCATTTGCTGTGCTCTGCAGTGTGGGACAGAGTCCCAGTAGTGGGGGGGTCTTAAATCGGGTGCTTCGTTGACGTGGAAAATATTGCAAACTGGGCACGTAAGTAAAGTACAAGCTAGTAAGGGAGTAAGGTCTTCATAACACTGTGAGTGTTTTGCACAGGTGAAAACCCATATGTTCATAGAAACCACAATGATCTCAGATAAATGTAAGTCCAGAGAAGCAAAATAACCGATGCTGATTGTAGATGGCTTTTCAGCTTAGTGTATTTTAAATCTCTGTCAGTGTATTTGAAGAGTATTTGTTTTAGGGAATGGCAGCTTATGTGAAGGATCACCAAACTAGAGCATAGAAATGAAATTATTTCAGTAACAGACACTAATACCTATTTTTAATTTGCACATGGGTTTCCAGTGTATATGACTAAAATCTTGTATTGTTAAAAATGAGAGGAAAACAACACAAAGGTGTTTGTAAGTATGTTCTATTTGTAGACTTAAGGCTGTATTATGTTGGAATTTCACAAGCCAAGTTTAAATTGTAATATAGAAATTATTTTTATATTATTTTCAAAATAAGCTACAGAGCAATATTTTGCGCCTTTATTATAAACAGGGTCATCATTTTAGTAGGTTACTTTCAGAAATGCTGGTAGAAATTAACCATGAAGAGAAAGCTTTGTAAATGTACTTGTTTCTAACTGCTCTGTCTGTTGTGCACATCTGTATCTAATGTGAGTTGAATATACAGTTTTCTTTTTTAATTGAAAAGCTTTAAATTTTTCTTTGTATATTTTGGTACAACACAGTTCCTCTCTATTTAATTCTCTTCCAGTCCTTACCAATAGCCACTTTTATAAGCAGCTTATGAATAAACATGCATCTGGAAAATTTCCTTACCAAATGGAACATTTCTGCACAGATGTTAATTGACTTGGGACATTCATAATACACCCTGAACCCATTGGAGTAGGATTTGTTTGCTTTTTTTTTTTTTAAAAAAAAGAGAATCAGCTATTTATTATTCCTTCAGGCTGAAAATCAAGAACGAATAACCAATGTGATCATTTAGCATCTCGATGAAAACAATCCCTCTAGATCATAGAAATGTCATCCCTAATTGGCAGATAGATCCTCTTAATATGTATCAAATATGCATTAGCTTCTTGCAAATTGAAGAGTTTAGATATTATTTCTTCATAGTTCTTTGTACTGTGCATATCAATTACTGATGAACTGTGCAAAAAGAAAAGACTTCACAAACTAATGCATATATTAAATTAGAAGTCTGTGTAGTTTTTAAAATTCCCTAACTTTTGTGGTTTAGTTTGGTGGGATTTGTTTGTTTGTTTAATACCTTAATACTATTAAGGTATTTACTGCAGCCAAAATTTTCAAACCTAATGACCGTGCATCTGGGTTTCTCCTGATCAATAGACTGGTTTTAAGGTACTGAGCATCAGTTTGTGTGGGAAGAAAAGCTCCCTCTTGGTTTCAGAAAATCAATTGGTTCTCCAACACATATTCAGGTCTCTTCCTTATTAATGCTCTACACTTCTTTTCAGTCAATGGAATTTACATTTTATCTTTAGCAATCTTCCATGTGTGAACAAATAATGGGGCTTATTCATAAAGTGATTGTTTGAGTATGGAGAGACTTGCCTTGTACCAAAACACCATATAATTGTTTAACTGTTGCATTCTTAATGGGGCTCTTGTATTCCACGGCTGGGGTGGGGAAATAAGACCTTTTATTTTCTCCTTGGGTATCGTGATCCTGTTATTTGTTTGGTTGGGTTATTCCTCTCAAGTGAATATGCTGTTGTGATTACTGTTTTCTGATGGTTTATCTCCCATTACCTGAATGCCTGTACTGTACCAAGAGAATTGAAATGGCTGATGCACATTTGCACTGTGGAACAGGCCATGTGGGTAAAAGCCACCATGTTCCAAACAGCCTTAAAATTATGACTCTCTGGGGACTGAGAGTCACTTAACTGGATGCAGCCTCTGTCCTACTTCCTCATTTACCCATGACTGTAAAACACTCAAGCCTGCTGTAGTCTATGTGTCTCAAGACATATTCATCTGAATACCCTGTAATCTTAACAGAAAAATTTATTTTAAAAATTGTCATTCTTTGATGAGTGTTAGTGTGTCAGGAAACCTTAGTCAAAGGAGGAGATGGAGTAAAAACAGAGAAATTATTGTAGCTAGTGAAGGAACCAGGGTACCAAAATACTAAAAAGGGAGAAAATAGCTAAGATGTATCAAAACGTATTTCCTGTCAGGACTGTATGTTCTGTAGATCTTCCTGTATTCTGGGAAAACAGAGAAATGTTTTTGCCATTCATCTCATGGAGCCTCTTACTTTGTTGCAGAGGTTTGCTATTGGGGAAGAGGGGAGAAAAGGAAGTTCTCTTCCCTTCTTAAAGCAAATTCTAGTGGCAGAATCACCTGAGATTGCAAAAAAATATGATCCAGCGTTGGAACTACACAGTGCCTAACTCCCGTGAGCATTCTGTATTTCATTTCCATTTTGCCCCTTTCAAGCACTATTTCTTTAGGAGAAGAAGGGGGGGGAGGTTTAAAGACTAATCTTGTATGTTAATGATCCAGTTCTTCCTTCTTTCACATGTGGAATCTATATAAACGTGAAAAGAGTTACTCAGCACCTCCCCAGATGAGAGGTAAGAGCCACCTTTATAGGTAAATTCCATGTAATTGCTTTGCCACAGAGTAAAATTAGAACCCCCTGGGACAGAACGTTTGCCTGATGAAGCCTGACAGCACATCAGGAGCCTGAGAGCCATGGCTGCCATAGCCAAAACAGCAGGTCTTGATCATTCTTGCCTTTGACACAGATGAAGTTCACTCTGGCCCATGATGTCTGAGCAGTATCTTCGTAGTGAAGATGAAGTGGAACACTGCCTTGCTGCCATTTGCTTCCAGGTTTGAGTAACAAAAAGCCTCTTCCCCATGCTTTTGGTTAAAATATGCAGGAGATGCAGCAGTAGAATGTGGCATCTCAGGCTCAGAGAATGCCCCACATCTCCTTGAAATGGGCCTTGCCATCAGGTATGAATTGAAACACAGCCATGTGGGCGTGACAGAAGCGCTCTCATCTCTCAACTTTGCAAATTGTGTGCACTTTTAATACTAACAAAAATTAAGCAATGGTTTTGTTGTTTATTTGCTCAAGATCCCGAGTACTGTAAATACAGTGTTTGTATAATGCACAGTATGTGTACAGTACAGAAATGCTTTTCCCTTGGAGCCATCAGAGAGCTTTGCATGCACACGGTGCCCACCTCTGCCCACTCACCATAACCGAGGAGAGCAAACAGGATTCAGGCCTAGACTAAATAATGATGAAATTAGCCACATAGACCTAAACAGCTGTGACTTCCCAACCGTGGTGTTCTAGGCCAGCTTTGGACAAAACTCCATCCCAGTGACTGAGATTAGGTTTGTGCTCTTTTCTGGGTCAGAGCAATTACTTCTGTGTCTTTTCCAAGCCCGTTGCTCTTAGTCTCCATCTCCTGTGTTTGTAATGTGCCAGGCTTAGCACGATTCAGCTAGGAAGCCATTTTTAAAATTCTTCTTTTCTTTTTGGAATCCATCTCGAGTTTTACTTTGCATTCAATTTTAAGACATAAAATATTGTTATGAACTTTTCATAATGCCTTGAAATTGTCTCTTGTGGGGCTGAAAGACTTTGTTCTCCTTGGGAGGCCTTGTTCTTTCTCATTGATTTTTGTGACTAATTTTTTGTATGGAAAAAGTCGAAGAACCATAGAAAGTGTCACTGCTGTTTACATGTACTTCTGCCATTTGGTACACTTCGTGTTATTAAAACACAAAGTGTTTTAATGCCTCTCAGACATGGGCAAAGCTTGAAGGACACTCTGAAGTATTAGATACAAAAGATATATGTAGTTAATTCATCCAAATTCTACTGTTGCTGTTGTATAATATGCCCCCCTTCCCCCAAATTGTACATATTTTTTTCCTATTGCTAACTTTTTTTTTAATCTTCTACTTTCCTAGACAAATCCTAAAGTTCTTTGTCCTTAAAGCCTATGATAGATTTTCCAATAAAGAAGATTTGGCTTTCTCAGTTCAGGTTCTATATACAGTGGCTTGTCTCCCAAACAAGAATTGAAGTAACCAATGTCACACCCTTGGCTTAGAGAAGTATATTTACTCATTAACTGAGAGTCTCTGTTCAATTATAACCAAAGCTAATTATATAAAGTCTAAAATTTCAGGACAGGTATTGTGACTCTATCTAATAACCTGGCAAACACAGCATTTTTAACCCATAGAAATGTACAATAAATGTATTTGTACTTGAAGTCTATTTCAAAGAAAGTAGTTGTCTCTCACTGGGGCTTAAGAAAATGTTAATAAGGGATAAAGTAAGTCTCATCGATTTTTGGTTGGCTGAGAATTCAACTTCTTCGTAGTCTTACCATTCTTCTCATTTTTCAGAGTCTGAGTTTCTTGTTGCCTTCTATAAGTTTATACTCTTTTAGGAAATACTGATTTAGGCTTTCAATAAACTATGTAATAGAAATTACATAAATTTATTTAAAGCTGAGATTTCTTTTCAGGTTTCTTGTTTGATCATTTTCACACAAAATGTAATGAATTTATCTTTTCCCATTTTCCCTCCCTATTTATAGTTTCAAAACACAATTGGTTGCAGTCATCTTTGTCTGCAAAAGAAAACAGTTGATCATTTCTAAGCTGACTGCCATATTGTTTAAATCCACTGTTCAAAAGAAACAGGAGCGTTAATTAATGTTAAAGAATAAAGAATATTTCTTGTTGTGAAAAATGTGAATTCTTGAGAACCTTTTCTACATGCAGTTTTCATTCAAATTAAACATCATTTTTAATCTGATCCATACTTTGACAAAGATGATGTGTAAGAGCTGTTTTTAGCAGTTGGATTGTTACTTTGTAAAGTATTAAAGCACTAAACCAATTTTTGCAATAGGTAGTAAAACTTGCTTTTGTTTTGAAAAACTTCCAGTTATAACTGTCGCACTTTTTATAGCAGAATTGTATTTAATTTAATTTCTTTCTTTTATGAAAGATTACTCAAAGTAACTGATAGCTCTGTAATCTGTGTGAATTGGCTTCTCTATTATTTGAATCTGAGAGAAGCTACAATGCCTATTCAATAAAATTAACTTATTTCTAAAGTACCTGTTTGCTTGAATTCTTGTTTGTGCTTTCTGTGTGCTCTCTTGGGGTGATGCTGGATAGACCCTGAAACCCAGGGATGAAGCAGGGACAAGGATAAGGGGCTGCTGCAAACCTCGGGGGAGCATGTGTGCTGCTGCCATAAAATGCATTTAAATAACAAATTGAGTTACTTTCCTAAAACTCCACCTAGCTTGCATACCTTGCTGAAATCAAGCTCTTAATACTCTTACCTCAGAGGAAACAAAATGAAAGTAGTTCAAGCAGCTAACATTGCTATAAACCTCAGATCAAGAGCAAGTCCTGTGGGAAAGATTTAATTTCTTGCCTGTTGTAGGGGCTGATTCTCTTATCTAATTTCAGTGTACATCAGAAATGGTGATGATGGAATTGCACCACTGAAAAGCAGCTGTGTCACAGTTACCCAGGCCAGGGACACACTGGAAAGGGGAGTGCAGGGGCTGCCCCTTGAGGGCAATAATTGAAGGAAAAAGAAAAGGGCCAAGTGTAGCTTGAGTGAAGGACTTAAAGCAGCAAAAGGATCCTGAAATGAAAGTAGAAGCTGTGGCTGACATGCCAGCCATGTGTCTCCTAGGAGAGAGGATGAAGGCCTCTTCAAGGAGAAGGACTTAGAGGGCTACACTGGCACCTAATAATGGTTTACAGGACTACTAAACAGCTCATCAAAACTCACAAAGTGCTGTGAATCTAAGACAAAAAAGAGCAAAAATATTATTATTATTATTTGTGTAACCATAGTATTTGCCCAAATATTTAGCTATTTGCAGCATAAGAGAAATCTGTTTATGAGGCAAAGGCCAAGGCAATTACCTGAGCTCCCTGAGCTGGAGAAATTCCTAAAGGATTCCTGCCCTCCCTCTGGTGTGCCCTATTTTATGCTTGCAAAGTACTGTCTTTCTGCACAGAAAAATGTTAACTCACTGTGTTCATTCAGGAAGGTCACAGATCATCTGAACAGAAAAGCCATATGTCTCAGTGCTGTGCAGAATGATGCTGAATTGACTTTCTTCATTCTACAGGAACTCATCTTCAGGATGCCTGTGAAGGCTGGAAACTGTTGGAGAGACCATAATGAAAGGATGGCAGACCCAAGCACCCACTCCTCTTCCACAACTTTCAACATTCTGTAAGTCATGGTATAGTCAAGTTTCTTTGAAATGTGGCATTAGACCTCATCTTCCAATTACGATAAAAAACTTGGATGGTTTGAGGAGGAAGGTGGTGGAGCAAGTGGCAACAGCTAGTGAAGGATCCAGCTAGCAATATATTTTAATTAGTGAGTAAAAAAACAAGCTGACACATTACTTGCACATTTGCAGAATTTCTGGGTGCTAGCAGGGTTTGAATACAGTAAGAAGTCCTTTCCAGAAGGCTGGCAAATGTGTTACAAAGTGTTATAAATTTGCCATTAGAGCTAAAGAATTTGTGGGGTTGAGAGAGCAGGACACATCCAAGAAGGAAGATGGTTTTTAGGCAGGGCAGTGCTTACAGGCAGCCCTGTTTCCTCCTACAGCATCCAGATCTTTTCTGTGGAGCAGAATGTAGCTATGGAGGAAAACACCCATGTTCATTTCAGCTCTGTCAGTGTCCCTGCCTGGTATCCACACGTGTGGATGGTAGTGGCTGCTGTTGGGTCATTGTCACCATGACATCATGAGCTGGATGAACTCACCAAGCTCATGTCCCACGTGGCAGTTCAATCTGTTGCTGTCTGATGGCCTGTGAGGTGTTGGAGGTGCCTCTGCCTTGGATCTGCACAGTCATGACAGGCTGTGTATCTTCATAACTGATAAAACCTCTGCAGCAGCCAGTGGGCTTTGCCTTTGCCTTCTGTTCTTCACACAGTGACTCATGGTTTTTTGAGGAAATTAGCAGAGAAGCCAGGAGCTCATTAACTACAGCATAAACATCTAACAAATCTGGGCTTCTAAGATTTGTGGACAATACTGCTGTCATATTGTATTATCAATAATAACTGAAAGCAAATACAAAATATAAATGCAGCAGCATCACATTTACCATATAGTGCTTCTTATTAAAATGCAGGTTGCAACAAGTAGCTGAAATGCTCGTTACCCTGTCACATGTGCAAACCTTTTAAAAATCAGAAATATTGTTCGTTAGAAAGATACTCTGTAGTATGTCCTCATTCTTTCAATTGTTCTATCTGTTCATGAGAGATGACATTTACCTCCCTGAGCTCAAAAATAAACAGATCCTCATCCAGCATGTTTGCAAAGAGATTTTGTGTAACTGGAGACACGAGGGCAAGCGTGTATCAGGCAGGAAAGGTATGATTAGGAATAATACTGAATAATTCCCAGGGATTTTTCCTAGTAACAGCCCTTCCTAGATCATAGTCATGCTTACAAGAAATGACTGTTCTAAGTTAAAAAGATAATTTTTGCATGATACTTCCCAAAGCAAATCTTTTTAGAGGCACCTCAAAGGAAGGTACAGCTTTAGATCCTGACTGCTGCCCCTTGACCTGTGCCACTTGTGCCAGGTGTCTCACACCAATGTTCCCTGTGCTGTCAGGAATTTGCAAGCTGGGCTCAGTCCAGACTGAGGTAACCCTTACAGTATAAAGCTGTATGTAACAGTGTGTATAGATTGCAGCTGGGTAGTAGAGAGCCAGATTTTTCCCTTGGAGGAGGGCAAGGATGCCATCCCTGTGTGTGTTGGTTGCAAGGTGCTGTGCAGAAGAGGCTAAGCAGGGAAGCCCTGCTCTGAGCAGCTGCTGTTTGGAAGTGCAGTGGGATGTGAGCACAGGGACAGAAGGAAAAGCTTTTTTCTTCTATGGTAATGTGAACACTGGTAGAAGCCTATGGGGCTGAGGGATGTGAAGATAAAAACCACTGACATCAGTAAAACAGTAGAATTTTGAAAGCATTGCCCACATTGTCCATCGTATTTCAGCTTCTCTAACCAATACGGTTGAGGTTCTTTCCCAGTAATCTATCTCAGTTCATAAAACCACTTTTCTGGCCTTACAATTGCCCTGTGCTTCAGGCAGATTATTTGAAGGACCTGGTGAGGGTGCTGCATAGCTTGGCTGTGATTCTTCTCTTACTGTGTAACTTCCTGCACAGGTCTGGGCATGTTATCAGGTCCCAGCTGGCCCTCCCAAAGCTGGATCACAACACCCAGAGAAGAGAGAGCCTAAGCACAGCACAGACCTAGCCAAAAACACAGCCACAGCACAGCTGCAATTTAAAGCTGGCCATTCAGCTGTGCCTTTACTCGTATTTAATAGCAGTTAAGTGGTGAAGTGCTGTCTCCTTGAAAAGCTTCCCCTCTTAGCAAACACCACAGAACATGCAATTTTTACAGTGACTTGTAGCATATTTTTACTCCTGAAATACAACCCTTCTGTTTTAGATCTCCTTAATCATAGTGATTTTGTGGAGAATAATGAATTTTCCACTCCTGGACTTAAAACTTGACTTTTTTCCTTATTTCCTTCAGCATTAATTATCCCTCCTAAAAATAGACAGGTGGGGTCCAAAAATATCCAGTGGAGCCTTAATGAAAGGTTTCTTGCAGGGAAGCCAACAGCCAGACCTGATTTATTCACCAAGTCTTGTTGTTTGTGCAGACCCACCCTGCACCAGGTTCCTGTTTCCAGGCTTGCCTCTTATTTGCTCACCCAGTTAATCAGTACAGCTGCCTGCGAGGGCACGTCGAGGGGAAGCCATCCCCTGCCCAATCTTCTGGGGAGGTTGCAAAAGCTGGGGAGTGTGTGGCTGCCTTCAAACCCTCCACCCCTGAGAGCAGCTCCTCTCCTGCAGGGAGGAAGGTGCATGTAGGTCATTTCTTTTGAGGGATGTGCCAAGCTGCTGTGCCTGGGAGCACGGGTGTCTCCCTTGGCTGGCCCTATGAGCTGGCAGCAGAGGAGGGACAGCATTCCTGAACAAAACTTTGTTCTTTCTTCTTCCTGTCAAGTCATCCTGTTCCTCCCAGCAGGCTGCAAACACAGTTTGTACAGCAGCCCCAGAGAAGGAAAACTCGGGATTTGTTTCACGACTTCCAAAGTCAACAAAACGCTTGGAAATTAAACTGAAGCTGCAAGGCCTTGCAACTTCATGGATAATTCTGAAGGGTTGAGTTGATTCTCAAACTCTGAGGAATGGTGATTCTGTGTTTTGGTGGAGGGAGTCTTGATACAGCCTGGGTTTGGGCCCAGCCACTTGTGGGTGTGCCCATCTCATTCCTCCCCTCAGAGCAGATGGGAGCTGTGATGTTGATTCTTAGACCTATATGAGCTTCCAAGTGTGGCATTTTGAGAGTCCCAAACTGACATATTTTTTGCAACGGGTGGGGCACGAGCCTTGAGAAAAAAGAATGCAGGGTCTTTGAAGTGCAAGGCTTTGAAAAAAGCTAGCAAATTCCTGTTGCAGTTTACTGTCTGTGGAAAATCTGGAAGCTGACTTTTGACCAAAGAGGCTGGATAACATTTAAAAGTAACAGACTGGGGAAGTGTGGCTCTCATGTTTTAACTGTTTATGCAGTGGTGGAGAAGGTGAGCTTGATTCAAAGAGTGTGTACCAAAAAACATTGTCAGTCTCTGCCTTCCTTCTCTTTTACTCTGAGGCTCTGAGTGCATTCAGATCACTGACATAAAATGTGTGTGTTGTGGAAGGGGGAGGGAGGAATTTCTCTCTTCCCGTTGCCATTGTGTTTTGTTATGTTTTGTGTCTGTTCAGTTTGTCTCCAGGATCAGAGAAGTGACTCAAAGTTATTTCCACAATAGGAGAGCATGGGAAAACACAAACATTAGTCTCTTAAAGACACACAGCCCTGTTTATCACACACTGACATGCCTCACCTTCTGTCTGCTGGAATTGCTACCACATCAGTTACTTTACTCCTTTCTTTAGAAACCTGTTAGGATTTAGCACCTTAGGCCTTTCCTTTTGTCTCTAAAAAATTACATCAAACTTCCCTACCCTCTACTCCTTCCTTATTTTTCTATACTTATCTTCCCCCTGTTTAACTTACCTTCCCCATTTATTGCACCTCTCTTCTGTTCCTCACATTGGCTCATCTCATCCCTCTTTCCATACTGCCACACCATGAAAGTCTCTAACCAGCACCATCTCTCATGTCCTTCAGCTGGGTCTTTTTTCTCAATGGTGTCCTCATATCCACCAGCTTGACAATATCCCACCTTCCCTCTGGGAGATATTCCAGTCCCACCTGGTGTGCCCTGGGGACAGCACTTGGGCTAGCTCTGGACAAGCCAGCCTGGGCTCTGTGAACTTTGGGACCCTTTGGAGTATTCCCTGTAGGTCTCAGTGCTGTGCCCAGACCTGCTGTGCTGTGCTCAGCCAGGCACGATCATCCAGTGATGCAGAGAGAAAACATCAGCTCAGCAGAAACCTGGCAGCAAGAGCATCCTGGAGCCTCTGTTAGTCCAGCCCCTGGTGCCAACCCCTCCTTTTTGATTGAATATTTGTTTCAGCCAGCAGGAGCCAAAGATTAAATCTAACTCCTGCCAGTGCCAACAAGGTGGGACAGGTTGATCCTTTATTTACAATTATGATGAGGTACAATTATACTCTCGAGCTGTTTTCTCTTGGTGAGGTAGAGCTATTCCCAAGCTCAGTGGTTTGGTTTTGTTAGCAGACCTTTGAGGCCTGCTCTTGCCTATAACCCCCCTCAGGTTTTCTTGTGTCTCTTTTCTCCTCTTGGTTTTTTTTTTTTTTTTGACTACTTGTTTAACATGATCTTGTTCTCTGAGTTGCCCAAAGAACAGATCTGCCCCAAAGCCTGTGTTCAGTCATGCTCCTCTCTTCCCCCCTTGCTGCTCACATATCTGGGCATCCAGACTCCATCCTTTTTCTGCTGCATGCATTGAGAAATCTGTTCAGGTAAATCCTCCCTTTCTCTTTATCCTCTTCAGCTGTGCCAGCAATGCAGTGTAGCTGGATAAACACATGTGCTTGCCTGCTTCAACTACTGCTTGATTTAGCTCCCTTTGCTGCTCTTGGAAACCATGCTGCAGTTTCTGCTCATCTTGGAGGTGCTGCCTTGCTTGCTTGCTCTGAAATTCTGTAGGAAGCCCCACGTGTATTCTGGTGCTGGACAAACCTCTCTAGTCAGCTGCTACAAACACTTGTCTCATTGTCCTCACCTCATTTTTATTTCACTCTTCATCTTCTCTCACTTTTCTATCTCTTTCTATTGACTGTGTATTTATATTTATGTCACTTTAATCTCTTGCAGTCAACTAGAAAAGCATGCCATGGGTGTGGTTCCTTGAAAAGCCAGCACAGTGAATCTTAAGGTGGATTACTTTGAAGCCAGAAATTATACACAGGTAAATTGAAATAGGAAAATCCCACCCTAATTCTAGCATTATCCTTGCTTCTCTCCTGAAATGCTGGACTATGCCAAGTCTATGAATGTTTCGTGGCAAATGCTGAGTCACTGGCAAGACAGAAACCCTTGCAAGAGAGAAAAAGGAGGCAGGAGAAATGCACACTGCTTGCATTTAGGAACAAGAGGACAAGCAGGACAGAATGTGTTAACATACATATTTCAGGCACATTACAGTATCAAGGCAGAAACTCCAAATTTAAACTGAAAAGGCATAGTCCTTTGGAGGGAATTGCTTCCCTTTTCATCCTTCTAGCAAGTTTAGGAAACAATCTCTGACTGCTCTTCTGTTATCAAACATGAGGCAGATCTTCCATTGTAGGAAGACTTCAGGAATGCTGCTGTTAGGGCCTCTGTAACAAACAGTGCCTAGAAGTGTTGTAACCTGTATTCTCTAGAAACTTCAGACTCATTCCTGCACATCTGCCAATGCCTTATGTTTTTGAGAAAGTGGCTCAAATTCATATTTCAGTTTTCTCATCTTTAAAATTAGGAAAGAACATTTCAGCATACTGTGAGATTACAGTGCTACTGTTTCAACATAGAGTTGCTACTTGCAGAGATGATATCAGAAATCTGCAAAGAACTGGGTTTTGAAAGAAAGGACGGCTGACTCTCTGAAATTTAGGTCACACATATTAACCAACCATCTTGTAAAAAAAATGCAATACATACCACCTTTGAGAAAGGAATTTCACTATGCAACTACAAAATACCAGTTGAAGCACAGAATACAAAACAAACACCACGAAAACTTTCTCTCAAACGTTAAAAGAAATCTCATTTTAAACAATAGAACTGGGTGAAATTTAAATAAAGACACCAAACAAGATATCAAATCTTAAATGAACAGCAGAAATATTAACAATTGATGCTTTTTAGGTGATAAATAGAGAATGAAATGAAGAGAAAAACAGTATTTCATAGTTATAAGTTTTATTTTGGAAAATGTAAACCTCACTAACCATGCATACGAGTTAAGACAATATTTTACAGTTCTTAATTTTCTTCCTTTTTTCATTTTTTTCCTTTTATAGTTGCATAGGACATTATCACAATATATAATCTATGCAATACAAAATACATAAAAAGTTACAGCAGAGCAAGAATAGATGAACATATAACTGTACAACTGTAATACTTCAGTGTAGTGATTTAAAGAGTTGAAAAGTGAGCCATGGAAGCTTTCATGTGCTGCTGACAAACCTTTACAGTTCACTGCAGCTGGAAGTTTGGCTGTGAACATGTGCACACTCCCCAGCACACACGTCCCCTGTCCCCCCCTCAGGCATGTGCTGCTGGAAAAGCACATGTGCACACACACACACACACGTCCCCCAAATGCACAATACACACAAGTAAATGCACCTGTAACCAGAGATGAATCTCAACCACGAATCTCCAACAGGTTCAAAAGTTCCAAATGCAAGGGCATTTGGATCTAGGAATTTGGTTCAGGCCCATCACTAGTTATAATGAAATGGATACCTATTTTTGCTCTGTAGACATCCCTTCATTAGTCAGTGTGTAGTATAGACACACTGCTGTGTATTTATATATACACACATACACTATACAATATACACATATATATCTATTTATTTATATATATGTGCATATGCTTATATAAATCCAGATATATAAATATATATATTTATAAAAACCTATACCAGTGGATGGGATTTTGCATTCTATATTCTGGCTTATGGGATAAACAAGTATAATTTGGATATTTTCTTCTGCCTAAGGCTATAGCTCTTATCCCCGAGAGTTACAAATACAGATGTTCATCATACCATTCACTGACATAGACTAGATTTTAGCACCCAATGCACAAACAGATGGTGTGATGGAGTAAAAGAGCACCTGAAAGTTAGTTTGTAGGCATGACCTAATGAAATTAGTAAATCTAATGGCAATGAAAAGGCAAAAACAATACTGCACTTCACAAAGTACAAATTCTGTAACTCATGACAAAGCACTGGAGACGAGCAATTGTGAAACAGGTATGCTCCTCACACAGCCTTTAATGCCTGGCTGTGTGAGACAAGGGGAGTGCTGAACATCTGGGTAGAGGGCAATGAGGTTTAAAGGAGTACAGAGGCTCTCATAGTTACAACTTCTTGCAAGGCTTAGTGCAGTAAAGAGGGTGGGATACAGGCAGGAATTAGGCGTTACCATCGAACAGAGGCTTCTGATGACTTGTCACAAATATATACCTTTGCAGTTATGTAAACAGATACTAGGCATGAATTATAAAAGCAAGGAACAATTAATTTGCAGATACAAAAAATTCTCACAAAATCTAGCTGCCAGGAATTTACTGCTTTCTAAGAAGCAGGATGAAAACTGAATTCATGTTGCCAATTAGGCCTTTGCACTGGGAGAGGTTAATGGAAGGGATGAATGAGTTTCTAAGAGCATCTTTAGTTTCATCTGGTAGTGAGGTGATGATTTTCACTTGCACCTATTTCCTATAGAGAGGCAGTTCAGCTCAACATTTAGAGAAGAAGTTGGAATCGTGGCTGGAGAAAAACAAACTTTCAGGGGCTTTCTTAATAGTAATAAAGCTGTTGATATCATCTGAAATGAAAAAAATAAATCATGGCAATGTTGTATTTTGTGAGAACACCTCAACAGAATGTCTGATGGAAGGTAGAGGCAGGAGAGATGCACACTCGTCCAGATGGAGAAACCTGCACCTTGCCAGAGCAGTATTTCCTGAGTGTGACGTGTTTGTTGCTGTGCCAGGAGACTGTTTTAGATTACACTGCTGGGTAAAAATCTGAGGTTAGTTTGGATAAGCACACAGATTTCAAAAGAGAATTTGAGCTGTTCTGGCTTCTCATATCTGCAAAACTCAGGAGGGACGAGCATGAGAATAGAGTCTAATAACCTTGCTGATCATCAGACATTTCTAGTAGATGCTAGAAAACTCCAAACACTCTTTTTTAATATGAAAATAGTAAGATAAATTTTTATTCACATTCAATTTTGGAAAATACTAGTGGTTTGGAATTTATAATTTTATTCAAAACTATAATGTATTAAACTTTTAATGGAGATATTTGAAACTATCTGGGATTTTAAAACACAGTAACTTGACTGTCAGTCTAATACATTCTGAGGTATTTACAGCTAAGATGTAAAAACAAACAAGTTTTAATGACCAACTTCAGAGTATTTCCTGAAAGTCTCATTATGTTGGCTATATACAGTCCCATGGTGTTCTCATTAAATGAACTGGCTAGACTGGAAATGTGACTTTGAACCAATTTATTTTTTCCGGCTTAAACTTAAAGAACTATTAGTAATCTCTATGAAGAATATGAGTAAAATGTTAGTTCACTGTTTGAGTTAAAGATTACATAGTTCTGAATCCTTCAAAATAGGTTGTCCCATAGCTTTTATATCCTATAATCTCAGTACTAATAAAACCTGGTGCAAATATCCCTTCTCCAGGCTAGTAAAACAACTTGTTTGTAATGCATAAACTGATTCATACTGAATTATTAAGTGCTAAATAAATCAACTGGAGTGGTTCCTCCTTTCCTGAAGATTAAATTACACTCTTGTTGGAAAAGGTGATTTTACAACAAAATTAATTTGGAATGTGAAGCCTATAATGTTTGCCAATACATAGTGCTCTTTTTTATTTTGGTTGTTTCCCCTCTCCTCCATATACCTCTCTTAAGGTATCATGAGAAATGTGTTTGACTTGTTTTGAAGTATGTGCACAAGACACAGTGACCTGTAGAATTCCTTGAGCTAGATGCCCCTCTACTAACTACAGCGCAAGAGCACTTCTAGGAGTCACAGAAATTATTGGAATGTGAATTCCTGTTACCTGAATTCTATCAAGTTGTTAAAATTGTGCATCTCAGTACATGAGATTAAAAAAAAGAAAAAAGAAAGGAGGAAATCTGTTGAGGCCAACAGATCTGGTTTTCCCCTGACTCCAGAGGTTGGGCAACTCATCACATTAACTCTCTTTGTCATCTTGCAAAAAAACCCTTACTATGTTCTTTCATTTTCTGTGAAATAAGACAGTAGAATTGTGCCTCACATGACTTCCAATTCAAAGGGCAAAATTAACAAAGGTGAAATCTGAAGCAAATGAACATTAAAAAATACAGAAACATCAGCACTTGTTTAGATTTATAGTTGTATCGATAAATACTTAGAGTATTTATACAACTAGTAAAACATGTAGTATTAGGAATAATGTATATTATGGAAGTACCTATGAAACTACTTGGAAATCTTTATTAACTTCTCACAGTTAACATACAGTACAATAAAACATTGCAAAACTGGATCAATGCAAAGCAGCAAGTAAGATACAGGTTCATTGGGAATCTGGAAGCATTCACTTCATATTAAATGACAGGTTTGGTATAGAGAGTCTCTTTCCACCATGCTACACTTAATTGCGTTTATACCCTACAGTAAAAACAGCAAACATCCCAAAATTCCAGAATCAGAAGGACCTGAATTGATAATATGCACCATCAGACCCACACAAATCAAGGAAAATGTATTTTCTGCCAGTGAGGTTTTCAGTACATCAGTATGCTCCTGGTCTTCTACTATATTTTCTACCATATAAAACATAAAAATCTATCTCCTTGTTCTCTACCTAGTGTTAAGTATTTGAAAGTTATTGAAAACTAGACAATATTCCCTTTCTGTTCTTAAGCAGTTATTCAGAAATAAGAGCACCTTGCTTTATGCTGGTATGTGTATTTTTGAGAAACTTGAAGGAGTGCTGAGCTATAATGTCATTTTATTTTAAACTTAAAAATGCATATTTTATTATTCCAGTCAGAAGATACCTCATGATTTTCACTTCCTGTTATCAATGACCACAATTTTGATGCAACAGGATACAGAAACTATGTCTTAGCCAATTTTTCTTTCTAAGTTACAGCTGTACAGTAGGTACCTTGATAACAGTTTTGGTGGGCATTGGTTCAGTAATGCTATTTCTGTAGTTCATTAAAAAAAAACACAAAACAAACAAAACAAAAGAAGAAGAAATAAAGGAAATTGTTCAAGTCAGTGTGGTTTGATTTGAATATTCTGTTGGTCTCATACTGAATAGGCAGTGCAGACAACTTAACAACTTGGAGACAGAGACAACAGCATGCCTCCGAGATTCCAGGCCACCTTGCCATAAAATGTTACCCAGTGTAAATTTGTTTCTTTGTGATTTAGGTTACTTATTTAAGGCATTTTGTTGAATTTTTTTTTTCAGAATTTTATCTAGCATGAAACAAACCAACAAGCAAGTTTATCAACCTCACAGAGAATTTTGCAATTGGAAGTTGGTTTTGGAGCATCTTCAGCATGAAGTGAGAAGACAGCTTGCTACCATAAGCAGAGGGCAGCCTGAAGAAAGACAAGAATCCTGTTTGGACACTCCCCAACACAGGTGTAAAATCAGGAAATGAACGATGGAACAGTCCGGTACTACATTCCAGTATTGGATTGCTTTCTGTATTGTTTGCTTGGTTTTTATTTTTTCCCCCAGTGTGTGAAGAACCTAACAAAAAGCTTCTGAGTGCAATTATATCTACAGAGTAAGGCCATGGTTAGGGTGTTGTCTTCATTGTAATTATTGTGTAACATAAATATCCATCCCTGAGAAAGGAGAAAGGGGACACAAATCCAACACAGTTGATTTTTAAGTGTATGTATGCTTATATTGTGCAATCCGGTTTTACAAACTACTTTGACACCTGAGGTGAATTAAGCGGATTTTTTTCCTTTTTTTTTAAGATTTTTTTCATTTTCTTATAAATAATAATGAAGAGGATCCATAAATGGTTGCAAAATATATGAAATATTGAGACAGCAGGAGTCACTAAGTGTAACATGTAAATTTGTCAGTCCATGAGGTTAGAATAGCCACTTGTGTGGTTGGGTAAAGAAAATCTGACTAAAAATTGCAGTGGGAGGCAGCTATTTACTGATTTTTTAAAAAGAGAGGGTGGGAACTGAAAGAGGGGAAGCAACAGAGTTTTTAAAATGTGTGCAACACAAACAAAACTCCAGGTTAGGCATTAGAGGCAAAGTGCTGACATCCAGTGCAGGTAGTCTACGGGGAGCTGGCGGGGCTGATGGTGGGGCTGGAGGCGTCCGAGCGGCTGTAGTCACTGACAGAGCCTGTCCTGGAGCCGCTGCCGCTCCTCCTCTTCAGCATGCTGGGGTGGAAGTTGGCGTGGCGCCGGGCGTGCTTGGTCAGGTGGTCGCTGCGCATGAAGCGCTTCTCACACAGCGGGCAGCTGAACTTCTTCTCTCCGGTGTGAGTGCGGTAGTGCCGGGCCAGCTCGTCCGAGCGGGCAAACTTCTTGTTACAGCCCTGCCAGTTGCATTCAAAAGGACGCTCACCTGCAGGGAGCAAACACGGCACGGTTAGAAGGGAGAGCAGTGTCTTGCAGGGGCTATTTTTTTGGATGCAGAACATAGAATAAAAAGGTTGGAAACAGGGTGGATGCCACTCGGCACTAAGAGGATGGAGGTGTTATCCTCTGCCAGAGGAGGCTGCTGTGGTATTCTAACCCATTAAAAAGTGCTGTCAGTCAAAAAAGTCATATACCTTATTTGATAACTGGGTCTTCAGGGATGCTGGGCTCCCGGTCTTTTAGTGGATATCTCATATCTCTTGTGGTCTGTTGAACTTATGACTTCATATCTGTACTGAGCTTTCATACTCACTAAGTGAATAGTATATTCACTTATTCCTCCAAGCTGCCCCTATGTGTCAGACTAATTGCTGAAGTTCAGAAGGCATGATGAGGTCGTCTTCTTCAGCTATTAAAAAAGTTATGGTAAAAATGCAAACTTGCAGTTTTGAGGTGCTGGATGTGAGGCTCACCTTTTGTACTTTCCACAGCCCTGCCTGTGCTTTCTGCATTTGCTACAAAGTGCTACAGTTTCCCTTGTTCAGGGCCTTAGGTCTCACTCGGAAGTGAGGCAGGGAGCGCTGTACTCCAGCGGGGGACAGGTGACACCTGAAGGTACCAGCCTTCTTTGAATAGCTAACATGAACCCCATGAGCTGTGGCACTCGGAGCAATGAGCAGTGAGCTCACAGGAAGAGCGGTCTGGTGACCTGGTGCGGCTCTGAACGGATCTCAGCCATGGGATGGATGCCTGCTGCTGGTTTAGGGCTGTGCACCGTGGTAGATGTGCAGCCTAGGGAGCTCTGCACAGGTGGCAGACAGGAGTAGCATTGTTGTTGGGTAGATGGGTGTCTGGAATCTATTCCCAGCCTCATCACTGTTGTGCTGCATAGCTTGGGCAGGCACCTCATATTATCTGTTCCCATCCTTAGTTTCTCCATTTCATAAAAATGAAAATGGTAAATCATGAGATTTTCTGTCGACTACTTCTGCTTATTGGTTTGGTTCCTACTGTCACTGTCCTGAGTCTGAACATCACACATTCTTTAATTGTTATTAATTAAGAACATCTTATTCTTTTGTGAATACATAAATACATACACCTAGCATTTTTTGTAGTTGTAATTTTAATAACTTCCAACTTGCACTAATCCCAATGTTTCTAATTCTGAACAGCCTGTTCAAGAGGCCCAGAGAGCTATATAAATTCTGGGCCAAAATAAGAGATAAAAGTTCTTTCCACAGTAGACCAAATAGGAAATAAAGAAAGAAATTAGCCTCCTGGAGAAATTCGATACACCTTTATTAAAACTGTCAGAGATAAAAATTGACCCCAGCAAATCTTCAATCTAAGCACCCAATAATCTGCTTGAAATTCACAGATTTGGCAATAACATTTATCTCCAGAATCTGCTTAGGAGGCTTCTGCTCAGAAAAATAGTTTTATAGGTTCCTTTTCTCTCTGTTCATGAGACCTCCAAGATACTTCAGCCAAATCTCAGACAGTGTCTCAATGAACAGACAAGCAAGTCTTTTTAAAACAGGAGTTTGTTCAAGAATCTGGAGAAGGCAAGTGTCCCTAATGTTTCCTTGATTATTTAGGAGAAAGACCAAGGCTTGTTAACACCAATGGTTCTTAAGCAAATCTGGTAGATTTCATTACACCTACAACCACAATGCATAATGTAGTGGTTGCATCTGTGCAGTACACATAGATATTGTTGTATAGAGAGCTAGGGACTGGCATAAGGCAGCAAAGATGAACAGAACACTGGCTTCCCCTGACAAAAAGCTTAAAAAACTCAGGGTTCCACAAATAAATAAAAGAATAAAGCCACAACCAACTGTATTTAAAGGATATAGTCTTGTTGCTTAAAATAACCCATGCAAATCCATTCAATGTCCTCTTTAGCCTTATTCTGCCTGCAAACTGTCAGGGACTGAACTCTCTATCTGCTGCTAGAGACGGGTAACAAATGTATTTTGTCTATTTGTCATATATCCAGTCAGGTGTTCTTAGATATGTTCCTGCCTGTGGTGTGACAGCCCTGTTGTACGACCATATTCACTGGTCTTGTCCCTATGTTTTGGTCATAGTACAGATACACATCTAAGAGGACTTCAGAACCCTTGGGAAGAAGGGCAGTGAGGCATGGTCTGAGGGGTAGATCTAGCCTGCAGAATCAGTCCCTCATCCCTGAGCTATGGCATCAGTTTTTGCTAAGACAATGGCCTTTGGAGATTTCTATTGCCTGAGTTAATATCTCTGTTTATTTTCATTACAAATGGTAACAAATGTTTTCCACTTGAAGAACTGTCCCATTAAATGAGTGCTTTCAGACAAGGAAGGCGAAAGTTTTCATGCAATGTTTTGTATCTGCTGTTGACACCACCATGAAGCATAGGCAAAATGGTACCTTCTGTTCAGATCAGTTTAATAGCACCAGCTGCTCCTGTCCATGATTCTAGCATTTGGGAGCCAGCAATAGGCACAACATTCCAGTTCCTAAAGAGAGAGGTGGTTCTGAAGCAGGATTGTGTAAGATCAGTGTTATCCAGCACTAGCAGATGATGAAGGTATTGCACAACTTATCTCTCCTTCGCCTCCTGCACATCAGGTCTGGATGAGAACATTCAGGTTCTCATTCTGTCTGATTTGATGTTGATGGGGGTGAGGATTTGGGTGCTGAGCCAAAAAATGTGGTATTTCTTCCACTATATTTCTACCATCCCTGTCCATCTCCTTCCTAGGGACTATTTTCCCCCTCAGTCCTCTCTAGTCTTGATTTTGTATCCTCTTGGTACTTGTCTTTAAGTTTCTTGGCCAAGTGATTTTCCACTGACAGCTGGCATCACTCTAGTAGTGGTAACAGCTCTTTAGAGTACTTCCCAGCTTTGTTGAGGTTTAGCAATTCCTCTTCAAAGAAAAACTGTATTGTGAGGAAATGCTGGATGCCTTGTGTGAAGATATAAGAGTCATTATTGTTCATAAAAAATTAGTACGCAGTCTGGAACAAAGTTGCTGGGGGGTGTTAATTAAGGCAAGACCCAGCTGCTGCTCCAAAACCGCACATGGAAATTCAGTCTGTCATCATTCTCATCTCTCAAAACAGAAGGGATGTGGTTTTCTGTGCAGGTAAGTTATATAAATGTCATTTTGCCAGCAGCAAAGCAATCAACAGAATGAGAGATTATATGAATTGATTGCCTAATCTCATTAGGGAACCTGCAGCCACAGTATAACATTCTTGCATAAGCAGTAGCCCATGGACATGCACTCAACAGAGAGTTTTTCACCATTTAAATGGCTGTAAAATCACACAATAAGGATTCTTTCAGGCAATGTTGAAGACAGAATTTTATCTTCATACACTGAGTGAAGAATTTGATCTTATAGATAATTGTACAAGTGTTTTCAAGTATCTTAGATATGGCAGGAAACACATCAAGCATGTGAATATGTACACTGAGAGCCATAATGCTGTGCCTTGGCAGCAGGAGTATCTTTGTATATGATGAGCCTTACTAACAGATCTCCAAGAGTCCTAAGTTTCCAAAAGATAAAGATGCTTGAAAATAAATTAATCAAAATGCAACTCTGTCTTCTTTATCTTTAGAGAGGCAGGTAAGAGATGCCTTTAAAAGATAAGGAACACTATAAATTATTATCTCACAATTTTAAATAGGTTTGGATATCCATGGTCCAAATCCTACTAAATGGTAACCTTTCTAGCTCCCTTGCCAGGGCACATGACATCTAAGTTGTGTTTAAGTTACACAAACTGATGGAAAAGCATCACATTTGAGAATTAGATTCAGCTGATCTCAACTGAAAATTACACAAGCAAGAACATTTTTGGCTTTTTCCTGAACTCCACCCAGTAAAAAAAAAGGCAGGTAAAGGCACATTAAGAAACTTGCAGTGCTCACAAGTGAAAGTACACGAGCTCTGCAGGTGCACCGAGTTCTGAATTCCTTTCAGGGCCACAGGCCTTGCTGTTCACATTGTCTGGCACAGCAGCCTGCCAAAGGAAACCCAGAGTTGCCTGGGCTATAGTAACAGCATTAAAAAAATGCACCTCTATCGTCTCTTGCTGGAAAGGATTCAGAAGCAACTAGAGCCAGCCTGTTCTTATGATATTACATAAAGATCCTTTGTATTATTCTGTATTTTTCAACCACTATATAGAGAGGCAACTGTATGTAGTTATGGGAAAGAAAAACTACAGGGATGGTGGTACCAGATCTGATGTCTACTGAGCTTGATTTGCACAATCCTTTTAGTGCACATACAGTTTTAAGGACTCTCTTCCTATATGGTGAGCCTCCTGTACAGACCCTGGAGTAACCTGCTTCACCAATTCATCTGTCTGATATCCAGCATCTGAATAACAATTTAAAAAAGATAGCAAGTACTGCATAGGCCTAAGCATACTTGAAAATAACCTACTAATGACTGAAATGCCCAAACAGTTTGAGACAATTGTGAACCTAACCATTTTCTGATTTAAAATGCAAAGATTAGGCAATTGTATGTGAAGAGTTTGAAGTGTCATATCCACTGCCCTACAGATTAGAGAATTATCAGGCCAAACCACATACTGGGGGCTATTTTTTTTTTTCAATTTAACTCATGTAATAGCTTTGCACATTATGTTGGCATCTTCAAGCACGTGTTAAGGTTATGCAGTAAAAAAGAAATTTGTATCCTGGGAATTCTGTGAATGTCTGCAAAATCAGAAACAGTAAACCAAACACGATTTTCTGTGATCTTTAATCTGTTCTGCTGTTTCTCAGAACAGGGTTGAATGTTGTTATAAAAACAGACTAGAAGCCTGAACATGCCACTGTGTGCTATTCTTGTATTTTTACATTTTCATATACATAATTAAGAGTATATTTGGAAACACAGATCAGCAGACTGGGTAGGGAGGATGAGGGGCAGACAGTTAAATAGAGATGTGACTGAAGAGGCCTTCCTCCAGGAGAGGAAATGCTATCTTGGGAAAAACGTTCAGCCAAGCACACTATGTTCCTTGAGACTGGGCTGTTATTAAAAAAAAAAACAAAAAAAGAGGAAAGGTCATCCTTCAATTGTACTGATTTGTATTTATGACTATTTTAATTTCTGATATTCTCTTGTTTTTAAAAAGCCCTTTTGCATTGTCAAATAGCAAATCCATAATCTCAGTGCAAGAGAGAATAAGGCTCTGATGTTAGGCAAACAGTGGTTTCTTTATCAAGTATTTAAAAAGGGATAAAAAATTTCCAAAGCCTCACAATTTCAAATTCCTATAAAATGAAACCACCTAGTTTTAAATTAATGATCTTGGGGGTGATATTTAATAACCAAATAAGCCAAATGCAATCGGGTTTTTTTGCATCATCTGCTTTTGTGTCTGTCCAACAGCTTTGATCTATCTCAGCCACCTTCACACACACCTAACAGAGGTAGCAAATTCAGCAGTATTAAACTTCACTAGTTCCAGGGAAATGAGGATGTTTTAGTAATGTTCTCAGTGAAAAGAAAAGTTACAGGGTGAATCAGACTGTCACTAGACACTGGAAACCCAGTGTGGGTGTGTGATATGAATGCCCAAATCCAAGAAAAGCTCCAGAGTTTGGATTTTACTGGACATTGGCACATAATGGTCCCCATGCCCCTAGGACACACAGCAACAGCAGCTAGGTTGCAGTAGGACCTGCAGACAGAAGCATGCAAAGTCCTGCGAATTCCATTATCTATCATGTGACCTTTTTTTAGGAACTGGAGTTCTCAGAATTCCAGCAGGCACAAACCCAGGCATCTACAAAGTTCATTCACTTTAAAGTGTGCACGTCTTCATTTTGACCTTAAAAAATCCAGTCACTACATTTATAAATTACTGGATCTTGTGTTTTCTGTGTGCATAGGAAACTACTACTGAGCAGGAGTGCAACAGCTACCATAACATCCATGATTGGAATCCTGCATTTTTCTGTACTTTAACATTTTCATTTAACATATTTTGACATGTATGAATGTTTGGCAAGTTTATATTTGAAGTCAATGTGTGTTACTGTTTGCAGTGGAAGTGTTTGTATTACTCCATCTGGGAGCACAGATTACACCCTGTGATTTATCTGTTACAACCACAGTAACTAAAACAACTCAAATAGCAAATGATGAGCACACATGGTCAGATGCTATAACGATAACAGCTACAATGCCAGAGAAATATAAGTAGTAAAAAATTCCTATCCTAGCCTTAACCACAGACAGGTCTGTCTGAGAACCAAAATAGCTCATTTGGTACGTTCCATGCAGATATCTGGTCCTCTTAAAAAATTAACATTCACTTTCCCCAAAATAGAAACAATTTTTTTTAAAGTAGATTGCATCCTATTAGTTATATTCATGGCTTTTATTTCAAACTTGTTCAATAATGTCTTAAAAACACCATTTATAATAATTTAACTACTTAACTGTATTTTTATCAGCCCCATTTGCTTCTCTTTTGTCAAAGCAGAATCATTCAAGCCTATTCCATCTTTTTTTTCCCCAGGATCCTCCATCACATAATTTTTCTATTGTCTAAAATCTGCATTCCATGGCTTTACTGAATCTCTTTTCAAACAGGGGTGCCCAAGCTGGACTGCACCAAGTATCTACAGCTAAGCATTTTTAAAATATCTATGTTTTTTATCCTGCATTTTTGCACAGTGAATTAAGAATCTGAAATTTGAACCTGCTAGTTTAACCAAGTCATTTTCTGCCTGCCATTTTATTTCCTGATTTACTCCAGTTTAGTTCTTGCTTCATCTCTGCTGCACACCACTGTGTGTACAGTAAATTAAGCTCTGTGTTCCACTCCCAGCTGAAACCTAGTTCCAGACCATTTCACACAAACAGCAAGTAGCTAGAAGTTATGTTTCAGGATCTGGAAAATAAATCTTCCAGCAAATTGTCTTTAAAATGAAATGGCCACAAATCTAATAAAAAGAAATATTGCTATATCCTTTGCTAAGGTTTTGAATGGAAAAGTGAAATAAAGGCTAGAACTATGTGGATAACTTTTTTCCTGCTCAATTAAAAAAATTTAAAAACCCATTGAATTGCAGAATTTTGCAAACAAATAAACCCATAGCAATTTTATTTTTAGTTGACTAAAATGTTTTGCTTCTTTTGGTATGGATTTTGTAACACTATTTAAATTCCTTTAGCTTTGGGGACAGTTTTCAAGACAATGAGGATGTTAATCAGAAATGAATTAATAAAACACATTAACGCAAAATTTTTCTGAAATTAAAGAAGTCAGTCTAAACAGTTTGCTGGCTACTTGTCAGTGAAAAACCGTTCACCAGAAATGTTGTTCCTGTAGTTCTTGCTAGTAAAAAAATATAAATTTTAAAATATTTTTCATTAACATTTCTTTGCAGATTTCTGTCCATGAAGATTAAATGCTTGACATTTTTCTAAACTCCCTCTGTTTATAAGCACAAGGGAATTCCAAAGACAGCCAAGGGTAAGGACCATTAAAGTTTATCCTCCACATCACAGAGAAATCTTGGAATAGATTTTACATCTATGCTGAAAATGTGACTGAGAATGTGCTCTGTGGCATTGCAGTATGACCCAAAAAGCCTTGGGTGATTCCCTACAGCACGTTAAGTACAAGAAACATTTTCCGGAGTTATTCTGAGCTGCTTTCACTTCCTTGTACTTTTCTCCTCCGGAGTCATTTTGCAAACTGGTGGTAAAGTGATGCAGCCTTCAAAACATTGTGTCTGTCTTGAGTTCTCCCTTCAAAGAGCACAAAGATGCACTAATGTGCCACAGACTGCCAGGGCAAAGAAACAACCAACCCAAAGACCAAGCTTATTTTCCAAACATGTATTTTTATGATCTTCTCTGCACTGATATAGTATAATGTCATAGATATATAGTGAATTTTGTTTGGTTTTCTTTTCTCTAGTTATGTTCACAGTGTTCTCTGCTAGAGAATACTCCAAAACACAGGTAATCCTGTTGGGCAATTGAGAAATTAAATTTTTTCCCATCAACTGGAGATCATAAAAAAGCCATTAAAATCCCCTCAGGATTTCCAGTTTGAAATTCACATCTGTAGACCTGAGCACTGAGGTGCTACTTGTTTTACTGCACTCTTGTATAAGATACATAATGCTTGTCAAAGCCAATATTCAGCTTTCTCCTGTGCAGTTTGTCACTTCCTGGTTTCAGAAGAGCTCATGATTTATCTCTTCCTTACAGAATCCCTCCGTGTCTTGTGGGCTCCTTTTTTGTGAAACTACAAAAAATCAGCTGTGCTAGGCCAGGGCTTTGTGGCTCTGAAGTCAATTATACAGACTACATCAAAACACAGCTGGGATGGGTGGGTGGGAGTGGGAGTGTGTTAAATATGTTAAAGAGTTTTTCTCTTGAAACACAACCAGAGAAAAAATCACTAAGGTGAGTTTAGCATTCAAGATTCCTTCCTTTTATTATGGGACCTAGATATATGGACACATCTTTGAAATTATCCTCTCTAGAAACAACTGGAATATTTAAAGCTATTTCAGCAAAGAAGCTGAATTAGCTGAATAACACATTGAACTAATAGCACTTTCATAACTTCCTAAATAATTAATTAACCTGGTCATCCACTCATCACTTAGGTATGAATGTGTGCATCTGATGACTTGATTTGATGCATCAGAAGAATCCAGTGGAATAGAAAAGCCAGCAGAAAGGCAACTCTGAAAGTGAAGGCTGAGAAAGTGGGGGGGGTGTGAGGGAACAGAAACGTGTAATGTCTAAAACACTCCTATGGCTTAGGGATTCCTCATCACTCTTTTAAGGGTCACAAATCATCTGCAATTACTAGCAAAATGATGGGAGATCATTTAGTAAAAGGTGATGAGGGCATCTTTGGTTTTGCTCCCCTTTCCAGCTTCCCATCACAAAACTGCTAGGAGCCACAACAAAGAAGGAAAGAATCAATGTTCTTGTTGGTATCTAAAGCACTGAAATTTAGCAAAACAGCTCCAAATCCTTAGCAAGGTGTTTCTGAGGGACTTAGGGTTGATCATATACAAACGTAGTAAGAACAAGTCCTCTAGGATGTAAACTTGCTCATTGATACTCTGGGTGTTCAGGTTAGGCAGGTTAGGTGAGGAGGAGATGCACACATATGTCTTCTCCTCACAGAAGTATCGTGAGTATGAAGAATGTTCCCCACATGTCACAGGGCAGGCAGTTTTCTTTTCATGGCTAGAAAAACTTTGTGGCAGCAACTGCATTACTGCTGTATGTTCCAGGAGGCCTTGTCAAAGTCTACATAAATAAATAGTATTTCTTTGACCCTTTTCTGTCATATTTGCTGTGTTTTTGCAATGTGACTGTACTGATAGCATGGACACTTTAAATGCACTACCAGTAGAGAAATAATTGTTATTCTGTAAAGCTGTGAGCGATCAAAACTCTACAAAGGTAGGAATCCATCATCCAGAAAAAAAGCAATTTATAGAATTGTATGAGATGGTGTTTACAATGCATATGATTTCAAAAATAAGGTATTAATCTCCTTATGGGCCTATATGGATTTATCATTGTTACCTAATGCTCTCTGTGGATTCTGTTTTAAGTCTGAAGCCTAAAGTTCCCTATTTCACTCTCTTTCTCAAAAGTTTTGACACATGACCAAAATGGAGACCTCTCATGTAAGAAAAGAGAGACATCTGAGCCATTAGGATACCATGGGGCTGGAAATGTACCTAACTAGCAGGACAACTTCTGTATCTAAGTGAGTGCAGATTGGAATGGACCCTGTCTGGCCCACAGGAGTAACTCCTATCGATAGTGCTTCCATTAAGTGCAATGCCTTTTTTAACATGGACTTTTGCTACATCCAATTATAAAAGCAGAAATTTTTTACCTTCTTGTTGGAATATAAGGGTAAGTAAAGCTCTTATACTGAATACCAATGATAAGCCTAACTTAAAAAATGAAAGGCAACTGCCTCAGTGACAGAGAGTTTGTTCTAAAATAGTGCAAACTAAACATTGGGCTTTCTATCAGAGTGAAGTACTGGCAATTGCTGCATATAATTTCTGTTCACTAAGCCTAAAACTCTTACTGGGTCTCCTTATCTCTGAGGTACTCAATCCTAGACCAGTGCTCGGTAAAACAGTTGAAATCCACTAATTTAAAAGAGCAGCAACTTCCACTTGATTTTCTCTCTCCTGTGGCTTGTTCCAAGAATGGAGATCAATAGCTGACCCCTTGACTTTGCACTTAAATGCCAGATAATTAAATTGTGCTATGCTGAAATGATGAAGTGATGAATTCTGGGGAGAGGAAGAGATATCTTAGCTATGTGTCATTTGCAAGCTACACTGAAGTATGACACTCAGCAAAGAAGGGAACTCTGAAGTTTAGTATAGTAGCACTTTAATTACTGTATTTCTCTAATTTTTTCCTACTTAGGTCTATGAATATAAGAAAGAAGGATGATTATTCAAACATCAATTGTGATTAGAAAATAAAAAACACATCTGAACACATCTAGATATTACTGAATGACAAAACTAAACAATGGTGAATTTTTTTCCCATTGGTCAATTACACTTTAAAATAAATATACTTGAAAAGAATACTGGGGTTGAAAATCCAAAAGATCTATGTGCTAATCAGCAAATCCGACCTATTGCATCACCCCAGCAAAGGAATTTCAGCCTAGAGTTCTTGTCTTGAGCCAAAATTTTGTTGTTTAGGGACTTTCTTCATTCCTTTCATACAAAGATTGTGGCTTCAACACAGGTCAGAAAAGTCTGGCCTCTTAAAACAGACTAACACTGATGAAGGTATGTGGAATTTTGTTCTTTTTTGTCTTGTTGATGAGCCAATTCAAACCTCTTAAAGTGACAAGGGACTAGAGGAGAGCTCTCCAAATACATGTAATAATAAGCACTGTTTTTATTGATTTATTTATTTACTTCATTTATTCAGCTACAAGCTGATTTCAGCTGCACCACTAACCCTATGTTAGAGCAAACAAGGTGATTAATGACAATGCTATGCAGACAGCAGTTGAAGCCAAGAAAACAAACTCCCCAGACTTAATTCTTTCTCCTCCAGGAGGGAAAAATGTCTTTCTGAGAGCAGAAACAAAAGATCCAAATGTATCTACAGGGAAGGTGCAGTTAAGGTACCAAGAGAAGCACAAAGTTTCCATTACAGACTCCTGGATCCTTCCTGTGCTACCTCAGAATTGCTCAGTCTGTTACCCAGCTCACTCTGCAAACCCAGAACAGCTCCAGATCAGACATCTGTCTGTTAGCAGCTCCATGGGAGCTCTAGAGTATGACACTCCTTGGCATTCCATCCTTCTTCAGCCCACTCTTTACAGTGGACAAAAATATAACATTCTTACTATAGGACACTTGTGCCTCTCCTTCCAGTCTGGGAATTTCTCCTTATGACGCCCAGGACTATGTGCCAGCAGAGCTCACAGGCTCTCAAGCCATTCATTTCAGTGGTGTGGTCATTGCATAGTGAAATTGCATAGGTAGCAGTGAAATGGCAGGAACCAAAAATGGCACACAGTGACCTCTTAACGTCATAACCTTTTTCATGAGATATTTTGCAAACATATCTCCATAGATAAAAACTTGAACCTGAAGATATTCGTATTGCAAGAATGCTTGAAATCAAACTGAAACTTCCTAAGCTATCCCTATCTGCACAATGAACACAGGAACAACCTCTGCAGTGGTTTAGACTGCTTTCAATGAATGTCTACCTCACAGATTTTTAGTTCTGATGGCTTTCAAAAAAATTTGCATGGTAATGTTCATGATCTCTGGTTAGACAATGGAAATGTTTTAAGTGGGAGAGCAATTAAATAGGTAATGACCAATTATATTAATCTGGTGTGAACTGTGGGTGAATTCATGCTGAAATTGGGAAACTTTGGCTCCATGAGCTCTGCCAGCAGTTGTATGAATAGCTGCAAAGAAGGAATCATATGACCTCATGAATCAGTCTTTTCTCTGTTGACATATCAATGATTTTTTTATTATTCTATTCTACTAAAAACAGGATAATGCTTGTAAAAGCAAAGCTTATCAAATTAATGAAAGGTTGTCCTGCTATGCAAAATAACAGATGAAAGGATTATTCATCTAATCTGAGACCTGCACTTTATTTATCTGAGTTCTGGAAGACATTGAATGTCATTTGCCTCCAACTGAAGTGCACGTACTTTGGCATGAATAGACCTTGTGGGTAAGTTATGACATTTCAAGTGCACAGCAGCTCCCAGGATTTGGGGACAGGATGAGATTTCATTTTGCTAGAAGCCAAGCAAACAGAAGTTAGTGAAGTTGTCTTTGGCTGTAATTGTGAAATGTCTCCTTGTGAACTTTTGAACTGTTCAATCAACAACATCACAGTAACACAGCATGCCTGAAACATGGGGCTGCAGCATTTATAAGCATAGCTAAAGCTGTAAAGCTAAGGGAAAAATCTGATACTGAGAGTTTATTGCAACTGTATGGAAGGGAGAGGGAGTGAGTTTTCCTGTTATTTTATTCTCATTCTGGGTGGATTGTTTGCCAGAGAGCAAGGTGGTGTTGAAGTAGTTTATGAGCAGCATCTGCCAATGGCTACATTGAGCATCCAGCTTCAAGGAACAGGCAGCTCTGGAAAGTAGTTTTATGGGCTGATAATCAAACACTAAATCTGTTGCTTGATACAAGGCAGTTACCATTCAAGGTATCCATAAAACTATTGCATACACACCAAAATCTTCTGCCCAGATTGTTAAACCACCCTCCCTGTTTAAATCAGGCTTTTTGTATATGATAGAGGAATTAGATTCTATTGTAACAGTTGTAATGTTCTAAACTGCCCGCTTTTAAAACAGGTCAACTTTTTTGAAAAGACAATTTGCAATTCAACATTCAACTCTTGTAAATCTCATTTATATGTCCTCTTTTGTCAATACCTTCCCTGTTTATTTTGCATCTACTTGTAGCCTCCTTCAACCATGCTGTATGAAAAGGGGGAAAAAAGCACTAGTTACTTGCTCCTTTCCAGTTTCAGCTTTTTTCAGTCTTTTCTATGTGTTAATACTTTAAACTACAAATATTTAAAGTACATACCCATGCAGGCCTCATTCTCATATCGAATCAGAAAATAAATAAGAGAAGGTTTTCAACACTTCTCTCATTAACACCCAGGGTGTGACACAGCCTAAGTGCAGCTCAGCTCCCTGTTTGATGCTGGTTTTCAGGACAGCCAGTGCAGTGTCTGAGGGAGCTGGCCCCACCAGCTGTGTGGGGTCAGGGCATAGGAGAGAGGCCATGGCTAGTGCTGGAATTGAATGAATGGAGAATTTGCTGGATTGTGGAGGATCTGAGTCATGAGCCAATTATCTGACTCTGGATGTGAAACATAACTGAAAAGCTGAGATCTTACGTAGTACGCAGACATATTTCAAAGACAGCTTTGTTATAGGGATCTTGAGATATATAACATACATAATTATAGAGAGGCGTTTTCAAAAAACTATCTTACCATGGACTCACACAGAGAAATCAACTGGATTCCCTTTTTCATGAGCAAATACTACTTTCACTACTTTTCTATCTCAAAATAGTATTGAAAGAAACATCTATACTATTTTAAAATTTACTAAAATATATACATCATGGCACCTTTAGAGGCTCTCTCTTTCCTTTCCTGCTGTACCCATGTCTTCATTACTTGCCTTTACATAGCACTCTGTAAATTGTTAAAGCTCTGTTAAACCCAGTTACATATCACTGCAGAATATGGTTTATACATATGAATCATGTCAGAAGGGCTTCCCAGCAGCCACCATTTTCTCTGTAACTATTTAAAAACCTTATTCACATGTAAACCATTTCACCTTGTGAGAGATCAAGATTCTTTAACGGAGATTCTTAATTTTACGGGTCCACACCTGTCAGGTAAAAATTCAGTAGCTGTAAATGCAGACAAGTTGTAGTAGAAAGATCCCTATTACTTCCCAAAATATAAATTCCTAGTGCCTCCAGCACATTTATTGTTGCTCTTCTACACTTGTTTGCTTAAGTGTGCAGATTATTCTCTAACAGACCTGCTCTTCTGGGTTAGGAGAGGAAATCCACTGGCCTTTCTGTATTTTTGAGGTGGAGCACCTGTTCCCTATATTTGCAAGAAATTAGTTGAACACACTTAACATGCCTGAATCAGGGGCTAATGAAGTACACTAAAATACAGGATCTTAATATAGCCAAATTTTTTCAGATGATTCCTGGGATAGGGAAGTTCTATGAAATATAATAGGAATTGCACCATTACTATGAAATTCTAAAAGATATCAGTGTCACGTAAGTCTGCAGCTCCAATACCCTATGTACTGGATATAATTTTACTTTGAAAAAGATCACAGAAGTTCCCTGCTGTTCTTATTTCCATTTGGACTCTTGCTCAATCCAGTCCTAAATCTGAGAACCACAAAATTATTTGAACCTGATTTCCTGTCCATATTCCTTGCTCCTGCTGAGCACAGCTCTGGCAACCATGGATCTTGGGCTGAGATTCAGGAATTGCAATACGCAGAACTGCAAGGTTCATAAACCTGAGTAATCAGAGGTTCTGTTACAACAGACAGACTGTGAATAAACCCAAAGAAAACAGGAATTGCAGCTTCATGAGTTGTGGTGTATCCTGACTTAGCTTGGAGGGATTGAGATGATACAATTATTGCTGTTGCAGTTGACAGAGCCAAATGGGACAGCTTATTATTCCTCCCAAAAGATGTGATGCACAAGTACTTTGACTTGATTTTCAGCCAATTGGTTGGAACTTGTTTCTACTTTCTTTTCCAAATTAGTTTTAATAGCTCAATTTTAGAATTTGTGAATAATGGTCAAATAAGATAAAGACTTAAGTCTTAGAAAAAATGACTCATCATTATACTGCACAAAATCAGATATGTTTAGCATTTTTTTTGGAAGATAAATACCTTAGCACTGTAAAGTTGTCTACACCATGCTGTCTGCATGCTCATCGAGCTGCGTTTTATAATCAGAAGAGTCAAGCACAAGACTGACCTAGGAACTCAGGACTGTTTTTATATTTTTAAAAATTTAGATATTAAAAAATCCAAAGGTGGTCTGATTTCCAAGTGAGAAACAGCTGTGCAGTGAAAGTTACTGTTGTTCTTACTGTGTTTATCTGTGAAACCACAACAAATGTACTCAAATGAAAACTGTGCCAGGACAGTCACTTTTTCATAAAGGGAATACCACAGACCTTACATTGCATAAATGAGAATGGTAGAGCCTCCTTAGAATTATTTGATTGAAGAAACAGTTACGTGATCATTTGGATTTCTTTGCAAATGAGACTGGAATTCAATTCTTCCAGAACATTCAAAGAAGAAAAACTATCAAGTACACCAATCACATCAGCTCCTTGTCTTTCTGTAGAGAAATTAATCTAAACATCTAAGAAAGCAATTTGCATGCCAACACCAGAAAGATGTAGCTTATAGTGAATGAGTTTGAGTCTCTTGCAGACAGTGGTCATATCCAATTCATAGTGTATATGTATAATTTTTCCAAGGATACTCTACACACAGAACCAGAGTTGGCTCCTAGAAAGAAGCTTTGAGCAAATGTTTCCACAGAAGTTCAGCAGAGGTATGGAATGTTTTTCCAAACTAATTAGTCTGTAATTCACCTGCAAATGCTAACCTTAGGAGCACAAACTGATGACATAACCTCAGAAAGCATAGCTGCTTTTTCAAGAATTTATTACAAAAGCAAAGTACCAGCCAGATAACATTCTCTCACAATGTTTTTGTGACTTATTATATTCCTGTTGACAAAAAAAAGATTTTAGTAATTTTTACCTTAAAGACAAAAATTAGTCTAGTAATTTGTACAATCAAGGGGGAGTAGTCTATTGCATGTAGAAATTTAATTATGTTCCTGTAAACAATCTGTAAGAAAACCAATCAGGATTCTTATTTTCCCTGAGAGGTTTGGGGTTAGACTGAGAGGAGGGAAGTATACAAATCCTTATGAATCTATTAAACATAGTGAAAGGGAGAGCTAAGATTTTTTCTTGTTAAAGTCCTAAACTCAAGGAATTAACAGCAGCCTATTAAACAATCTAATTTGAAATTATAGAGAAAAGAAAAGGAAGTATCAAGCAAAAGACATAGGTTTAAAATAGCATATTATCACAGAGGTGATTTTGTTTTGATAAGGTCAGTGATATTGTTTTCTCCAGAGGCCCTACTGCTCAGAAAAATCACATTCAGAAATGCAGAGAAAACAGACGAGTTCTACATGACTTTTCATTAGTAAACAGTGAGCAAAAAGTCTCTAAAATGTGTAACCCTTCACCATGTAGGCCCTTTTGGTATGAGTTGGGTGAGAGTTTATCCTTGGAGAGGAAAGCTGTATTTGCTTAGTCCACACTGCTTACTGGAAATATCAGCCAATTCCAAATACTGCAGTAGGGTAAGAAGCAGAATCACAAAATGTTCTGTTCTTTTTGTTGTCTTTTTTTTTTTTTTTTTTAAAGAACACCCCTTTGGGGACTGACTGAAGCTTTTCTTAGAAGATACTGATGCTGAACATCTGTACTTTGACAAGAAGTGTTTAAAAGCTGTTTCTCATTACAGTTTGTCTCTGCAGTATATAGTTAGAGCTTTGTAAATTATCACTTTTACTATAAGGTATCTGACAGTCATGTTCCTAAACACATTTCATCTGCACGTCCCAGTTGTAGAAGTCTGGGACAAGGTTCATGGTAAAACATTTGTGCCAACTGTTGTACAATATTTGCTTACATCAGTGAGTACAGCAAAGATAACATTGTAATCTGCCTGACCACTTCATCCTCTGAAAGCAACCAATGACACTTATTAATTAAAATGGCTACCCAGAAGTTATTTGCACTCCAAGCTCCAACAGATGCTGGCTTAAATCACATCTGATTTGGTCAGTGAGGTGGTGCCCTTAATGATACTATCCTGCAGAGTGAAAGGAGATGCCAACACAACAAAACTCACTCAAGCTGAAGGAAAATGTGGAAAAATGGTGTAAATCTTTCAGCATGGTAATTACCTCAATCTCGTGTGATAGCTGAACTCGTTTGCAGATGAGATGTTAAGAAAGCTGAGGAGTATGGGAATGAATGATGAGAAACACTATGTTCCTACAACTTTCAGCTATGCTCCTCTTAAGGTTACTGTTTCAGACCCCCCATACAAACTCTGGCAGGTGTTTGAAAACTTACCTTAGCAACAGTGTAAGGGATTCTGCAGCGCAGGTAAGAGCAGGACGTTTTGGGCAGAGGGAGAATTCTCCCTCCAGGTTCCACTATTTGAGCAATGCTGAGTTAATCTGCCATGTTGCAACAGCCCTATTCCTCTTTCTAAGTCTCAACAGCATATAGAGGAGCAGCACAATCAGAGTCAGGGCTCACAAAAAATTACATTTAACTGTGCAAATCCACTTTTATGTGTATTATCCATGCAATGCTATGTATATGCATACTATATTTGCAGGTGATGGGTTAGGAAGAGGTTTCTTTCCAAACAAAGCACAGGATTCTATGCTTTAAAAACCCCATGTGTGTTTCCTTATTAGGGACATTGAGAGTTTGGGGTTTTTTAAGACAAGGGGTGGGTGATTAGAGAGAGACAGTCTTACCTCATACCATACAGCTTGAAGTAAAACTGATTCTATTAGATTTACACCTAGTGTCTACTAAAATTAGTAATCAGTAATTAGAATTACTTTGTACCATGAACAATTCTACTTCTTCTCTGCCATAAGAGAAAAAAAAAAAAGAGGTTTTCGATACATTTCTTATAGGCCTGTTTATGCTAGTAACACTGTGTAGGGGTACCTATAAATTCCAAAGCATTTGCTTTTCTAGTTGCTCATATATTTGCTCATACATTTCTATTTAAGCTAGAATTTAGTTCCAAATGTTGCCAGTCTGAGAAATTCTTGAATGCTAGTGAGAAGAATTCAGTAATTTTCAGTGATGAAAGCTGGGGGAAATAGAAGGTGTAAATATGGTACATCTTTGCACAAAGGGGAAAAATGTATCAATGAGAATCCTGTCTGAAAGTAATCTTTTGGGGTATCTAAGAAATTCAGTTTTGTTTAGGTCATGTTAGGATAATTTAGAAGACATATTTACAAATACATCCTGGATTTATTACACAGTAAGACTAAACATTCAATTGGCACTGCTTGTATAGACAGATTACAGCAAATGGAAGTTTCCATTGACTTTGAGGGGCTTTCAGTGCTCTTATGAAGAGTTTCATATGCACATGAAAGCTGCATACAATTCACATAGGGCTTGGAAAACATATAAATCACCAGAACAACCAAAAACTGCCACAGCACTCATGTATTAATTCTCATCTGCAGTCCTTCTGCTGGCATTTAAAAGAGATTGCAAATTAAAATTCAGTAAGCCCCTACATATAAATAAGAAAAATTAGTCTGTGGTTATGTGAGGTTTTAGCAGCATCTCTCTTCTATTTGTTACAGCAGAATAAGGCCTAAGCTACTAGATTATGAAAGTAGAAAAGCACTATATTCAACTGGGAGGTTTGCAAGGATGTAAAATAGTCTCTAAAGTCCCAGTCTAGTATGTAAATTTGTACCAATGTAGTTTTATTTATTTATCCTGAAACTGCAAAATAAATATTTCCCTGATCTATTGGCAAACAGCTCATAATTTCACCAAAAAATTTGCAGGAAACATCTGAAAATGTACTAATCCTTCTCAGCTGGCTCCATTCTAAGTTCCTCTAGTGGAAATACTGACAGCTGTTTACTTTAAAAACTCAATACATCCTTCTGGCTGCTGTACCTCACCTGATCTTACTCTGGAAGAGTTAGCATTTCTGCTGCTCTCCTTTACCAGCTTTAAAAGCTACAATTGAAGGTAGTAAGGACATAGCCAGCACACCCATTCTGCTTGGGTATTTCTTGTCAAGGGATATTCTAGCTGGCTGCAGGACCAAGGCAGGTGGAAAGATGCGAAACATGAAGCAGCAGCACTGTTCTTTCATGTGACTTTTTCAAGGTCCTCTATTCCAAAAACTCGTATAGGTTATAACCAAATAATAGAGAGTGGTCTGGTAGAGATATACTATGCAATAAATCTAAGATAGCTTATTGATCCATTGACTGCAACATTAGCAGATACCAGTCACCAGTATTTTGCTTGTATTTCCTGAGAGCAATACAAAAGGGCTGTATGTGATTACAGCAAATCTTTTCCTTGCACTAGAGGTCATTTCAGGATATGCTTACTTTAATACCATTTGACTTGTGCCAAGTTCTTGGTTAGTAAATGCTTTTTATGTTAAGGCTGCAAAAAAGCTTCTGAGGTCGTTTTTTCTACAAGTAACCACAACGGTGGCACTCTGAACTTTTAAATTTTTTTCTTTTATATTAAGTGGAGGCCCTGTAAGATCTGCTGAATCTGCAAGACCTGAAAAATACAGGATATGCGTGTCTGACTTCAGTGCCTGCACTTAAATAACCCACATTGTCTAGCTATTGTTAAACCGAATACAGCAAGATAATGATCTCACTGCCCATGCAAATCTACCTCATAAAAGCCAAGTGGGTAACAAAGGGAAAAAAGTATACCTATAGAAATTCTACAGAAAGGACCCTTCAAAAGTTGTCCTGCATTTGAACAGCAGAGTATTTTTTTGGCTCTGTCAGCACCGACTTCCAGACAGCTGATCCAAGATTGGAATGGGGTGGGGGAAAGTTGGAACATGCTTAACTTAAAAAACAGAACTAGAACTCACATGTTCAATATAAACAAGTTCCAGGTTTCTGCTCTTGGACGTGCCATAACCATGTTCAGCCAGACAATAACACAATGAAACAGCTGTGTTTTAAATGGTTAAAAGTGCCTTCTTTTCAGATGGAATCCAATTGTGAGTTTGTTTCAGAAGGAGTTCTAGTTTAGCAAAAGGTTTGTTCATGCAAAACTTCTGTCACAAACACTTTCCAGTGTCTTGCAGAGAAATGCTACTGCAGAAGAGTCTTCTGCAGATCATTCTGAACACTCTTGTCCATAGGGCCATGATTAATTTCTAATAAAAACACAGCAATCAATTGCAGCTGTCCATTCATTAAAAACCTCGCTTGACAGTTTACTCCTAACTATTTGTAAGACCTAGGTCTTGCCACTGAGAAGGAAAGTGCTACTACAAGCGTCTAGGGTAAGGAAAACAACTGGAAGGTCATCCATCTCCACTAATTCCAATAGTAATAAGTTTCATTACACTGGACCTAAGTCCCACTTTCATGCAAAAAGAAAAATGATTTGTGGAAAGAGAAGTATGTGATGTTTCTGATTTTTTGCTAGACACATAGTTGTAACAATGATAAATACAGTTTTATTAGTTTTATTTTAAATGCTTTTTAACCACAATACCTAAGTTCTATTGTTAACAGAAACTTCATTTCTGTATCTTCTGCATGATTAATATCTCCACAAAGACTGGGGAGATAAAGGGAGAAAAGGAAAAAAGGGAAGCCTTTGACAAAGAAACCTGTATAACCAATAGAAGAGGTAGTCCCCCCTAATAGCTAATATTAATCAAGTGTGTGGTAAATACAGATGTCATCCAGCTGGATTCTCCATGCACCTAATTTAGCCCTAACTCTTTTGCAGCTGAATTAATGGAATCTTAATATTCAGTCTTGAAGCAGTCATGTAAAAGGAGTGAGTAAGAGTAGTTCTACGTTTCTTCCTGGCTTAGTTCCTTTTGAAACGTTTTAAAATTTGCTTAAACTTTAAGAAGTTTATGCCCTGTGTTTATTTCAAAGACTTTAAGAAACTTATAGAATATAGATATATTTTGTTCTTTTCAATGAACACTGATTGTTTGATCCAGGCTTAAAATCAATCCTTTTAAATCAGAACTTTAATCTTGAGAATTGCTTTGTGGAGTAAGGACTCAGGCAGGCCTTTGAGGTAAGTTATTCTACGTTTTCTACTGACTTTTGTTTACATGTTGAAATTTTCTTAGAGGAAGTAAGAAAGGAGCTGCAGAGCTCTTTCAGAGGAAACACAAACAGTGCTTTGAAAATCTGTGTTGTTTTTAAAAATATAGGCTTATTAAAAGAGTTAATATTACCAGTTTTCAGAAAAAAAGTAGCAGGCTACTGAAGTTCTTAACACTGAGAAAGAAGGCTTATGCCTTAGGCTCGAAAGACAACTGCTTCATGAGGCTGGTATTTGAATCTGTCCAGAAGCCACCAGTTGGGCCCATCTCAGAAAAAAAACCTTAGAGAAAATGTTTTGATGTACTCAGCAAAGTATGGAGGTGGAAGGCACTTAAGAGATACAACATCCTAGAGGCACCTTGCAGTCTCTGGATAATCTGGGCATATGCTAGTGAGACTGAAGGAAGCATACAGAGCCTATGAGTGGTTTCTAACTTTTAACACAAGAAATCAAACCTAGGAGGCCCAACATGCGGATGGACAAATTCATTTAGTCTGTCCTCTCGCCTTTGGGAAATCTGCCTTGGGAAAAGGCCTTTTCAATTTCCTGTGGCATCCTGTTCAGAGGGAGTGCAGCTCCCCGTAAATCCTGGTATGCAAAGCAGCCAAACTGGCAGCTCAGGAGGATGGATTGAAGCACCAGCATTGCTCATTTCATCCTGCTGTACACAAGAACTGCAGTCCTGCTTTGCACTGTTCCTGAGTGGCCCAGAAGGCCCTAGATTGGGTTTCTTCTCTTGTAATCTTCTCCTGTAAAGCCGTGGGTCTTCACAAACACTGCCCACCTGCTACACACATGCACATATATGCCTTCAAGAGTCACTGTGTGCCTAGAGACAAGCTAAAAGAAACCTCAGCCAGATCTAATCTATGGGTTTTTATTTAACAAGTTGTGTTTCTGATAATTGCCAGGTGCTAAAGTGGAACATAAAGCTTATTTCTATGATAGAAAAACTTGATTCTTATATTGGTTAATGGGTTGCTACACACATGGATAGCATCTTGATTCAGAGCTTAAGGGAAGCTGTGCTTTACTGTTTTGTTTTGAATTAATATAGTGTAAGCAAATCAGACTTACTAGAACGGAAAGTGAAATCCAAACCCCTATTTAAAAGTGATTACTTGTACTTTATGTAAAGGCCTCTTTACCAGCCTGAACACAGACCATATGCTACTCCTGTTTGTCCAGCCTAATTGTTATGTTCTTGTCATACTTGTCACAGTGAGGTCTGATTGTTTTATTCTCACATTGTTTTCAAATACCAGTTACATCATTAAATTCTCCATCTTCACATATACCAGCTACAAAGAAATCAGAGAAATTTTACCTAGAGAAACAAGATATAACAATTGAAGGGTAAAAAAGAGTACATAAGCTAAAAAAGAACCTTTATTCACACAGGTTCATTAGTGTTGTCCTCAAATATGTGATTACAGAGATTTAATGTAAAGAAATGGAAATGCGTTGGTCTTTTCTACTTATTTTATTTCTGCTAATGAATAAAGGTTAGACTTAACAGGTGCCAAATAACATATCCTCCATAACGTCAAGGTTAAGCAGGCACAACACATAGCTGCCCAAGCTCACTCTGACAGCTAGAGATCGAAAAAGGTCTTGACCACTTTTTCTTGGATGAGTCCTAACCTGACATATATGAGCAAGGATAATATAACTAGGCATTTTCTTCTTTCTGCACTTTAATGGCCACAGAGAACTAGTTTAGCAACAGTACAGAGGAGCTACTGTTAAGCCACATGGCCCCCAAGTTGGTTTTGCTGCAAGACTAAGACACCTGGTGCCCGTTTCTCCTTAGCTTCTGCTAATTTTTGCGGACTCATTTAATTCTGATGACTGAAAAGCTGTTTCTGTGTTATGATGTGCTGCTTAGTGCTTAGAACTAGTAAGTTTAGAAGGACAGTTCAATGGAGTTAAATGAAGGTTTATTTTGTCCTTTCTCTGCATCCATGATGGTGATGGTGTGCTAATGGAAATGGCTAAAAGCTTGAAAGGTCACAATGATTTGGTGAGGACCTGCAATACCTAGGATTCTTGTGATCCCTGGTCAAAACCCATCAGTTTTTCTCTACATATAAGTATGTAATATAATGCAATAAACTGGGACACTCTCTACAGCCTCTCAGAACACAGTGGTCCTCGACAAGGCTCTATAAGATTGTAGCCTGTAGATTGCTATTAGGCTCTGTACTGTCTCCCTTATACCACTGGTGCATCAAGAGACTGACTGGTTTGCAGCAACTCCAGGAAATGTCTAGATCTTTGTGCTGAAAACCTGCTTAGATGAAGAGGAACTCTGTCATGTGAATTACTTATCTGATTTTTTGCAAATCCTTTGTGCTTAGGAATTTTCTTAGTGGAGAGGATTTTTAAAATCTGTGCATCAGTGAAACCTTTTCTATCAGTGGAGTCAGTATAGCTTAGGACAAATGGGGGTGCTGCCTCTGTAGACCACAACAGAGTTTTTGAGATCCATGGGAGCCTTAGTGGAAAAGTATTCGGACCTGACAACTATACACTGACACTAAATATAACCTTCTGGTAAACACTGAAACTTCAAAGGCTTTGTAGCTGATGATCATGTTGAACTCCAGGACATTCAGTGAGAGACTAGAGTGGAAAAACATAAACATGGAAAGAAACATAGGGGGATGGGAACTTTGAAAGCTGGTGGAGAGAACAGAGTAGATTTTCGTGAAGAAGTTTTGTTGTCTGGTTCAAGGGTTTTCAGTGTAATAAAGGTGAAGTGTTCATAAGGCTAGGACAGGTTAACCAGTAGTGTACCAAAAAAGCACAGAAGAAATTGTGGATTGCTCCAGCACATTTTATCCTAATAGGAGTACTAAAAACACTGTACGCTGAGTAAAGGACAAAAACCAGATGCTCTTGACATTTCCATCTGGGTGGTTCTGCTTTAAATAGGAGAATTAGCATCCTCTGCACTATGGTTTTTATTTTATATATTTAAGCTCTGATATCTGGCTATAACTATCAGAAGAATTTCACAGAGCACCAAACAGCTGGAAAATAGGATGAGCTCTCAGTCCCTATCAATGTGGGCTGGATTTGATGCAATAGTACTTGGAAGGCTCTGTATCTCTTCAACATAAGCTCAAGGATCTGGTCTATTCTTCCTCAAACCATGAAGAGAAAAGCATTTACTTTCTCAGCTCAGTAGCAGATGGGGACAAGCAAGTTTCTAAAACAGACCATAAACTGTTCAAGTATCTCTTGCATGAACATCAGTTATCTTTGTAGCCTGCAGTGCTGTTCTCAGCCCTCAGGTCACCCCTAAACACCAGCTCATCTAGTCATACAGCACATGGAAGAAGTTCTGCCCCATAGCAGTTTTGACTGTTCTTAGCAAACAGGTTTGGGACTTATTTGGATAGCTGTTTAAAGCAGCTTCCATGTGTACCTGGGGTACTTTCACCACTGCTCTGTAAGGTAGATAGCCACCATGCTATCTATCTGACAGCTGGGCAGATTGATGTGTTACTTAACTAGTTCAGGATGACTAGAAAGCAGAGAAGACCCAAAGCCCTTGTTCTATAGCAGTAGAACACCAGTGCATGTCTTGTAAGAACAAACTTTTACCAGTCCAGGAAGTGATCACTTTTTCTGTTAACTCTTATTGTCTTACAAACTTTCTTCAAGGCTGTCACAATTTTTTTTTAAAGATAGAAAAAAATTCTAACACCTTAGAAAACATCCTGCAAGGAGAGTAAGAGACATTTAAGCCTGTTTAAAACTCAATCCAGAGACAGACCTGTTGCCAGTGAGGAGGGAAACTTGGCAGCTTTGCTTAAAGCTTCCCACACAGACACTGGAGACGAAAGAAAACAAAGAAGCTGTAGTCCCCGAGGGTCGGGCCACTCCCTGGGCAAAAACAGTCCCCTCTCTGCTTTTTCCTTTAGCTCTCAGACACACACACGTGCTCTCTTAGTGCCATTAGCTACGGCAATAACCAATTGAGCCCTACAGTCCTGGAAAAAACACAGGAAATGAAGAGTTTTAAAAAAAAAAAAAAAAAAAAAAAGGGAAAAGAGAAGTTGGAGGCGAGCCAGCGTCCCCGAATGACTCCGGTCTGCCGGCAGCCTGGAGCGACACTCCCCGCCGGCCCTGCCCTCCCTCCTCTCCCCGCAGGGCAGGAGCATGCCAAGCCCTCCTCTCTTTATCAGGGGCTGGAGTTCCCCTTCTTGGTCTCTGGTTGGTTTGGAAACTCAGAAACGTTGCTAAATTTATCTTTCTCTTTCAGGACAATGGCAAATGCCAGCAATAAGAATGCAAAAGAACTGAAAATTAATGGAGACAATTCCCTGCAAGCCAAGTGGAAACACCTTTTCTGTGTAACTCCCAAGGCGGCAAAAAGCAGTTACACAGTGCAAAGCAGGACAAGCTGCCTGGAGTGCCAGGAACACGCTGTTCCTTTGGCTGTGTGCCACAGGGAATTGTCCATCCATATGCTCAAATTTGATGGGGCTTTCTTCTCTCCCACAGAGAGCAAAGCATACCATCAAATTAGAATGACTCTTACTTTATCTCAGGAAGACAACAGGAAAAGCTGAAGGCACACTCAAAGTAGGGCCAGCATGGGTGAGGCTGACACTTCAGAACTAAAACTGCTCAACAGTTACATCATGTTTAGCATGTTAGTTCTGAGGATCTCTTTATTACTGCTCTTTTTAAGAGAACTGACCATACATTTTAGCAAACTAATTTGCCATCTGAAATTAGAACATCTTGCACAAGTCTGCTCTTGTCAGTGTGGTGCCTCGGCACATGTGCTATGATTGGTGCCTTCAGCACAGATTGGTCTCCTCAGTTTCTGGTGTCCCCTGTCTGAAGGGAAGTCATCCTATTTCCCAGCACCAGGCAGAGGCGTGAGGTGTGGCAAGTCATGGGGCCTATTTCAAGATGGCCTTCCTAATACTTTCAGTGCAACTTTCTCAAGGCTTGCAAGACTTCCACTTTTTCTGTGGGTGTGTCTCATAAATTACAGTAGCAACAAAAAAGTGCTCAGCCTTCACCAGGAAGTAAGCACTGAACACTGATGAGTACAAGTTACTGGTTGCATTTAAATGGGATTTTTTCTTTTGAATTCCGTTTTACCGAGCTGCCAAAAGCATTTTAGACACTGCCCATATCCCCCTCTCTCCTCACTCATGGTGTCTCCTTGTGACTCGTGTCCAGCCTCGCATCTACCTTCTGCTTACTCTAGCTTTCACAAAGTGTCTGCTAAAGAAAGAAACAGATACACAGCCATGTAGGTGCCTCTAGAACATTTAATTTTAAAATATCAAGAGTACCAATGCTTGCATGGGAAGTGATAAGTTGGTATAAAGAGAGGGACTGGAGCATGGAGTAGGAAAAACGGGGAGTAAAGGAAAGGGAAGTAGAAGACACACAGAACAAGAAGGCCAGCAGCTAAAAATTACAGCTTGGTACAATCCACACAGATGACCCACATGCTGTTCCCTGTGACATTAATAAAAAAAGGGCAACATTAGCTTTGAATCTATGCCCAGTAAGGGTTTATTCCCAGAGGGTTTTTGGGTTTTTTTGCTGTTGTTTGGTTTTCCCGAGCTTGAGTTCCGAGAGGTGAAACCATAACAGTTGCCAAATAAAAGTTTGGTTTTGTTTTTAATTTTAACTACCAAGCTGTAACAAATAAATCTCTGGCTGCATTGTAACTAACCTGTATGGGTCCTTAGATGAGCTTTAAGATGGGAAGATTTGCCATAAACTTTTTCACACCCCACATAGTGGCATTTGTGCTTTTTCTGGGGTGATCCAGGGTCAGTCCAGCTTCTTATGCGTTTGTTCTTTTGTCTGGGGCTTGGCTCAGTTACTGCAGCCAGGCTAGTAGGTGTGGCTGCTCTTTCTCCTCCACGCTTACCAGCTGAAGACAGACTTTCTTCCCCAAACTCCTTAGGAGCAATAGAAATGTGTATTTGGTCTGTTATATCAAGCGTCTCTGTTTTTTCCGTCCTTAGAGCAGGTGAGTTTGGGACATGCTGGTTCAGATCTGCTAAAATGCTAGCTACCACAAGTAATGATGATCCATTGTCTTTCCCGGTTTCTCTGACTTCCCGTCTATCTTCTCCATTGGATGAAGGAAGTATTGCTGCATCAGGTTGGGGATCAGACTCCCCTTTGGGACTATGGATAACAGCACGACTTGACATAGAAACAAGGCACTCTGCTGCAAAATGATCCACATATGCTGCTGTTGCCATTTTTCATAAGTTTAAAAAGAAATCCAAACAGACGAAGACAAAAATAGAAAAAAACAAAACCAACACAACAGCGCTCTTTCCCTTTTTAAAAAGATTACACAAGCAGACTTTTCCGTCCCTTATTTTTTAGGATCGGTATGTAGGAGTAAAGGCTGATTTAGCAGCCATCAAACCCACACTTGGTTCGTGACGATCACACCCAGCTTGTCACTAAATCGAAAAAGCGTTGGCGGTCCAATGGAAGAGAAAAAGAACAGCAGATAGATCCCGGCACTGGCAGCTTGTTGCTCGGAGTACGGATTAATGCCGTTTTCTCAAAAAGGCAATGAGCTGGCGATGCGGTCTCGCAGCCCTCCCATCGCGCTGTGACAGCGGACCCGGCGCTCCCCGTTATCGCTGCCCGGAGCCGCCCGGACCCCGAGGGGCGTGGCCTGGGGAACATCTGGCCGTGACGTCAGCGCGGGGCCGCGGCCCGCGCCAGCAGGTGGGCGGTGCGCGCGGGGGGCGGNCGCTGCACCCTCCGACGGGCGCGAGCGACGCGGTGACATCCGCCTTAGCGCTGCTCTGCAAGAGACTGTTTAACAGGCGCCGAACTGCTTCACGAGATGAAAACCTTGTGACCTTGGAACTGATACAAGTGACAGGAAGGAGCGAGGCTGCACGGCTTGGTCCGCAGCTACACAGATGGAACTCGGGTGTGGATTTTAATGGGTTGTGACAGGTTTAACTCACTGCCAAGGAACACACTTGAAATCACCTTCCTGTCAAAACTCTAACACTCCGCAGCCTCTGAATTATTTAAAAATACAAATGCAAATAACTTGGGTTTCATTATTATTCTTTGCTTGTAAAAGATACAGCTCGGCAAGTTTTATAGAGATTAATGCTGGATCAACGAGAGAGTTGCATGTGTAATTAACTTACTGAGTAGAAGTAAAGAAATGCATCGGAGTGGAGATCTGAAAACACTTGTGATACCCATTACCTTTTGCTGGAACATGTTTCTCCAGACTAATTCCTATGAAATTCATATCTTTAGCAAAGACTTTTTTTTTCTCTGAGACAGAGATGATCAGAGGAGGGTTGCTTTGGAAGCTCTTCTTTCAGGAGAAAAAGATTTGTGGAGTTTGAGGCAATGTCAGAGGAAGTGAACATCTGTTCCAGAAACCCAAATAGTTTTGCTGTTAGGTTGAGCAAAAAGCTGGTTTTGTACATGTGAAAATACCAAATTCAGGAGTAAAGTCTGCTTATGTTACCACCGTGCTTCGTGAAAATATGGGATTTATGTTCCCCTGCAGCACTGCCCCTCAGGGCCAGGCTCATGGGGTAACCTGTGCCTGCCAGTGCCTCATGCCTGTTCAGAACAGGGCAGCCTGCGGGGCTGTCTCTGTAGCAAACGCAGAAATAAGGCACAACCAGTGCAGGAGGATGTGGTTTAATGCTGAATTGAGACGGAGCATTTTGATGCAGATGTACCGTACTATACCATTTGTTCTGCTGAGCAGATCTACAGGAAATGTTAACATATTTCCAAATAAAAAGGCTGAGTTTGAGACTTACCCATTAGATGCAAAAGGAATTCTGTGGAAAATATCTTTATAAGAAATATTAGTTGTGCTCAAGCTCAACCTCCTCGAGAGAGAAGAACTGCTTAAGTAGACCTACCTGGTGGTTCTTTAGTAGTAGATTCAGAGAAGAAACCCTGCAGCTCTTTTAGCTTGAGAAGAAACAGGAGTCGTTTTCAGGGAAATGAGGAAAGGACAATACTTAGGCACAAGTTCTCAGTCTTAACTCTGGGATCAAGGACAATTATCAGCAAATGTACAGTGAAAGAGAGATCTGGACTATGCTGGTTGCCAACCAGCAGCAGGCTTTGCCCCAGCACTGATGGGGGTTCCAGAGACTCTCTGGTATTCTCTGTGCCCTCAGTCCACGTAACCTCCTCAGCACTGCTGGGCCCCTCTCCTACTGCCTCTCCTCGACGCTCTCTCAGCCCGTCCCGCTCTGTTCTGGCCGTGCTCTTTCCCGCTGTGTAGCAGTGGCTTTCCCGCAGTCAGAGGGGCCGGTGTGGCCCATACCCGGACGGGGCAGAGGTGCTGGCACAGCCGCCAGGGAGCTCGGCACATGTCGGGAACTCCGCGCTCAGCGTGAGGGGAGAGCCCGTCGGGAGAGACCAGGACTGTGATTGGCTATCCCGGCCCCCTCGGGGAGGGCCGGCCAATAGGGAAGGCCCTTACATGCTGTGCGAGGCGGCCCTCGGGCAGGTGCTGGCGTGGATAAGTGCGGATGGCGGTGTCCGTGCGGCCGGGGGTTTCTGTGGGCAGTACTCTGTTGTTTCTCGTGTTTTGTGTTCATGGCGTGAGCGGGAAGGACACGGCCCGCCATGTCCTTGGGATCTCTGGCCAGCGGAGAGCAGCGCAGCGTCGTGCGCACGGCCGGGCCCGATGGCAGAGGCGGCTGTGAGCGGGTAATGGCTGGTACAGCTGATGGCCGGGAGAGGCGCGGACTTTCTTTTTCAAATTATCTGTTGAGTTAAAGCCTTGTCCTGATAGCAGCTGCTGTTGTGTAGGAGTGCCTTTCATGTAAAACCAGTGGCTGTACCCAAGCTCCCGGTGGTCCATGACCTCTCCCGTCGTTTTGCACTGAGCTGGTGTTAGTACCGGGCTGGGCATGTGGCACAGTGGGGCTCGGGGTAGGGGCTTAGGGGAGGAGCTTTGCTTGGATGAGAACCTCCTCCTCCTTTGGTTGGATAAACAGTGTGGGCTTCCTTCTTCATCTGGGAAAGAGCAATGTTGTGGATGCTACTTAATAGAGAGGCTTTTATATGCAAAAGAAAAGTTAATGATATTTGGCAGATGTTTATGTAGTCCAGTAAGGATTCATGTATTACTCTCTTTTAAATCATAACTATGAACAAAAATACACCTCTGACTTTCCAATAGCTCACCAGAAGAAAAAAAAAATTTCATGTCTTGCATGCAGTTAGTATGAAAGTCACTATCACTGCATGCTCAATAGCAGTGTGTGTATTTGCCATGTGGACATAATTACAGCTGCCCAGTGGGACCAGTTTTGGCTTCAATGCAGGATAGCAAATCTCAAATGCAGCTGTGTGAACTAAGAGTAGTAAATAACCTTCCTGCAAGCAGCAGGTGTAGGGGGTCAGTCTGCTTTGCAAGGAATTTCAGTCATTACATTAGATCCTTAGAACAAAAACAATTCGTGGAAAATCACTAGACAAAATACTGTGTCCATTTATCAACCCTTTCTTCTAATGATATATATTTACCTTCCTATTAGTTCATTGTTAATTATTGCATGTTATTTTTTCTGATTAACTGGAAAAGTGAATTTTTGTAAGTACACAATAAATCTCGAATTCACCTGTGTTAAAGATCTTCTACCTGACTTGTTCTCACCAAAGGAGATGCATTTTGAAACTGAGATTACAAAAAAAAAGTAATAAAAATACATCCTACCTCCTTATTTAGTTTTATTTGATTATATTGTTGTATTCTTACCTGCAGGCATTTGTCCCACAGACTGAGGTGAGAATTTCTCCGTTATAGCATTATTTTTTTATCCACTCAAGAAATACAGCCTGGTTTTTTGGCAGAGTTTTTTTATATTTATTATTTTCTTATTACATAATTTAGAGTTTTGTTTAGCTACAAGTGCATAACTGCAGAATAATTTTACATGGATTCTACCCTGTTTTGCCCTTCCCAAAATAGCTCATTGTTTTAATTTACAGGAATAAGAACCTCTAAAATGATTTGTGAAATGAAAATAGTTTTATGGACTCTTTTAGCAGGAACTTTAAGCAGAATAGAACAAAGTCCTTCTACAAATGCCAGACTGATGGCATAGCCAAAATAAAGAAATAGTTGAGCTCTAGCAACATTTTTTATAACTGGTGTAAAAATTGTTATTCTGATTAAAAGTTTGCTGTAAGACAAATAATAGTGGAAGACTGCAACATGCAAAATTGGGCAATCTGAAGGAAGAATTTTATGAGTGGGAAATATGAGGAATTTTATCTGAGAGAAATCAGTTTGCTATTCTGAAGAACATGGTAAGATCTTAGCATGCAGTTTTATAGTAGCAGATATTTCATCAGCATTTTTTTGCATGAGTTTGCTCAGTAATTTTTTCTCTTTTCATACATTTCTGCTTTAGATCCAGTGAGTGAGATACAAGAAGTATAAGCCACAGGAGTTCTGTGGACTTCAGGGAAGTAACATTATTTTATATCATCTCAGGAAGCTCTGTATGAGAAGAGGAAAAGGCCACATAGCCACTCTCCCTGTTTCAGTTTCTACAAAGCATCTGTAAGATGAAAAGATGTAGGTTCATTTAATTTTTTCTATGTCAATAGTTCCTTTTCCAATAAAACAGAAGAAACAAGGAAAAAAGGAAACAGAGAAAATGGCAGACGTCTCTACCTGCAGTCTCTCAATACTTGTTGCCACAATCCCATGCTCTGACAGAATCTATCAGTCTGTACTAATGCTTTCCTGTGGTTCTTCCTTAGTGGTTTCATGGCTTGAGGAGGGGCTCTGGTAAGAAAAGGGGACGGAATTACAAAGGCTATGTCCTGCAGCTCTCTCAAAGATAAGCTTGCCTAACACTATCTCTTTTGTTGGTACCAGATTAATAATAATGCAGAAGTGAAGAAGAAGATAAGGAGAGAGGGAGGCAATGAACAGGTTCCTGCCAGAAGTGAGCCACGCTCTCCCCTGAATGTTTGCATAGTGTTGTTTCTATCAGGCATCCTGGTCTCTTAATAAAAGAGTGAGTATCAGATGTTTAGCCTCATCTTCAGAATCCCTTTAGCTCATTTTAATTTGCACAAATCACTGTGTTGCATCAAGCAGTTGCTTGAATTCAGATCAACATCACTAATAAGTATCCAGTTGTTAAAGACTTGGTAAAATGAATAAAAATGCTCTAGTGGCTTACATTTGGCAGTACTTTTGCAAAAGGTGAAGGTAAGACTTGAATATTAAAAAAGTCAGGAAGCCATTTTTACCTGTGAGTCAGCAATCAGCAACTTTGACATTTCAGAAACACAGGGAGAAACTTTTTGACAGCAGTCTGCTCTATCACTGAGCTCCCTGGACTGGCTGTGACAGGAATCAAAAATGCCAGAATATTGCCCATTGTGCTTTTGTAACTAATGATTGTACACAAAATGGTAGAAGATATTGGCATGGCAGTGATAAAAGTATAATTAGGAAAATAAACTCTGGAAGAATTTTATTACTTTCAGAAGATGGGACACAAAAGAGATTGTGTTCTCTGGTGTGTACTACATTAGCTTGTGCTATTGTGTGTGTTGTGGAAAAGAGAGTTTAATATAAATGTAAACACATTCTTGCATTGAGCAGTGAGTGGAAGGTTTCTTTTTTTTTCAGCGGTTCATTTCTGCAGTAGGAGACTGAAGTGACCAGTATGGCAATGTAAGGGGCAGGGAAGTGGAGAGTTCCAAGTGGGCCCCCTCCCACTGGTCTGAGTGAGTTGGTATTTACTGGGTAAAGTTGTATCTTTGTGGAAAATGCTAAAAGCTGAGAAACAAAAGGAAGTACATTTGTTGTTCAGTGCTTAAATCCTTTTCTGTCACAAAGCATGAAATGATAGTTTATATCTTAGAAGTGAGTAGCTATGATATTGTATGCAAATGGAATCAATTTGAATGGATTTCTTGGGGGGACACAATGACACCATCCACAGAATCATCAAAGCTACTGTGTGTGTAAATAATGCTTGTGAATTTTTAAGTGGCAACACTGCTTGGGGGCTGTGGGGTGCCTTCCATGCTTACAGTGTTCTGTGGCTTCTGTGTATTACCTCTTCTATACTGGAAAGCCCAGAGACAGAAGTCAAGCACTCCTTTGTGAACAGCAAACTGAAATTTTGTTAGCTGGAATTCAGTTTCTGCTTCAGCTGTCAGACATTGCACTGATCTCAGCAGATCACAGGAGACACCTGCAGTTGCTGGGCTCATGGTGTTCTTTCTTACAGACAACCTCTGAGACAGTTGTGATCAAAGAAATACCATATATGAGGCTGTAAGACTATTTCTCTAGTTTCTTTCAGCCATGAAACAGGAAAAGAGGACTTCAAGGTGTTAGTGCTGTTTCTCACAATAATGATGAGCTGCTCATTGTCAAGAGCTGCACAGTGACTGAATACACCATCACTGAATACACCAAGCAGGCCTGTTCCATGGTGTGCCTGACGTCTGCAGGTGGGGTACAAGAGTGTCTTAGTTCATGTCCTGATACAGACCTGCTTTTCTGCTGTGATCAGACCTCTGAGGTCATGACCCACAACTAAACATTCAGGATTTTTGTGTTAATTTCCTTTTTTATCTTCCTTTTACCTTTCTGTCTTCTAATTTCCTTAAGTTTGCTATTCATCCTACATTACAGAAGAGCAAGTAATTGAGAGCCAAGCTGTAGGTCTGTGGCCTGTAACACATTATGAAAAAAATTCCAAGTGAAGGAGTTATTTTTGATGGCCAGTGGTTCTGAGATATCCAATCAGAAGTCAGCAGCTGCACCAGTAAAGGGCCTTCTAGCTGTTGATGTAAAAACTTAAGAATATTGGGAATTGCAAATTTCCTGCCATAAGAAAATTGTAGAACTTGAAAGGATGACATGAAGTTCTGTGCCTGCTATGTATTTGTGAGGAATATGGTCAGAAAAAGAAAATAACTTATTTTAAATGCAACATAAAGTTGAGTAAAGCTTACCAAAGAAAAGGAGAATGTTCAAGTTAAGGTACAGCAAACACGGGAAGGTAAAACATAAAATAATTCTTCTATTTTTCACTCTGTAAAACCTGACTTCTGTCAGGTTTTGGCAGCTATGAAGCAGAAAGTGATAAATTTAGAAGGCATGCATTGAGCATAATCACTTCCACTGGATTTGGTCCACAGAATCATTACTTTGAGCTTGGTTTAATTTGTTTCAATGTTGGTTTTGGTCCTTTATGGTTTGCCTATTTATTATTTCTGTTTCTTAACTTCTCTGTGCTTGTTGCAATGTATGAATATTACATGTTGTCACTTTTGCTAGGCTTCTTTTCATTCAAAAGCACAGAAAAACCAACATGTCATCAGGAAGTGCTCAGGTGAGTGAATTGATCCAGCAGCTTATTCAGTAAAAGTTGCATAACATTCATTCATGTTCATGCTTGCAAGTCAGCAGTGACTCACAGGTGAAAACACTACTGCAAAATATTTAAAATAATGCTGGATATTTTTGCAATATGCTCTCTGAAGCAGATACTATAATGTCAGATGGGAGATCTGACATTGTTAACCCTGCTGGAGTAGTCAGTGCTCAAAAATCAGCATTTTATATTTGCCGAATCATTACAAAAAGATACAATGTTTGGGTACAATTGATAAATAATGCTTGTTATTGGGCAGTTGGTATGTTTGTGTGAGACTGCCAACTGACTTTGGAATAGAGAGTTCTGTCAGTTTTTCTTCTGCCTCTCAGTTGAGCCACTGCAAAGAACAAAAATTCTTTCAGACAGCATCATGAGATGATGAAATACTGTGTATTTCTGGGTAGCTGTGCATCCTAGTGGAACCTCCACGAGTAAGAAAATGGCTTCTTTCCATGGCAAAACATTTATAATCTGTATCTGAACATAAAGGTGAGAGTGCAATGGAGATTCAAGGGCAGTGATTAGGTGATGAGAGCTTAGGAAAGTAGCTACAAATTATACATAAAAGCACCTCTGCTTAACCTTTTTCTTTTAAGGAGAGTATAAGCATACTGCTGGTGGAAGAAAGATAGGACATGAGGGAAGAGAAATCTGTTTTGTTGCTGCTTGATTCAAAGGTCAGCTAAAGAGAGAGTCAGACTGAATGACGCTGAACTAGATTACTCAGAGACTTCTGATATTAGACAGTTGTTGTGAGGTTGCTGAAAAATGGGCAAGTGCATGTGGGTGGTTGTTGTATCTATATGAGCCTGTAACTTGTGATATGTAAAGTAAAAGTAACTGGTTTTCAGCAGACTCATATGACGTATATATTTACTTTCCCTGAAGATTGCCAGTGAAGGAATAAACTGTTAACCCAAAATGTCCACTTAACTGGGAGACTGACCCATTTCAAGAGTCTGAATGTAGAGGGGTCTAGGAGATCCCATCTCTGCAAAATTTGTTCCCCAGGGTAGGATTGCCCTGCAAAAACCAAATCCAGCAGAGTTTGAAGTGTGTCCAAGAGTGTTACCCATGTCTGTGGCAGGAACACAGAGTTTTTAAGTGGGTGCCCTGTTTTAAAAGATTTATCAGCAGAGATTTCAGCTTCACTGGCCATTGTGCAGTAAAGCTTCCTTTTATTCCTGTCTTTAGTCTGCATCTAGGTCACTAGCCCAGGTGTGTGGTCTGTCCATCTCTCCACACAGCCTCCTGTGCAAGTCAGCTCCCAGAGTTTTCTGTAAAATAAGTGAATCTCTCTTACTGCTTCATTAAAGAGAGTGAGGCACCCAAGCCTGAATTGCACTCCTCTGAAAACTGTTACTCAAGTGCAGCTCTAGGCTGAACATGGGATAATGGCTGTTGGCAAGGTTCAGTCAGCTTTAACTGGTGTGGGTGGGTCCCTGTACTGGGTTTACCTGAGATGGGGTTCATTTACTCACAGCAGCTGTGCAGTGCTGGTATCACACAGATGATTTAGCTACGGCTGAGCAGAGCTTACACAGTGTCCAGGCTTTGTCCACTTCTCACTCTGCCTCTGCAGTGAGGGGACTGGGGGTGGGCAAGAGGCTGGGACACAGCTGGGCTTTGGTCACAGCTGACCCCAGGTGACCAAAGGCATATTCTGTACTCTACAACATCATGCTCAGCAATGAGGCTGGGGTGAGTTTTCCAGGGGTTGCTATTGCTTGGGAACTGTCTGGATATTGGTGTAGCAGGTGTTAAGTGATTGCTTTTGTATCACTTGTTTTTCTTTTTGGTTTGGTTTGGTTTTTTTGTTTCCCCCTCTCCTGGTTAAACTGTCTTTATCTTGACACAAATCTTCTCACTTTTCCCCTTCCAGTTCTCTCCTTCATCCCACTGCAGGCAGAGTTAGGGAGTACCTGTTGTGGGACTTAGTTTCCTACTGCTGTATCCTCTCTATCAAAACCAGACTGTTTTCCTGGTTCAGCCTCCCCTGGGCAGTGTCTTGGTGCTCTGTTTCACCTGTTCCAACCTACAGCTTTTGGTGATTCCTGCTCTGCTCTGAATTTCTTGGCAGCAATGAGAGATTTGAGTAGATTTTTTTTTCTTTTGGAACCACTGTCAGTTCTTCTGCAGCCAAGAACTTTTATTGCCTCTTCTGCAAAGGAGATTTAGCCAGCAGATAATCCTGCTCCCAGAAACAGAGCCTGAGAAGCTAAGCCAGCCTTTCTCATCTGTGAACACACACTGCTTCACTGCCTTATTACTGTAAACTCTGATTCATTGTCTCCTATGTATTTAACACATGTAGTCTCTTAAATGCAGTGTTTTTATGATTCCTTATGAACAGAAACTGTTTATGAAGCAGTGATTTGCTCTTCTCCTCTTATTGTTTAGTGCCCATGCTTGCACTATATCCACTATCAGCACAAGACCTGCATCTGGCCCCTATCTCCTGCTCTACTGTGCTAGCATCTTTCACTTTCATGACTGTTAGGAGTTCATCTTTACAATAAGCCTGAGACCCCCATACTGACACCTGAGTATCAGCCCTACAGATGCCTAAAGTCCAGATACTTTGATGGAGATAGGATGAGTTACCCCATAATAATTCATAGATGCCCAAACTTAATCCATGTGGGAAGGTAATGTAAACTAGAAAAAGGCACTCTCAAGTCCAACCAAGTGACTTTCTTGTAGAATGAAAACTGGGGTACCTTTGTGTTTTGGTTGAGAATCTGATCCTTGGATTTTCAGAAATGCCCAGGCACAGGGCACAGGTTTTGCTGACACCCTAGAAGCAAATACTTTTTACCAGCATAGTTTATGCCAATAAATGAATTAAGTGCTAGACATACAATTTAGATGCTATCTGTCATATGCAGACATATGACTTCAGAGACTTCAGAGTTCTCTTGGGTTATTTTTTCAGGAACACTAGGTGACAGTGACCTCATTTAACATGACAGTATGTTCTCTCCTGAGTCAGAAGATAGATGACGCAGAAGATAGATCATATCTCTATAGCAGAGGACAGTTGCAGAAATATGTCATCAAACTAGTTAAAAGGCTCGGTTTGTAGATGAAGTACAGAAATGATCACACATATGACTAAGCACTATGCAGAAACTTAGAGCTATTATCAGGAAAGGCAGGTAAAGGGGGAAAGCTGGGCATGTCATATAGCACAGAAGCATGAGCTGTACCAGCTGGTGCTCTAGGAGCTGGTCTACATGTTTCCCATCGTCCAGGATGTCCCTGCAGAGCCATATTAATGTTCTCCACTTCTGAGAGCACTGGGCTCAAAGACATTTTTAAAACTGGGCTCCTTTAGTGTAGTTTGGGAGATCTTTGACATCCATTTTGTAAATTCTGTGGTTTCTTCTTTTAAAGCTAAGAGTAGTTTAGTTTGCTACCTGAAAACTTGTTCTGAAGTAGGCCTATGTGCTACATTGAGCTATAGCTCTCATATATGAGAGTAATTCCCTCTGAGCTCTGGAAATATTTCTTTCCCAGAAAGCATCACCTGAGTACAGTGTGCAGTGCCCTTCACTCAGCACTGGTGACACTGCATTGCTGTACCTGGAATGTTGTATTCAGTGTTGGGTAAGAAGGAGGTTGAGGTGCTGGAGTGAGTCCAGAGAAGGGCAACAGACTGGAAAAGGGTTGGGAGCACAAGTCTGATGAAGAGTAGCTGAGGAAGCTGGGAGTGTTCAGTTTCTCTCCTGGTAAGAAAGAGGCTCAGGGATGACCTTGTTGCCCTCTACAACTCCCTGAAAGGAGGGTGTAGCCAGGTGTCAGGCTCCCAAATAACAAGCGAAAGAACAAGAAGAAATGGCCTCAAGTTGCACTAGGGGAGGTTCAGACTGGGTATTAGGAAAAATTTCTTCACTGAAAGGTTTATTAGACATTGGAACAGCTGCCCAGGGAAGTGTTTAAGTCACCACCTCTAGAGGAATTTAAAATATGTGTTGATGTGGCACTTTGGGACATGATTAAATGGTGGGATTGAAGTACTTCGTTAAAGATTGGACTGGATGATCTTAAAGGTCTTTTCCAGCCTAGATGATTCTGTGACTTGCACACTAATCCACGTACTGTAGACATCTGAAATCACCTAATGTCCTTCAGGAAAGGCTAACCATATCAGTAATTATCTCACTAGCTCAGACTTCAACAGGCTTTTTCACGATCAGGAGTGATTTTTTTTTCACGGTAATGGTTTTCCCTAGGAGTTATCCTAAATCTCCAGCATTTGTCATTCAAGCTGGTCATCCCACTTTTAAGGAAGAGAATGGGCTCTTTCTGCAAAGTCAGATTTACCAAATAGCTTCTTGGTGCAAGTGGTTGTGTACAGTAAAGGTGAGCCCTAAAACTTCTTCCTCCTGTTCCTTAAAGGACTGATGAGATTGTTACTGTAGTTTTTGTAAATCTTCAGAGTCCTTAGCATACAGTCCTGGTTTTTATATGACTGAAATCAAAGGTACACTTCAGACTTAGCATCAACTATTAAAGCACATGTTTTTGAATAAAAGGAAAAAAAAAATCTGGACCTCATTAGACTACAGAGGAACCAGTGTAGTCACCACATAAATTTTGCTCAATGTAAACCATGAAAATCCAGAGCCAAATTTCTGGAGTCTCCTTTGCATGATCCTACTTCCTCTTAGTTGGTTGGTTGGTTGGTTGTTGAGGGTTTTTGTTATGGAAGCCAGGCTTACTCAGTTCCATGTCTGTTTTCTACTTAAAACATTTTCATGTTGCTGTGTGAGTGCAAGTGATAAAAAGAAGTAATGTTGTAGATGTCCTTTGAAAAGAGGTTAGTGGCTAGAGGACAGGTCCCTGTCTGTGATGGGAAGCTGTAGCAGAATTTTCCCCTTTTGGGGCATAAGTTATCCCATGCTCATTAGCCTAGGAAATAGTTCCTTCAGTTTATTTGCCTGCAGAGCTATTTGCTTATTGTTGAGCTGCCTGTGGATACATCACAAACATGGTTTGCTGTTTAGCACTATTCACACATTGTCCTGGGAAATTCTAGGTATGCAGATGGTTTGCAGACAGGTGACTGAAAATTTGCCATTTGTTTTATTGGTTAGTTTCCCAATTCATGCATTAGTTCCATCTCCTGAATATAATGCCATAGGAGAGCACTGGCAACATGGATTTCCAATGCATCTTTTTATATTGCTTCAGAGTAATTATGTAATCCAGAATTTACTTCAAGTAAATGTTGAAAAAATAGGTGTGGACTTAGCTCTTCAAAGGACTTATCATTTACAAGAATCAAAAGCATTCACTCAGATTCAAAAGAAAACAAACATAGAAGGGTTCAAATGGCACTAACTGGAATGTGTTTAGAATACAGACTCATAGTTTTCCAAGTGCATTGGTTGATTTACTCTTAGCCCAGATTATTTACTTGGGGAATGAAACTGACTTTCATTTTGTGCATTCAGCTGTTTTCAAAATAAAAATGTAGTGGGAAATGTGGTCTGGCCAGGTCTGCTAGGCAATGGGCTTGTTTTCTGTGCAGTTAAGTGGTTCAATGCATTCTGCAGCGGGAATATTCATCACCTTCCTGAGAAGATTAATTTCCTTTTTGGTGGTTTGTGTATTTAAAAAACCAAAAACAAAAAAAAAAAGAAACAAAACCCCACTTTTTTCACTAGGAGGATGAGTTCAGTGACATTCAGTAGTGTCCACAACATGCTGGTAGTCATTTGGATGGGCAAAGCTTTACCTGTGTACTTCAAGTGGACAATGAATTTAGGATCACTGCTGGAGCTGGAAAGAATGAAAGGTTTAGTGGTCTGTATAACACTAACCACCTTAGCCTTTTGGTGCAGTCTGTGAGTAGCTCTTCTCGAGCCCTCTCTTGTCTTCCCCCTGCTGAACATCTGCAACAGAAGCCACAGCATCTCTGTCATCAGTCCTGCCTGTACCTGGGAGGAACAGGAGATTTCCCCTTAGTAACATTACATTTATTTTCTGGGGTATACTGTGCTTCACTAATAGTATCCAGGCAATGCAACAGTTGCTTGTCTAATTTGTAGTGTTCTCTCTAGCATAGTTATTCTGCCTTTAGTAGCCTCTTTATCTATCAGGGGACAGCTTAATGTTCTGAATGAGGCTTGTGAGTGTTGTGCATGGCAGGTGCTGGCTGATTACATGTATTTGTCCCACAGCTGCCAGTGCTCTTCTGTCCAGCTGAGCATGTCAGGGCTCATTTGAACAATGACTGTGGTCAACAACAGCCCAGAACAAGGGACTGCTTGTCCCACTGTGGTGACAGCAAAACGCCATGGGGTAGGCTGACTGTTCAACAGTTTTTCATGGTTTTGCATAGCACAAGTGCTGAACAAAGCACAGTGAGTGAGGGACATGATGTCATGCATTTTCCAAGAAACCTAGATATTAAAAAATTCATAATAAATGTCTTCAGTGATCTTTTTGGGGAACCATGGGCCTTTCTGATCACAGTGTATTTATTCCATAGTGCAGAACTGCCATGCTGTGTCCTAGAATAAGAGAAATAACATCATTATATAATCTCATTCAATCATTTTGGATGTGTTTGTATCTTTCCCCCATAACTGTCTAGTTTTTCAGCTGTACTATGAAGGCTGAGGCTTGCAACAAATCTTCTACAGACAAAATAAGGATGCAGGCTTAATTGCTTGTTGCAGTAATTAGTACAGTGCCATGACAGCACTTGTTTGTAAATTATAAACCTTCATTCAATAAGTAAGGTAAATTTTATTTTCATTCTTTGTGTTTCAATGTTGTAACTTGCAATACCTTTCAGAAATAATCCCATACAGGCAGTTCAGATTGGAATGTGATGATACTTAATGACATATAGAAATGCTTTACTGATTATATGGTGAAAATATTAAATAATATACTTGATGCCGTTGTTTGGGTGGAAAGTGTTAATGTGTACAGTACTGTCCGAGCACACAGCTTCTAGCTGGAGCTCACAGAACCCACAGAAGTGAAGAAGAGGCCTGTGTATTTCCAAATGGCTGCACAAAGATACAGCTATTTCTATAGCTTATTTCTAAAGGAAGATTTTCTTTGAGCTAGAGGACTGCCCAGGTGAGAAACTTGCAGATGAGGAAGCAACAAACACAATGAGGCAGTTAACAGCAGCTGACCCTTAGTCAAAGGGCAGGTCAGTTGTTTCCTTTGGGCAGGAAGGAGTCCACCAGGTGCTTACTTTAACTGGGGCTCTGCTTTACAACTCTTCTGCCTGCCACCAGTGAGGCCTTTTTACTCTCAGGACTAGCTTTTTTCCTTGAAGCTGTGCTCCAGCCAGCATCCCTAGTTTGGAAAGAGCTGTATTCAATAAGGGCCGCCTAATTTTGTCCTTAAGGTCCACCAAAATCAACAGTATTTTTCTGAAGTAGGACCTTAGAGTTTCTCACATAGGCAGGGAGTAGAGCTGGTGGTGCTGCACTGCATGGTACAGCTCAAATAGAGAGCATCCAGAGAACAGAACTGTTTAATAAGGAAAACTAAGGCAAATAAATTCAAATAGGGAGAAGACACAAGGAAACGGAGGGGGAGGAGAAGGCTAAGTATGTGAAAAGACAATAGCAGCAGCAAAGAATCACTTTGAGATACTTAGTCCAAACACTATCCTAGGTTTGGAAACCCTCTCTGATTTTCTCAAAGCTTTCTTCTGGAGATACATCATGTATGTTATGGACTATGCACCATCTTTTGTCAAGATTATTAGAAGGACTTTATGTAAGTAGTGAATGACATAATTAAAAACACAAAAAGCATTCTTAACCTGAGTGAACCATGGGGCAAGGATGCAAGGTTCCAAGGGGGCCTTTCCCAGCCCTCGAACTCACTGCTTGTAACCCAGAGGATTAGCTGTGCTGTACAAAGTGCCTGTTGTATTCTGCACACACACTGTTCCTGTACGTTTCCAGAGATGTAATGCAATGTAGGAAGTAAATGTCACAATTACAAACAAAGCCTGTGGAGGATGTCTTGGAGAGGATTTGAGCAATAAAGCATCACATTCTTAATTAGCATGTCCCATGTAGCAGATAAAGATGCTCTGATAATCAAGAGAGGGAAGGCTGTGAAAGCCTGACTGTAAATTTTGCTTAACTGAAGACTGCATTTACCTTGCAGGAACATTTCCTGTGAATAGTTGATGCAATATTAATAACAGGGAAGTCCTACAGTTTTGTATTCAGTGGGGAAACTGCTAGAAGACTCTTGTTGGAGTCTAAGACATCCCTTTGGGAGTCCAGAGTTGCTGAGACCCTGTCAGGGGGCTCTGAGATCCTGGAATGATGCCTAAAACATCTGTGAGTTTGATTATAGCCCTTGGAAAAATTACCAGCTTTATATGAGAACTTGAAAGTCACAGAAGTTTAAGCAGTGTTATCATAAAGGGAAAATATAGATTCTAGGATTTTTGGGAGTGGGGATTTTAGAACACAAGATGGAGGAAAAAGCACGTGTTTGGTCTTTCTTTCTTCTTCTTCTTCTTCATCTCCATTTTCTATTGTGGAGCTGGCAGTTTTGGATTGGTTTAGAGTAGAAGTTCACTGTCTAACATAGATGATAGTAATTGGGAAACAATTGTAAACATAATGTACATAGTTTGTGGTATAAAAGATAACACCACCCAGAGAGGTGAGAGAGAGTGTGCCATGGCTGCCCTGCAAGACAGACCTCTCTGGGCTGAGAGAAAATATTACAGATAAGAAAATAATAAAAAAACCTTGAGACTGGGAAAACAAAAGGGCTCCGATTTATTCCACCTCGGGCACATGAACTGCCAGACAAGAGCTTTTACACGTCTCGGAGAAAGAAAAAACCAAAACAGATTCTGAGAAATCTCATCTCTCTCATTTCCTGCTGGAATAGGTTCACCATATCACCTTTCTTTAATTCTCCAATTTCTTTTTAACAACCCTCCTGCCCTTCTGCCATTACTCTGTTTAATTTAGGTCTGATTAAGTATTTGCAGAAGGGCACCTCCCCAACAAGCTGGTGCAAACCCCAGGGCTGTGGGTCAGAGACAGAAGAAGAACAATTAGCATAGTGGAGTTTTAGCATTCTATTGCATCTGTTATATGGATTATCCACAAATAAACCATCAACTAAGACTTCCTGTTTAATTCTCTGATAACAGAGATTTCAGGCTCTGCAAGGGCTCTTGTCCTGAAGGAAGCTTGGGATTTCTGGTGTTGGGAGCAGTATAGTGTTGTAGTGGGCTGCAGGAAAGTCCTGCCTGCTACAGATCTTGCTGTTAAAATAAGCAGGAGACACAGGTGTTTCCCAGTTCATCAGGTGTTAAGAGAGGCTGAGAGACAGACATGAGAGAAGGTAGTGGAAAACATTTGTCTCCTAAAGAGCTGGGTGTGGAGGAACAGGAAGAAGAGGTTTAGTTTTCCGTGTAGGTAAGTGAAGAAGGTTGGTAGTGTGAGTGCTCCAATAGTAGGCTTACCCCTTCAGGCTCTTAGCTAAGAGAGGAGGGAGAGCATCTGGTGCTTGGTTTACCTGCAGCAAGAGAAGGGGGTAAGTTGGGGGCTTGGAAAAATGTCTTAGATTATTATTATTAGCCTTCTGCCAATAGCCTAATTTAGCTGGTAGCCATCAGTGAGAGGAAAAAGATAGTTTCTCAGGGAAGCAGATGAGGTATTGTTTGTTGTGCTCATTGTCATGACACCCCACCAAAGTATTTTAGGAAACCAGCATTAAAATGTTGAAAGGAATAAAGTGAGTGGTGTGGGACAAAACTTGCTATCTTTAGGTAAAAGCTTGCTGCATTTGTGTACTAAATCATGTGGATTGTTGTGTAGTCTTGTGCTGGTTTTGAATATGTTTGCTAGAAATTGAAATTCAACAGTGACAGCCTATTGAGTCCTTGCTTCTGTAATAAGACATATGTTAATGCAGAGCCTTTGAGTCTGGGGTCCTCCAGTCCTTGCCCTTTAGGAAGGCTGGGAGCACAAGGCCTACGTCATTGGGCCTTTTTTTCTTTTTGTATATAGGGTAAAAATTTGAAAAACTTCCAAGTAATTTTTTACCTTCCCTTTTGACATAATATCTTGGGACTTCCACTGAGATTAAACCCTCAAGTTGTTTGTCATTTTCAGAAATAGATGCTATTCTAAACTCTATTCTGTTCTTGAGCATTGCAGTATTTAATGGATGTGTGGTCTGTCCTTTTTCCTCTTGTCCCCTGAGCTTATAGCAGGAGGTAGCAAATACCTAGTGAGGGTTACAAGACAAGCTAAATGAGTTCCACATTCTTGGTTTCAAGTCTGTAATTGAATCAGATGTTCGGATGCATGGCTCTGACTCCATGTAACAGTGAACTAATTGTATAAAGTATTTGCTTTCTTCTCCCCCATCTCTTATTGCCACTCACAAAACAAACTTAGGAAGTTTTGAAATATTGCATGAAATCCTGTGAGTGCTGCTCAGCAAGCCACATAGGCTCTGGGCTATATATATCTGTATCTAGGTTTTAGGACAATCAGCCAGTGAAAAGGAGTGATCTCACTTTAGTAACTGGAAGGTGGATTAAATAATGTAGTGGATATCTATTATTACCAGTTGTCTGCTGGTAGAATGGAGCTTCAAACCAGAACTTGTTCTTCAGGGAGTGCTGACATTATGAGGTAGATGTTACCTACACAAGTGTTTTCACATTACTGGAGAATAAAATAGAACTTTGAGGTGCTGCAAACTCCAGCTTTAGGGAGTGTTATCTTTTAGGGCATGTGCTGTTGGGGGTGTGAGACCTGAAGCTGAGAGTTTGTTTAAGGAGCAATTAGAAGCTTCAGCCAAAGTCCTGGCATTTTGATAAAGCAGGAGTACTGAGCTGGCAGTGCTGTTGCAGAGGCCCAGGATGGCTGCTGGAGGCATATGAGGGATATTGCTGGAAAGGGAAAACTGCTTAAAAATTCCCATCAATACCTGGAGGAAGGCCAGCATCTACTGAATTGGGTGGATAAAGTAGGTAGTCACAATTGCAGTTGAACCTGGATGAAGACTGTACTTGCCAAGGCCTTAAAGTACAGAAATCTTCTTTGGCCACCCCTGCCTCAAAGCCCATCGAAGGGATTTGGAATGTGTTTTCCCTGTGTTTTCTACTCCATGCAGTTTAGTCTAATGCTGGCATTGGAGAACTTTAGCAGGCATTCCTGGTTATTTGAAGTAAGTGGTATCCATGGCTTGGGGAAGGAGTGCTTTTCAATCTCTGCCAGGTTTCTTTGTTTCTCAAAGAAAAATGGATCAGCACTAATGGTGCTACAGTTCATCCTTGTGCAAGTGTGGATTCTCCAAAAGTACTAAACTATACATCCCCACCACTTCTGACTCAGTACAGTGAAACTGTACACCAAACCCATTGTCTAATTGTTTATCCACTCCTGGTTTCTAAAACTGAGACACTGAATAGAGCCAATTCTTCTAGCTCTGGCTTCATGCCTCATAGCAAACATGTAATTCCTGCCATTTGCTTCAGTTTTACTCTTGGCTGAAACTTGAATGTACAGCACAGGCTTATTTCACATTTGTTTTTCTCCCATGGGCTGGTCTCATTATGGAGGATCATCTTCACCATTGGATAATTTTTGTGTGCCGAGTGGTAGAAGTGTGTGAGTTGGTTGCATGCATGGTGTTCACATCTCATCTGTGTATGAAGCATAGGCAGTGGATATTGTTCCCTCCTAATAAAGGCTAAACTGACAGTGTGAGGCTGCTGCTGTTTTTAGGAGTAGAGGGGTACAGCAATCTGTGTGTCTTCCTTCTTCCATTCCAGACACTAAAATACAATGGTGGGTTTAGGGAATCTGACCCCTGAACACCTGGGGGGGATTGCAAAGACTTGTTTGGCCAGAAGGTTCTTGCATTTAAACTGTTGTAGGATTTGGGACGTGATCCTTCTCTGCAATCTGAAATATAGAGGCACAAATTAAAGAAGAGCTGCTCAACCCATGCCATGTTTTCTTTTTACTGCCAAGAGCTAGATCTGCTGGTGAATCTTAGGGTTACTATCTCACTCTATGGTATGCGGGTAAGCAAATCTTAACCTCTGAAGAGCTTGCGTAATACTCAGGTAGAAAGGAATTTCTGGGAGTCTCCCTTGTTACGTTTGCTGTTTATTTCTAGTTGGGAGTAGCAAGCAGAAGTGTTCTGAGGCCACATCACACATTTGCCCTGTGTCCAGTGTTTCTACAAATCACCATGTATGGTTCACTGATCCTTCATCTACATTTGACAGATGTGTTCCTTTCTGGATGCCTCTCACCTAAGTGCTCCCTTCCCAAGGAGGATGACTCTTAAGATTCAGCACATTCAAAGTGATGAGACAAACTGATCCCAACCCTTCAAAAATAACCAAGGAAAAGAGAGAATTTGTTGATTTCTGGCCCTGTCTATTCCCTTCAAGCCAAACATTTATCCTCCAGCATATCATAATGGTAAAGGATGCTAACTAGTATGAGACTTGGTGGTTTCCTCTGAGAAAAGGTTTCAAAATTCCATTATGTTCATCAGAATTTTCGAAATAGATTCTAGCTGCTGTCCATTTTGGGCCATGTTTGTGTCTATCAGGCTCATGAATCCAAACATTAGAATAAGCAATTATTTCTGCTTGACTCTAAGATCATACTCATATTACTAGTAAATACACCTAGTAGAAAGTTTTTGAGAGACAGCATATTCTGTTTTACTAGTAGCCAGACTTTCTGGATGGGTGGAGAGTAATGAGGTTGAAGTGGTTACCAGAGTTTTGAACTGCAGACTATATAGATATAAGAAAGTTATTTAAATACCAGTTAGATCCTCAGGTGACTTTCAGTCTTTTTATTTCAGTAGTCAGGGATCAGTGCTGTGGGAGGCAGACACTAGCTGCAGTAACACTTGTTTTTCTGTTCTTGTGGTTACTCTTCAGGGTTAGGCAATGTTTATTTCCCAGCATAGCTGCTCAACAGCCTTCCTTTCTGAACTGTCAACACATGCTAATAGGTGTTTGAGGAACTGCTGCTACAGTACCTACTGTACTGTACACTGTTAGTTTTTTAGGTTCACTTACTGACATGTTGTAGGTTAAAGAACCTCAAGAATGTCTCTGCAAAATGTATACAAACTCAGCTGTGTAGTTAGTCTTTGTGTTCAAGCATTCACTGTACTTACTGCTTGAAACAGTCTGCTGCAATGCTGCATTAAGGCTAATGATTTGTGAATTAGTAACTTTCATAGCTTCAAACCCAGTGAGGCTTCTTCCAGCCTTGCTTTTCCTTAAAAACACAAGGCTGGGGGGTGAGTGGGTGGAGTAGTGTCCCTGCAGAACAAAAACATATCTTGTTCTAATACTTTCATGTAAAATCTATCAAACTTGCTTGCATAAAGGCAGATTTGAAACCACTCTCTGCCTTTCAAGAGCCACCAGACTCCGCACTCCACATGAACAGTGAAATGTTTGTGTCTGTCACTGTCTCCTACTACACTGGTTTTTCATTCACTTCATGATCAAATCCAAGTTTTCTCTCTCTGCATGAAGTGCTGCCTCAGTAAGACAGCACTGGCAAACCCACATTGACTTAATGAGGCAAACGATTTCAGGTTGTGTGGTTTTTATAAAAGCCCCTCATACGCTTGTTAAAGCCTATATCAAAGACCTCTTCCTGTATCTTTGCCTCCTGGATTCCTCATCTATTTTTAAGTCTTATGTTCTTTCCTGCATCTATTTAAACTCTGTTACTGTGCCATTTAACCCCTGTGGGATATGGAGCTTGTGGGAAAGAAATGGAATATTACGAAAAAAAATACATTGGTTAATCTACACACTCCTCCAAGGATTTCATGGCACAGGACATGCAGAAACCCTGATTAGGTATTATGCATTTGTTTGTCAGCAGCTGTAATATGAACTGATGAAGAAATACTTAGTAAGGGTGTCATACTATGTCTGATCTCTCTGCCTGGACTAATGCCTAAGCAAAATATGGAGTTTAATGCCTGTGATTCAAGGTTTACCCACAACTCTGAAATGTTTTCCTAATAGGACATGGTACTGGTTTGGACTTGTTATGGGAATTCTTTTCCCTCAGGACTATCAGTCTATGCAATGTCCCTATGCTGTACAAAAGTAAATAATATTCAGGCCTTGGATCTCTTATTTTGTGCTACAGATCCCCCAGGGATTCCTATAAACTTGTCACCTTCTGGTTGTTAACTAAACTGCTTGAACTTGTGTCACCTTCTATTTCTCCTTGATTCATTTGTCCCAAGTCCCAGACAAGGCTGGAGAAGTATTTAATAAGACTTAATTCAGATTTTGGAGCAAGAAGACTGGAAAGAAAAAGTTACTTTTAAAACAGTTCAATTCTGTTTTAAATTTAGCAACTAGATAGCTCTCTAGTGGCTTAACCTCTGCTATGCATAATCTTATTGGCATATCTCATCTTTGGGAGCTAGAAATTAGCATTCATGGCAAAAATGTCTTCCAAGTGTTTACAATCACTCCAAGGGACATTTTACTTTTCTATAGGATTAAATTTTGGGGCACAAGTATGAATTACGTTGATGTGTGGTTTCCTGTATTGCAAACAGCGATTCCTTCCTCACTCATGCCTATTTAGCCAGGCAGTGTGTTAACACAGCCAGAGGTTTCTTCATAAGCTGTTCTGCCCGGCTACTTCCGTGGGGGTGTGTTCCAGTTCCAGGTGGTAGCTGCTGAAGGTTGTGTTGTGCCCATCCTCACTGCAGGCTCTATCACTATCACTTGCTTGCTGCTTTGGTACAATTCAGGAAAGACCAGCCAACTCTCCTGCATTGGGTGAGAGCCGTGTCAATTCTAGTGTTAGATACTCAATTTCCATTATAAATTACCTTTACATTGGAAGACTAACAGGTCCAAAACTGCCGAAGTTAAATTTTCAAAAACTCTTGCATTCAGCAACCTTACAGTGTCTCATGGGTTATGTTTTCAGAATGGTCAAAATTATTTTGTTCTTAAGGAACATTTTTAAAAGCATGTAAGTTTGCTCATAGACATATCTTGTCTGTTATGTTACTTGAATGTAGGAAATGTGCCACTGAAATAATAAAGGCCCACTGAAGGTCATATGTGCCATGTTTTCTTTCCTGAGTAAAGCCAGTAAGATGCCAGATCTCCCGTGTAGCTTTTGGCAAGCCATTAATCTCAACTATTTCAAAACCTTCCAGTCCTTTTGGGCTTTTTATTTTGGATGCTGAGTTGGAGGCTGCTAAATCAAGTATAAAACTTTCACAGCTTCCAACTGGACCTGAGGTGGTCTGCACTGCCAGTGCTTAGCTTATCCAAAACTGCACAATCTAAAACTAAAGAACATTCTGGCAAATGTTGGGTTTTTCATCCTGACCTCCACAGCCTCACCTACAACAACAGGGTCATACCACCACCTCTAACCCTGCTGCCACATGATCCCAGGCCATACCAAGAACTGAGCCCTGTTAGGCAGAGAGACTTTTGAGCTTGGTGTTACTGCAGCACTTACAGATACCAAAAACCTGAAGAACAAAGAATATCGTGCACATTCCTTAATACTATAAGAAATTAAATTCTCTGCTAGATTTTAGTTCTGTGTCACCCATTTCCTATCAATTTAACAGACTCCTAATAGCTCATGCAGCTCATTTATTTCTATATATGATATACACACATCTTTTTTTCTCACTAAATTGCCTTGGCTTTTTCAGTTCTTCTTTCCTGTTGCCCTCCCATTCAAAATTTTCTTCCACTGTTCCTATTAACTTTGATATTTTCTGTTTATTGAAAAATATTTCTATTCTTGTAGAAATAGTGAATGCTTTTTGCCAGTCATAATACCTCCTCTCTATCCTGTTATTTTATCTTTTGTTTTCCTTTAAAGATTTTTCCCCTCTTTTTCTGCTACTCTTGCATGTTCATACACATGTGACTAAAGTTTAGTAATCGAAATACCATGTTATCCCCAAGTAGGAAGGTTAGTTTATCTCTGAATTTGTTTGGGCTAAGTAGATTGTTTTGGTTTTTTACTTGATTGAGACTTCCTTTCTCAGCAGTCTGTCTGTTTGCTGTTGGGTTCACCATGAATATGTAATTTAACTGCATATAAATTTCCACTCTGGGAGCTGCGGTGCATTATTTTCAGCATGCTAGAGATTAAACTTTGGTGTTGCCTCTGAAAAGTATGTATGTAATTTCAAAACCAAAAGAATCATACTAGTTGAATTAGATGTTCCTCATGAAACATCTTTATGAAAACAAGAGTAATCTGTGGCTGGAAAGAATAACAGCATAACCTTTATGGCATATGTTTACATGCTTTGCACAATACTGTGTTTTGATGAAGCATTCATAACTTGGCAAAGACCTCTTAAAGATTGTTGGTCAGAACAAGCTGATTTTTTTACAAGAAAAACAACACTTTTGAAAACTTCCAAATTAAATGTGTGTTAATCCAGACAGACCCTGCTATAATTCTCTTCTTGTTTGTAGAGGCTTAAATAAATTAGCTCACCTATTTCCACCATAGCAGCTGTGTGAGGTTTCACTTCGCATTGGTGCAAAGGTGCAGATTCAAAAACTGGTAACAGAGCATTCCAGGTCATGTGTATATGGCTGTATGGTGTAGAAAACTGGAAAATCAAAGGTATTAGTTCCAGGTCTGGTTGACTAAATATAACTTTCCTGAAAATCACATGCAGTAAATAAGCTTACCAAAGTATATTGTCTGCCACAATTCTGGCAAGTAGGGGTTGGGAGTAGAACATCATGTTTGCCTCTAATTCTGAAGTGTGCTTTAACATTTGGTGGATGAAGAATTTGGTCTGTAGAAAAATCATAGTATTGGTAAATCTCATGTGATTGTGCCACCATGTAGTGTAGCTGGTCAGCTAAACACTCAAAAGGCTGTGAGATGGCAATAATTGCAGTAGCAGTTGTAAACTGTGTATCCTTATTGTAACTTCATGATGTAAAGCACAAAGGGCAGCATGATTTAACTATATATGTGATTATTTATTTTCTTCCTGCATACAAATTTCAATGTGAGAAATAATCACAAATCCATAAAAAGTAAGAGTATGTACGTATCTCTGTGTGGCCAAGGAGGTGGAGATACAAAAAAAAAAGCTGTTGGTATAGAATTGGGTCTGCTCTCTTCAGGTGGGAGGCAAGTTCAGATTTCCACCTGTAACAAGCATGGTGATAGCAGCAAGTAAAAGGTAGCATAATGACTACAGAAAAAATAGGATGAGAGTTTTATTGCTGTTGTGATTAAGTTACTTTCTCAGAATGTTAGCAATAATCCTGCTAGGTATAAAATAGCCAAGCAATCCTGATGCAAGAGAGAGATTTCCAGCTCGTGGGCATATGGAGTTCATTCTGTTCTTATTTTGGCTTCTACACATGATTGGGCTTGAGTGAGTAGGAAGAAGGAGAGTAGTCAGCAGCTTGTGTCAAAATGCTGTGCCCAGGCCACAAAGTGAGGACTTAGGGAAACACAAATGTTGCTGACTACGTTATAAATTTAGTCATCTTGCAAAGTTCAAGGTTGACTTAATTCAGCCAGGCAGAGGGCCAAACCAGTAATTTCTGTTTAAGCCCTTAAGACTGAATGTAGTGTACCAGGTTTTGTGGCTTGTTGAGAGTGAGGGAGAGGTGGAAAGCAGCAATTAATGTAGTTTCCTGGTAAGTTAGGTGCACAGCCAAGTATAACTCCGTAGTCTTTTTCATGGAATATGGATTCCAGCTCTCAGTGACCTTCTGGTGAAATTATTGCTGAACTGCAGATTCAGACATTAGAAGTGTGCTGGATGCTTGCTGTTGTGCAGGTAGGGCCTGATAAGATCAAAGTCCTGTCTGGTGAGGTTTTTACCTTGGTTAGAGCACATGTTTTGCATTCAGAAGATACAGGGTACTGTCTTTCAGATCTTAGCAGAAGTTGAGAGGCTTTGAAGGTCAATGTTTGGGTTATCCCAACCTTTTAAATTATGGTGAGGATCACATAAGAGGGGCAGACTCGCTCTTCAGCCACCTTTTCCTGACAAAACTATCACCCTGTGAAATGGAAGTTTCCACTACTGATGTATGTACCTTACCACATTCTGTCAGTCAGGACCAAATGGAGGCAAGTTTAGTTTTTACTGGTGTAGGAAAGGTTAAACCTCAGAAACTTTTGCTTCTTGGTCTTCAGATACGTTCTCTTTTACATTTCTTGCTGCTAAAAATGAGGGAGTATGCGAAATGTGATTTTGATATCCGGCATATCCTTGTTTACTAGGCTCAATCTCAAGGATTGCCTGGAATGTGATGTTAAAGACACAGAGCAGGAGGACCCAGAGGAGGAGCAGTCAGAGGTCCAGTGGACACCAGGGCTGTGGAGTCGTGGGGGAGGTGGGGCCGTGCTGGCGCGGAGCGGGCGGCGGCGGCACGGGCGGGCCCCGCCGGCGTTGCCCGTTTAAGCGGCGGCCGCCGCTGTCCTCNAGAGAGGCGGGGGCAGGGCAGCCCCGACGTGCGAGGGCCCGGCCCCATCCGGGGGAGTGCGGGTGGGCCTCTTCTGCGTGAGGGGAACGCTGTGCGCGCCCCTTCATCCCTGCGGGGGAACTCTGTGTGCGCCCCTTCTCCGTGCGGGGAGCGCTGTGTGCGCCCCTTCTCCGTGCTGGGGAACGCTGTGTGCGCCCCTTCATCCCTGCGGGGGAACGCTGTGTGCGCCCCTTTCCCGGGGGGGAACGCTGTGTGGGCCCCTTCTCCGTGCAGGGGAACAGGCGGCGCCTCCCTCCCCCCCGGCGCGCCCCCGCGGG
>VXBI01007618.1:357992-462564 GCA_013397375.1 Toxostoma redivivum
ACAGGCGGCGCCTCCCTCCCCGCTGCACAGCCCCGAGGGTTGTGCTGTTCCCGCTGAGCAGGGGAGGGAGAGCGAACAGCACTTCCCTGCAGGCCAGGCAGCGGAGATTTCTGACCTGTCGCTTGTCCCCTGAGGAAAGAGCACTGTCTCCTTCCCTTCCCCCTTGTTTCTTTCTCCCGGGGGTTTGGCACGGGAATCTCCACCTGTTCTAACTGCAATTGCTGGATTTCCCCCTTCTTTCTGGTCAGTGGGACATGCAAGAAAAAGGCCGACGTGTGCTCACTGAGCAGTCCACCCACGCTGTGAGCTGTGGAGAAAGGAATGGAGTGCTTTCCTTTTGCAGAGGGATATCATTTACTACGCACAAACTGTACTTTGTAAAACCAGTGAAGAGCCTTTGTCTCACTGCAGAGGCTGTGTAACTGTGTAATGTATTTGTATAACTTCTGTAGTCAAAGAGAAAAAAAGAGGCTGTGCTGAATGAGACGTAGGAATTGCCATGCTGGATTAGAGCCATCTGCTTCAGTATCGTGTGTGAACCCAGCCAGAAAAAAAAAGCACTGTTGAGGAAGGGAATGTGTCTCTCTTTTTTTTTTTTTTTTAACTTCAAAAATACTGCAGTATGTTGCTGCATATTACAAAAATCACTTCAATAGTTAGCATGCAGTATGGAACCTTAATTTCTATTTGCTTTTTATTTCTATACAATGATAAAAAGTCCTGTTAGTCATTAAAAATGGCATTTTTTCACTCCAAGTCCGTTGGAGTATGGCAAGAGTTTCCCTTCCCCCAAGTTATTTCCTTATTGTCGCTGTTTTTAACAAAGGATAAATCTAGTCAGAAGCACTCCATCTTTGTCATATCAAGGAGATGGGGGAGCAGGTGTCCACATCTGATGCTTTCAATTTTGCACCTTCCCTACAAGTCTTCATCTGAAAAGCAGCAGGTTGTTACCACTTTATGGAACAGCTTCCCTCCTCCTTTACCCTTGAGCACAACTGGATGCACTCAGCCACCCAGCCCTTTGGCAGGAGTGGTATCTCTGTGATCAGCAACTGCCCAAGTGTGACAGGCATTGAAAATAAGGCCAATTGCTTTTATGCCTCTGCCAGCAAAGCCCTGTGAGAGCAAATGAGCATGAGTCACTGAGTTGGAGTGGGTTAGGAGAATCTGAGACACTCATTTTATAGCTTTCCCTTGGTATTAGCGGATTTGCTTTCTTTTTAGGACAAAAGTTTTGTTTTTTCCCATACCCTTTGCTATCACCTCTTTTAATATAAAACAAATCAACCAGTGGCAGAGAGAGGGTTTACCTTGGAGGTATCTAGGGTGAAGAGAGCAATAGTAATCTCTTAAGTGCAGGAACGCCCTCAGCTCTTTAAACCACACCATTAGAACAAGAGTCTCAAGTGTGCATTTGTAATGCTTTTGCCCTTTGCTCTTTAGAGGGTTGATTTGCTCCACAAATACTTTATGAACCTCTTGAGACTGTGGCACCATGTTATTCTTCAAAAGTGTCTGCTAGTAAATTCCCACTGGATTAGAGCATGGGCTTCTGTCACAACATGATAAATAACCATAGGCAAATGCTGATTGTGTCTCCATAAATACAGGTCTGTGTGCATGGTAGAACCACACACAAAAACAGTTGAGACACGATAGAAAGATAGTCTTGTATGAAAATAGTGAGAAGGTTGAGTGCCCTGTGCATTCTGAAATGGACAAACACAATTAGTAAGTCATTCAAGGGTAGCCTTGTTTGTATGCTGTATGTGCTGGGGTGTCATCTTTTCTTTGAATAGTTGGCAAATTGAGCACAGCTGAACCAAATAAACTGAGGACTACTATCCACAGACCTTTATTTTGCTGAGTAGTGGCAGTCACTACACTGAGACTGGTCATCTTACTATATTGCCAGAGGGGATTTTCCTGATGAAGTTTGTAATGAGGAATTTTGGTCTGGAATTTATAGTGTGTCTATTGTAAAGCTGAAATACAAAATTATATTTCTGAATGTAAAAAGAGCTTAACTGCTTGGTGCAGCTTCATGTGTCAATAAGAATACCTGTTTATTAATACCAATACCAGGCTGCAGGCCTGATTGATCAGCTGGACCTCAGCTCTTTGCATACCCATGTTCTGCCTTTGGCTTCGGCAGAGTAACAATTACTTTTTTCATGTAGCCTTGCTGAAAATCATACTATTGGAGGCTTCTAAAGATGAGGAATCTTCTGTTTGCCCTTGGCTTTTTTTTTACTGTTTTCAGTATGTTCCTCTTTTGGGCTTCTCTTTTAGTACAGTTGGTACCACACTGCAGGGGAGATGGGCAGTACTTTTTGCTCAGTTGGAACATTTTGGCAGGTAGACAGGAGGTTTGGCCTTTGGTAGACTTGACTGCTGAGGCTTTGTGGTGCCAAAGCTTCTCACAGAGACTGGCCTGTTAGTGCAGGCAACTCTGCGTGGATCATGAGTCAGGTACAGGCTTGATGTCATCCTGCCATCACACCAGAACACCAGAGAGAATTATCAGTATTATCAGTGAACTAATAGAGGAAACACAGTAAACCAAGTTATAATTCTTCAAAGGACAGCAGTCTTCTGGAGCTTTCAGAACTCGCTTTCAGCAGCCTACACACTCACTTTTTACTCTTGAACTCATTTTGTAATCTTTGCTTTTGGACTATTTGACTGATTATTATTTTGTATACTGTGAAAAATACTTTAGATGTCACTTAGTTCTGCCCCTTGTATAACATATGATCTAAAGACATCATTGCTCAAATGTTTTTGTGTCATAATGGTAGGTCCTTACTCAAGCAGTCTCTCCAAATTTGATGGAAGTAATTTGGTAAGTTCATTTGTGTTGATCAAACTTTGATGCATATTTCACTGCAAATAACTGACCTTTATAATGTGTTGCATTTGAAATTTACAATCTGAAGCTTTAGGGACTGCAGAAGTTTTTCAGAGTCATAGCTGAAAATATCTAATGAAAAAAAAACAAAAGAAGGAGAAGATTATAGTTAGAAAAAAGCAGTAAGAGGTCAGAAGTTCACAGTTGATGGTAAAATGGGCCATATGTCCTTTTAATCCCCATTCAGGAGATAAGTAAAGATCTGTGTCAGACTCTTTTCAAACATGTTTAGAGCCACAAAAGGAAGGGATACATTTTACAGTGTCTGTCAGTATTTAACCTTTTTTATCTAGGCAAAAAGGAAATGGGAAAGAATTTTCTTTGTAAGGCTGGTTAAACCAGTTAGAAAAGGTTGGCTTCATAATGTGGATTTTTTTGTTGTTGTTGTTTTAGTATATCTGAGACTGCAATTAGATTTGGACAATTTTGTGAACAAATGGCTTTTATAATATAATATTTGTTCAAGAAAAATGTAAGTGATTTTGTTGAGACCCTTAGTAAAAAACCTGAAACATCTATTGGAAGTGAGTATGTAGACTAGAAAATATCTGCCCACATGCACTTCAAACTATCTGTCAAATATGCTCATTTTCCTTCTTTTGAAGATTCAGTAATGTTCAGTTTACTCTGGCCAGTTGCATGTTCAAAATTCTATAGATAACACACAATCTTTAAAAAATACATTGCAGTAAAGAATGATATATACCATTGTCTCATTTAACAAGCAAAAAATGATGGAAACATATGATTTTGCTCAGGTCTAAAGTAACTTAGTAGTGGTACTGCTTTGTTAGTGGATGTGTCTTGGACAACTGACTATATGTTCTTTTTAACATTTAAAGCTTATCCTCTTCCTGGATATTTTTTTAAGGTCTGGATGGAGATGCAGCCAAAGGGAACCTGGGTGAATTTTGTGAACACAGCGGGCTCATCATTCCACTGTCTTCCAATGAAGCAAGTTGATTTTCTTCCTGATGGATTGAAGAAACACAGGCTGTCCTGGTAAATGAGGTCAGAACTGTTAAAAATTAACTTTCCAAATACATGGGTAGGCTTGTGACTCAAGCACTGTTTTGCGAACTAGGCAGTATTAGGTCTTGAGGAATCTTATATTTTCCAAGGCTGACTGGAGTCTGGCCCCCAGAAAGGAATTCACTCTGATTTCTGTATTCAGAAAGTAAGAGTAAACATGCTCAGAATGCTGAGAATTTTTTCTTCCTGATATTTCCTAACAGTAATTTAACCATAGCTGTACAGAGGATAGATTATTTTTAGCCTAGATTCCTAATTCCAGGAGAGACCCAATACAACCTTGCTGTTTGTCTGCATAATGTGGATTTCCCTGGCTAACTTTGTCTGGCTTTAACAGCATCTGAAACTAGGCTGGAGGAGACCAAATCGTTCTGTGACAGGGAGACTGTATCATGAGCTATGCAGTACTGAGATCCACAGAAAGCTAACTTTGTCAGTGTCTGTGCTCATGGGGTTCATTGAGTGATGTTATTTGGTGACAGTCATATGGAACACAGTGCTGTCTGGAACGTGCTCAGTGCTGCTCAACCCAAGAAGCTCTTCTGCCACCAGAAAAATAAAGATTTTTTTGTATGGAATTTGGACTGTACTTGAACAACTCTTAGAAAAGCAATGTTTATTACTTACGAGTTAAAATTTAAACTCAACTGTTGGCCTAATTGCCATCAGCGAGTCCAACAGAAACTGCAGGTAGTGACTAAGGACTCATTCCAGCCAATGATAAGGTATATGGGTAGGATTCTGTGTAATCCATCCTTGCTAACTGGACCTTACTTGAGGTATCTGGAAAGTTTCCATGCAAGGGCAATCTCTTTTGGTACTGTGGGGCTTCCAGGATCATAATATTTGACAGTGTCATGAGGAGGAGTTGCTGTTTGTTATGTAAAGCCTGGCTCTGTGAGCTGTTCTGTTCCTCTCACATCCAGAAGTTACACTCTGTGATCAGAGTTTTAGTGCTAATTGAGAGCATGGCATGTGCAACTTCAAATACGGTAATCAGGATGAGATTCATTGCTCAGTACATCACAAGGCGTACCTTGGCCCTCAACAGAGATGGCAAAATCCTCTTCTGGCCCCAGCACAGGATGAATTTCATGCAGGAATGCATTTCTTCAAAGCTTTTTAAGCTCCTAGAAGTTCAGATAATATTTAGTGGGATTTTCAGAGTTGCACATCTCAAATGTCTACAGCAAAGCAAATGGCATTAAGGTATACAGTAATATTTTTTTAAAGTATTGTCTGCATCATGAGGCATCTATTGAAGAAAAAAAATACTGGAACAAATCCAGCTTCAAGTGTCTATTTATAATTGTCTTAGAAATTTGCCTCTGACTGGAGTGGGAAAGGATTGTAAAAAGACTGAAGTAATTGGCATCTAACTTCATTATCACACTGTGTGGTTTTATGATTTATTTAATAGCTGCCTACAATTACTGGCCTGTATAGTTTGTTTATTTGGTATTAGGAAAAACATTTATATAATTCTGTTATGAGCTCTCTTCTTCTGAAGGGATGTGTTTGTCCCCTCTACAGGCCTGCCTTCTCTGAGATGTTCAAACATTTTCTGGGAAATTGCCATGGCAATAAAAATTGCATCTCTCCTCTCCTCCTCCACTTCTCTCCCTGCAAAGAATATCCTGTTGTTTGTGAAAGGTAAGTGCTTTGGGTAGCAGCTGCAGTCATCTGTATGATAGATGGTTAATATTAACAGTGGTGGTTTAGTGCATAAACCAAGTTCTAACTATTTGAAAGTGAAATTTAGAGCTGTCGGACCTCACACTCTCCCACTGCTGACCACTGAAGGTTTGAGAATCTTTCAGTGGAGGCAGCAGACCAAACCTCAAGATGACTCTATACATCAATCTTCTTCCTAGTCCCAGCATGGACTTTCAAACGTGTCTCACTCCTGGGTGAAACAGCTTCTATTTCTGCCAAGGCACCAGGGTGAGGAGGGCAGCTTTGGGTGTCACTGTGTTTATGTACCCAGATTACAGAGAAACCAAGTAAGAATGTGGCTGTGAGCCTTTAAAGCAGCATGCCATGGAAAAATAAAACACAAAGTGTGTAAGTGCACGGGGGAATGTACCCAGTGTTTTGCACATTCCAGCAGAGGCCTCAGTAAAGACTGGAATTTTAATTCTCATCTGACAACATTCCATGAAGACAACTTACATTCCCTTCCTGTTTCCCCCTCCCAGGAGATAAATGTAAAAAAAATTGGCTGATTATTTATTCTGCCTTGGCTATCAAATAACTGTGGGAGTGCCAGCACTCAGAGTAGTTGGAGTACTTCTGGTTAGTTCCTCATTTGGCTTTTCTGGAATTCATTAGTGTTAGCTGTTTTTTCTCCCTTCATATTGCCATTCAAAATCAAGATTAGCAATGTCTTCAGCTACACTTGTAGCTCTGCAGGAACTTGTCTAGTTTCTTTTAACCACACACATGGTCTAACCCCCACATGCCTGTTGATGTAGTATAAGGCAGGAAAGAGGTGAGGCTATGACTCATGTAAACTTCTTAACAGCACAATTAAAGTACAAAACCTCACCTATCTCAGTAGGGACAAAGATCTTGAGCTGCACAGCACCTGCTGTACAGTATTCTTATGTTTGTTCCAATATTTTTTGTTCTGAATACAAATATGGAAAGTAGGCCTGTGTTCAAGGAATTTGAATGAAGGAAATGTTGGTTTTGGAACTGACATCAGTGTGAGATCAGGAGAACCAGACTTTGCACACAGTCGTCTGTTCATTTCTGGATTACAAACTATATACAAAAAGGTGCAGAAGTCCGTTTCCTCTATATAAGTAGGTCTGCCAGCATTCATAATTACCCCATTTCAGCCACTGCTCATGACTGAAATAGTTAGTTATATAGCTGAATTCATAAAACAATGAGTCTAACCACTTCAAACAAGGATGCTTTTTTCCCTCTTCTGCTAATTCTAGTACTAGTCACAGTAAAACTTCTTTATTGCAGAAACTTCTGTTTAGCACTGTTAAAAAAATACATCATCTTAGAAAAAAAAAACATTGTCAGTGCTATTTCCTTCTTTATTCTCTTTGCCTTTTAATGATGGTCATTTTTTAGAATGTCAGTTTTGGCCCATACTGTGACATAGCAGTAAGAAGCAGAGCACAAGACCCACAGTCCAGCAAGGGGGAAGATGACTTAAGTTACCCTTTTCTGCTTCTATGATTCTAGACAGCTTCCGCAGCTAGGGAGATTTACAGTATATAGAGAGTATCTCATGTGTGACATAGATTACAACATTGTGTCCTGTAGTACTGTCCCTGGCAGAGCTCTGGCATCTGAACTGTCACTGGGATGCTGAGAAGCCACCAGTGTATTGTACATTACTTGACTTCATTCTTCTCATGCACTTTTTCCTTGGGTAAATGGGTGAGAATCTTTTCTTACGACTTCAGTTAGTTCCTAACATAAATTAGGACCTCTGAAGTTGTCCAAAGAGAGACAGTGCAGAGATCTAAAAGCTGATTAATGTGTAGGAGACAGAGATATTTTTTCCTTTCTGATTTACACTACTACTTTTGAGCTCAATCATGAGCTACTAGAGGAGATGAGGATATGCATCACACCATACAACCTATACATGGCTTACCTGTACCACTGGGCTGTGCTCAGGATGGCAGGGAAAACTGTCCTGCAGCATTGCTACACACGGTGACTTGGATGGATCTTATAGAGAGGAAAAGGAGCAAACAATCCATTGCCTGTGTCCCTGTTTCCTGTGTCAGCCATTTGAGATAGCCAAGCTGCTTCACCGCAGGAGAAGCCCACCTTATTCAAGTTCAGTGTTAAGAAATTGACTCACTGCTTATGAAAAAGGCATCAGTTGTTGTCCAAGCTCCCCAAAACCTCTCAGGACATCTCAGAATCCTCATCCCACCCCATTTCCAACAAAGGCATCACAGAAAGTGACTGAGATCAGCTTTCCTTTTATACGTTCTCCCTCTGTGCCATGTTGGCAGCATAAAAGGATAGGCAAGTGGAAGCAGTCCCTTAGGAAGACCCTTTACAGAAGGAAAGCATTTATTTGCCTTTGTCTGATTGTTCCTTGGACCCTTTTAGAAAAATTGATGGTTCTGTGCCAGCGTGTCTGCCAGACTGTGCTGTGACTGGGCCCCACCTGAGGTGTTATGAACATGGTGTGCTCTGTTCCCTTATGCTTGGAACACCCTGAACCTTTGCAGAGTCTGTTCACAGCAAATGAGGAAGACGGGGACTTAAAAATTCTTCTCCCCTAATCAAGCTTAAGAACAAAAGCACTGAGCAGGAGAGCTGGTATGTGGGCTGGCTGCCTGGATGGTAGCCCTGGGTTTCTGGTGTAAGATCATGTGGTTGTGTCAGTAGGGTTTGCTCACAGAGATGGCTCTGGCTTAGGAATCGCCCGATGCAGTGAAGCACCTACTTCCCTTCTGGTAAGGAGGATGAATAGTTGAGGGGAGACTGATGGGCCAAAGTGGGAGCTGGAACATTCTGAAGGACTTGCTGGGAATTGGCAAATGCTCTGGGACTTTGAAGGCCTAAGTATATTAATCTATATAATTACCTTTTGCCCAGCATCCTGAGCAGTGGCTGGGCATTCTCTGAGTCTATGAACACTAACCAAACACAAAAATGAATGTTCATCTCATTCTCTTTTTTTTTTCCTTTATTGGTTGGTTTTTTAGTTGAACTAATTAAAAGCAAAGCCTCCAGCCTCCATTAAAATCTTGTATTTTTCAGGTTAGTTGTAGTTTAACATTACTGCCTGGGTTTGATGCTGCTTACAATAGCAGTGAAGCAGTTGTCTTTTATAGTAACTATAAATCTCCTTATTTTCCAGAAGTTAATGTAATAATAATAGTTTTAAGGCTCTCTTTTTACCAGCTGTAAGTCTAATTTTCTAACAAGATGCTGCTAATTGTATTACTCTGGCTTCAGCAGTTTTGTTTGTGTCAGGGCCCCTTAGATGGGCAATAGATTCTTAGCCAGAGCTCTTGTTTTGGTCCTGTCAAATGTAGTTTTGTTGTAACAGTAGCTTGTTCTTAATAATTTTTATCTGCTTTGTTTATTTATTATTGTCTAGATTTTGCTACATCAATTACTTTTTCATTCTAGTTCAAATAGATCAGTATCCACAAACAGTCTCAAGTGATTGTAATTGCATTACTCTAATTTCAGTGACTACAGCATTTCCCTCACCAGCTGGTAGAATTTTGATTGTATCAAAAGAATGTTGATTGTATTTAAAATAGATAAAATTCTCAAAACATTACATTACCTGAAAATTAATTTGGAAAACTTTCCCCAAGAGTCTCTTTCATAATCTGCTTCTGTGAAAACTAAATGGATGTGTTAGAATCTGCCTTCAGTCATAAGAGTTTTTGAAGCAAGTGATGTGTAGTCTGTCGGGCACGTCTTGCTCGTGATCTTCCAGCCTTCACAGCTGCTCTTGGGCAGTCACTGTCTGGCTGCATGGCCCTGCAGGTCTAAAAGTGAAGTAAAATTAAGCAGTATGAACTGCAGGGCTAGAGTCAGTTCTGTATAGGGAGATGAAAATAGATCTTTTGGGTCATGTTATCTGGCTGAACCTGTTACACAGACTCGGCTTTAGCTAGGTAGAGGGACATAGTATTTTTGACTGATGTTAGCTCCCATTTTCAGAGACTCACTTGAAAGACAAGTTTTCCAGCAAGAATTTTTTTCATTTTATGATCTTTATTAAAGATACTGATGAAAAGCAGATTAGAAATTACGATTGCATTTGGCACATACTGCACTGTTAATCCAGCATCCTAAGAATAAAGATCACTGTAGCTGAGGATGCAATCAATGAATTAAAACTTTCAGAGAATGTGTTACTTCCTCTTTGCTGTTGGAAGCTGTGTTTCATTCTGCAATAAAAAGTTCAGGATCCTCTGGTAATTGGGGTTATTGATCCTCTTCTGTCTCCCATAATCTTCACGTTCTTCTTGAGTCTTGTTCTGGGGTGGAATCAGATGTGTTCTGACCCGTTTCTTTGTCTTTGGGAATTGCTGCCAGACTGGCCTCAATGTAATGTATCACTTCACCTTCCTTTTGGATGGAGATAGATCCATGTTTTTGCAGTTCAGTAACATCTGGGACTGGTAAATACTTAAGTAGGGAATTCATACTGGTGGCAAACTGGCGGTGAAGAGAAAACGCGAGTGGTGAGCAGAGGCAGCTCGCCGGCGCTCGCAGATCCGCCTTTCCTTGCTCGCCCGCGCCATCTGCCGGAGCCTCCTGCTGGGAATGCTGTGGGGAATCTTGGCTGCACACAAGGCAGGGTGGGGGGAAAAAGGAAACGTGCCTAAACCCCAAGGACTCGGTGTGTGTCATCGGGCTGTGAGAAACCAGGTGGGAACCATCCAGGATGCGTCAAGTGTAAAGAATAATTAAAGGTTTGTTTGTGGTTGCATTAATTACAAGCTTTCTGGTTGTTTCTAGGACACACAAAACTACTGAAGTCAGTTATATTTAGAAGATTGTACAGATCTGTATAATGTTGTCTTTTATGGCATGTGCTGCTATGCAGAAAATAGGACTCTGAAGGTAGTTTAGTGAAAGCTAAATATGATAATTAATAAGTGGATTAATTTTAAATGGTTTGCTAGTTATGGGAATTAAAGCATTGTTACAAAAGTAGCAGGTCACAGAGTAATTTCGGTTATACAAGGGTATTAATTATTCTGTGCATTTTAGATAAGAACTCAGTGGCTACTGATAGACTTTGAGAACTTCTATGGCTCTCTTGTCACCTTTTGGAAACTCACCTGCCCATCACAATAATCTTTTTTTTTTTACAAATAAAAAAAAAAGGGAAGGTTTATTTGCAAGACAGCTTCTTACCTGGCAGTTTGTCCTGCAAAGATTGCTTGTGTTACCTAAGTGAAATGTCACCAAATAGCTTGTTTAAACAACATACTTAACCATGAGAGAAGTCAGCCAACACCAAAAATACCTCATTTAGATTTTTATCAAAATTCATAAAAAATACAGAATTTCTCTCACAGACACACATGTTGTGATGCAGAATGTCAATAAATTTGTGCCTATGCTCACATATGCCTTGGACAATGCCTTACTGACTAGTGGCATTTCCAGGTAGTTTGTGAGAGTTTCCATATTGATTACAGCTGGGTTGTGAGGTACTGCTCTCTTATAAAGTAGCAGGAACATTCAACAATGTGTCCAGTCAGTACCATTATTCTTGTTCCTGCTGTGGGTGGAGTTACAGGTGTTAACCCCTCCTGGAATTTGTTCTCTTGTTTGGTAACCAACCTTGGCTCTTATTTGGTTAGAAAAGATTAGATAGACTACACCCAAAATTGAACACTGAATACAAGCACTGCTTTTTCTGACGTGGCTTGACCTTCTCATAATTGCTGCCATGTAGGGAATGGTATCAACCTGCTCCCATCTGCTGTCATTGATTCTTCGAGTGGCAGTTTGGCTTGTGAGTGGAAGGGGTACCCGACCTTATTGCCTATCAGCTAATACTGGAAAAGTGAAACATAAAAATGTTTGGTTCTGAGGCTTAAACAGTTACAGACTTAAAATTTGAATCTTTTTACTCAAAGCTAAACTTTCAGGAACCCTTTGCCGTATCACTTTCATGATTATCTGTGACACAGCACTGTCACCTTTGGCAACCACTAAGTCTCTAATAGGAATAAAGCCTGTAGTAGTCCGTAGCAGCAAGCAGGCTTACTCAAGGGAATTAGGAATTAGCCTTTAGTAATACCCTGAGCAGACATTTGCACATCCTCTACCAGAGCTGAAAGAACTTCTACATGCTAAAGGCTATGGGGAATACTTTGATTTTAGATAGAACATTATCTTTCTATGTCTAACACACCAAGAATGTGTGCTTTCTTCAAGTCTGACAAGGTAGGTGCTTCTCATTTTTCTGTATTAAGGAAACAAGTAAGATAAATGGGTGCAGGTTGAGTGCAGGTGAGAAAATAAATGTGGTTGTTTTTTCTACCACTGTTCTAGTGGCCATTTGCTTGGGTCAAAGATCTTTTGCAAAGCAGAAAGTTAAATAAGGCTCATTCTGCCTTCAGGGAGATGAGAGCTGCCTGTTTTTCTCCCAAGAGGTGGTTAGAGAGGTCTAAGAGAGGTCTCTTCTGTTGTGTCTTCTGATACTCCTTCATCCTAAGGAGTTTAAATCTAAGTGCTTTTTTTAAAACAATAATATTTTTATATGTCAAGATGTTCTCTGCCTTGTCTATAATTGAAGAGAGGGATTCTTTTTCTTCAAAATGAATAATGAAAGTTAATTTTTAGCCATCTGATGGATGCTTGAGGAGAAAGTACAAAGGTACATATATGTTTTGTTATGTACTTGTTAAATGCTTTATTGAATTTCAGGGGTTTTAGTACTCGTTATACTCGTAGGACAAAACATTGCTGATACACAGAACAGTAGAAGGAATAGATGATGAATTAAAAATGCTTGATGCTGTAAGCATGATGCAAGGCAAGGATTCCAAATTAAATGTTTAACTGGTGTTATTTTTGTTTCACTGTCATCATTTTCTCTTCACTGCTCCTTGATCTGAAACAAAGGGATAGAGCTCTGAACATTTGCAGTTCATCTTACTTTACCAACCGCACTGGAATCTTTTATGGTCATAGTTATTTGAGGTGAACACATAACAGAAAATCAAATTAGATCAATAGAGTAGCTTTCTTCATATCTGTATTGATTATGTGGCTGCTGAAATGCAGCTTGGCATGGACTTAGTCATTAGTTGGATTGGGCCTTGAGTGGCTGAGGTGAGAAGTTGCCTAGCCCTGGGATGAGAGCTTGGGAGTTTTGCAGGGGCACAGTGTACAGCAGCTGGGAAGCACTGGTGAATGTGGATGTAGCAACTCCAAGGAGAGCTCAGTGGCAGCAGTAAAACCTCAGTCTTATGGTCATCTGCTTTTGTTTGTGAGGACTCACTCTTTTGCTGATTATCCATGCAACCATGTATGTCATAAATATAACCTACAGTTCAGACATTCTCTTTGCAGCCCTAGCTGCCGGTTTCAGGGGTGTCAATGGGAAATTCTTCAAAGTACCTTTCTGTTGGAAATTTCTTATTAGTTTTGCTGCAGAAATCTTGCTTGATATACAGTTTTCTGCTAGTAATACCAAGCTGAATGATACCAACATGTGGCTTCACCCTTTCATCGGATCACACAGGTTTGGAAATTAAAAGTTCAGAAGTTGTGGGCAAACAGTTCTTCCAAGAATCCGTCTTTTATCCAATGACAACTTGGATAAAATATGGGTTAAGCTAAGCAAGAGTAATGCATTATCAAGGAAAGTGACTGCAAATGGAGTCAATTGGGGATGTAGTCATCAGGACTAATTGCATATGTACGTGTTCAAAGATACAAATGCTCTCTTTCTGTCTTGTCTCCATTGTAGCCGCTTGTCAGACTTGCTTGAAACTACTTGCCATCACAACTAATTTAAAACCTTTTGCATCAAGCTGAGGCCAAGATTTCATCTGAAAAATAGCAGTGGTTCAAGTTGCCTTATCACCACATTTCTTCCTTTTTCAGTTCGGAAATTTTTTTCATGCACAATTACAACTAGTGTGTCCTATAAAATAGGTATTCAGTGTTCACTGAGTTCTGCTTAATCTGCTTATTGCCTCCAAAAACAAATGGCGAATTCTGATTCAAATGTGTCTATGCTGAGAATTAGTTGGCTGCAGTGAAACAGTATAACAACAGTTCTCTAATTTAACAGTAGGCCCAAACTTACAGATCCTGGAAAAGCCTAGTTCATACTAACTTCATTAAAGGTGGAATTCAGCCTACTGCTGAGGCCTGGCATAAAGCCAATCTATGCTTAACTCTCTAATTCCTAAAATATGCACTGCTTTTGTTTCTGAACTATGGTAAATTTTACGTGGAGAATTTAACACCTGTAAGGATTGGGCCCTAAAAGCTGTAGTAATTATTAAGGGGAAAAAAATCTGAAATGTTGTATTGCACAACACAAAAGGGTACTTCTCGATAAACTAAAATTTGTTTTCATAGTCAAGAATTTTTCTTCGTCTTCTGTCAAACTGGTCTTGGATTTCATTATTTTCAAATTTTGTCTCAAGACCAACTTATAAAATATTTCATGAATACTTCATTTCATTGTAATTCTATTCTGGAGTATGAGTAGATTAAATTTTTTGAGGATACGTGGGGAAGGCTACTTTGGGTGCACTAATCATCAGGTTTATGTTGACTGGATATATATGTATGCATGTTTGCAACTAAGTGGATGTGTAAATTTGAAATTTTGCACTTTCATCTGTTGAGATAGCTTGGTTAGTTCAGCAGCAGTTGCAGAGTGTGGTGGTGACATGTGGAAGCCTGCTGTGCAGGCAGGGATATTGCTGTTCTGGTTTTTCTGCAGGGGTGACTGTCCAGGGTTTTGCACAGCCTGGTTTTGGTGGCACTTAGACTGTGCCTTCAGTTAAACAGTGTCTGTCAGCTCAGCATCTGGGTTACCCAATTTCCCAGGTACAACTGTCAGCCATGTTATCAGGGGACACTAAGCTGTGATTGTTTTCACAAGTAGAAAAACAAAGGAATGTGAGAAAGCCCTGCCAAAACATGGTTTATTTCTGTGTAATTCCCCCAGTTCCCTTCTTTCAGTTGTATGTTGATAATTTTTTTGATGAAAATTCAAACTAGATACCCTGGAATCCATTTTAATTAAGAGATGTGAAGGAGAGAAGTCTGCAAAAATGAGTGTGAGCAGCTTGGACTGAGATGGCAGCATGGGTAGCTCCCAAAGATGTGCAGATTCATAAACATGTTTTCTAGAGAAGTGTGATGTATGCACCAGAAAGGGGTTTCCTGTAAGGAAGAAAATGCCTCCAGCTCTGCCTCAGTCCCTGAGCACAGATGGACAAGTGCCATTACTCTCACTGGTTGGACAAGTCGTGGTTCAGTGGTGCTTGGCAGGAAACAAACCCCAACCCCCAAACATTAGTGGTGCAGTGAGCTGTGGTCACAGTGCTCAGGGGCTGATGCAGGGAGTGGCTGGGACAGTGCAGTTAAGCAGTCAGCAGCTGCTGTGCTCGTGGGCAGGGAAGCACAGTGGTTATGCTGCTCCTTCTCAGAGCTGCCACAGCACAGAGCTTCCTGTTGTTTGCAGTCAGAATGGAACCTCCTCTGCCAGCCAAAGGAAGGCCATCCTGCTGCCTGCAAAGCATCTTTTTGGTGGTGTGCAGGATGTCTCTTTTGGGAGCTGTCTGCACTGCTTTGCTCAGACAAAAAGTTGACTGTCAAAATATGAAGTGGTAGAGTCTAAGAGTTTCATAAGTCAAACAATATAGTTTAAAAACCTGTTTGAAGTGATGCCTTAAGTTTTAGCTTCCATATTTTTTACTGCATTAGTATATAACTCTAAACTTTATATAAAGCGTTAGCAGGTTCTTTTCAGTTTAGTTAGACAAAATAATCCTTTTCCAGCCTGAGAACCAAGGGCAACATTGCAGCTTCGAGCCCAAAAAGTGTAAACAACAGTGCATTGAGGAGAGCAATCTGGGAGGATGGGACTTCATAACCTGAAGCTGTAATTGGGCAATTAACCCCAATATATAAATGAGATAAAATTTATGAAGGTGTGAAAACTCGTGACATGCCATCCATCTGGGGTGGAGCCATGGCCAGGCTCTTGTACTGCTCAGGGTGTATCCTTTGAAGGCCTTTTAATAAATGCCTAGTTTATTCCTTTAACACTGTCTAGCCTCTGTTCCAGGTAGCCTCTTTAGGCATCAAAAGAGTTTTTCCTTTCTGAAGGCAACTTGAAGTCAGTGTTGCAGCAATAATGGTGCTAAACATGGATGTAGCTGCAGGCTAGATTGTTGTTCCAGCTAATACACATTTTACACTGCTGAGTTTTTCCCAGCTTAGTGAGTAAACATACAGTCTTAGCTGACTGCAAAAAGATTACTTCAGTGGGCTTAATCTATGACATAGACTAATCTTGGTGTGATCCTATTACTGCAAGGTCAGCTGGGATTGTAGTGGTTGATTGTCTTGCTTTGCTCATTTGATTCCAGTATTTGTGATTTGGAGCTGGTTTTGTCTTGGTATCTCTGAGACCTTGTAGTCAGGAGAGAGATAGTTGACTTATGTGATCCCAACTTTGAGAAGGTTAGGAGATTGTGAAGGAGGGAAATGGAAGGTCCAGTGTTACTTTTTGAAATTTAAGTCACAGCAAAGGAAATCCACCATCATTTGTCACATCTCTGAAGATCTGTGTGGCAGGAGTTGGTCATCTGGAAGGTATTGCTGTGATAGATGTTCCTGGCAGAAATGGACAGCCTGCCACTGATGGAGCTGGTAAAGGTGGAAATTCTAAAATTGCCCCTGGACCAGCATCTGGCTAATGGATCTGTTACAGGTAACTTCCCTCTGCCACTCAGCACAGCAGGCTGGTGGCTCTCAGGTCTGGGTGTTGCTGGTAGAGGATTGATCTGTAGCTGCCCAGAAGCTGTTTGTTTCCAGTGATTGACTTGGCACATCTCACCACTGGGCATGAACTGCAGCTGATGTCATGATCAAGAGATAAGAGGGATGAGGTGCTCCTAACAGCCTGTGAGAGTACGTGGTGGTGTCTTTGTCTGGCATAAGCACTACAGCTGCTCCTGTTGGCAATCACAAGGAAATCGGTGAAAACTAAGGGATTGCCCCCTTCTTCTACAGAGATTGGCAGCAAAAAGCACGGTTGCTTTTTTATCTAGTGCCTGATAGGCAGATGGCAGCAATGGATTTTTCTCCTCATCTGTGTTCTCAAATCTCCTCCAGTTTAATTAGGTTTCACTGGTTTAATGCACCTTTCTTAACAAATGTCGGTCAACAGAAGGTAAAACACTACAGTCAGAAAACATCCAGCATAATGGCAAAAGTCACTGGAATGTCACAGGACTCTGTGAGTTATGCAGTGACAGTGAACAGGAATCAGCAATACGCTGACAAGTGTTAAGCTCTGTCAGACAAGGCCACCTACAACATGCTGATTCACTGCTTGCTAAGGTGTGCTAGAGTTGTTTCTGGACTGCATCATCTGTCATGGGTAAACAACTGAAATAAAGAAACCTCTGAGTGGTAGAGTTATAATGCAGAGAAGGGGCATTGGAGTATTATATTTGTATTTCTCCTCCCTTTTCTTTCTTCTGGTGATGAGCTCTGAAATGAAATGTTAAGGTTTTGTAGCTATCCCTTTTAAATTAGCATCCTTTGGAGTTCAGCTGAGGTTTCCCTTTCTTTTCTCTTCTGTAAAAAGTTTCATTAATGTTGGGAAAGTACTTAAAACATCTTGCAAAACTTTGAATCCTTTACCATAAAGAGCTGTGGGCATGTCAATACAGCCGAGAATGTTCTTTAAAATGTAGGGATTGTTTGCTCAAGCACTTTGCAAACCATAATCATACTTGTATCTGTCAAAGAACTCCAACTGATTTTACAAATAAAATGAAATTCGGCATCTTTGCATAGGTGTATATGATTGCTTCTTTTATTCAGGTAGAGAAACCAAGACATACAAGATATGGGGTGACTTGCATGTGGTCCCATGGAAAATTAGGGACAGGAAGAGAATATCTGATTCTCAGTCCCTTCCGTTACACTGAAACCTGTTCTACATCTTCACAGTTATCTTGCAGCTAACTCAGCCTTCATACCATCTTGTTCTTCTGGCACCAAAATGTATTCAAATGCATATTTCTAGGTCTCCTACAGGTTTCCGTTACCATTACTGCTAACTGGTCCAAATTAATTTTGTGTATTTTATTTACTTTTTCTAATTTGAAAAGCATTTTTTACAAGCAGAGCCAGCATCATGGTGTACAATACCTGTGCATCAAGATTTAGGAAAGGTCACTGGCCGATTAAATTCCTTTTCATACAGAGAGGCTTCAAAACCTCTTCTGGACAATTAATTGCGCGTAAAGATGAACATATTTGACCTTTCCCACATGCCAATGTATTAAATGCTAGCCGTGGTTGTATTTCTGGCGGGAGGACGGACAATACCCTAGTGCGTTCCCAAGGAAACCCGTGCTGCAGAGCAGCACCAGGTGGCGCTGGTGGCAGCCGAAAGGCGTGAGTGGGAAGTGCCGAGTTTCGGGGAGCGGGAGCGCTTTCCAGGGATCCCAGCGGTGCATGCAGGACTGGGCATTCTGTGCTTGGAACTTTGCAGCCGAGCCCAGTGCTATGAATTAGAGAATCGAGACATTACCAAAGCATCTCAGGGAAGTCTGTCCTTCCCCATTTCTAGAACTGATAGCAGTTAAGGTATTTCCGAGTAAGAACCAATTGCTTCTTCTACCTCGGGAATGATGAAGCACAGTAGGAAGTCTTGTTCCATCATTTAGTATGTTAAGTATTAGCAGAGCTTCCAGCACATCTGCTCTTCAGACATTCCTTGGTTACCCAAGCCGGGAGCAGGTTTTTTGTCACCAGTTGCAGATACTGGCATGTGGTGGGAAGCAGAAATAAGCGACTTTCAGAGCTACAATCTCATTATTTTAGTTCTCAAATCAGTATTTTGTGGGTTGGTATCCAGTGGGGCAGTTCAAGGCTTCCATGCTTATTTGTCATTATATTACTCATTTTGTTTATGCTCTAATTTTTCAGTTCTCTTTTTTTTTCTTCACTACCTTTCAAGTCCTCTGTTATTAGCTAAGTAAGAAACATTCTTTCTTGTAGCCTTTAGTTGCTCATAGATATGAAAATATTCTGGATTTATTTAACTAGTTTTGTTTGAAACATGATAATGCATTGACACAAGTGGTGTACTGAATACTGAAACAATACTTTTACTCAAAATGAAACTAAAACAAAACCTTGTGTAATTCTTCTGAGATCCTGTTCTCATTGAAATCTATGTCAAAACCTCACTTGCTTTTAGTATTGTGAGGCTGAAGCTGCTTTCTGCCTGTAGTTATGCAGTATATGTTAAAGTCACCTACCCTGAATCCCATCTTCAGTGGGGGGCCACCATCAATGACAATGGTTCTACCTCTGGAATTGGTCTGGTTTGCATTTTGAGTCTAGGTTTAGGCTGTGCTCACACCCAGGAGGCCTCTAGCATCTTTCCAGTCTGCCCAGCCCAACAAACTCTTGGTGCTCCCCTCTAGCTCCAGTTGTGGTTCCAGTAGCAGAGTTAGCATTACATTTTTGTTACAGAGCAAAAGTAACTGTATGGATGTACAGACAGTTTCAGACTGTTTTAGACATAGGAAAAAACATTCCAAACTGTATTTAACAGAAAATATTTAAAGGCATTTTATTTATGACATCTAATTGTTTGAATAGAAACAGTGCTTGGAAAATAATGAAAATACAGGAAAAATTAAGAAAAAATCTTGACCTGATTATTCAGATAAATTGATCATAATGGTCATGTGGTGTGAATAGTCTGTCACTTCATATCATTTGTCAGTCTAGGCTAACAGGTGTTTTACTTTAGGACAAGGAAGTGCTTTGTCACATAGACAAGTCTGAGACCAGTAAGAAATCGTTTCTCAGGGCTGATGATGCACAGAAAATGGAAAAAGATTCAGCAAAGCTGGTTTGTAAAATAATCATGTAAAGTGCAGTGTAATCCTTTCTGTCGTCTAACTTATTACTATGACTGTGAGGACTGGAAAGAGTTATGGTTTTCTGTCTGTCTGAAAGGAAAGTCACTTCTGAGTGTGCTGAGACTGAACATCATTGTAATTAATTTGTTGTCATTATCCTCAAAATAGAAGTCATAGAATGTTTTTAGAGGCTTAGCTTTGTATCCAGAGCAACATTTTGCTTATTCTGTTTTAGTGTACCTAAAACAGTTATGAAGTTCAGTCTCCATACAATCTTCTCTTATCATTATATTCATAGTCCTATTTTTTAGAATTCAGGTTTTATCTCCCCCATGTTTCAAAGAACCATAAGTCAAGAAATCAATTTTCTTTTCTTAGCTTGGAAGACCTATCCATTTGCAGAGTCCTAGGATGAGACAAGGGCCTGATTTGTCAGACTGCTCCCAAGTGATTCTAAATGTGCCACCAGCTCTTTCAGCTTGGTTGGAAAGTGAATGTGATCCCATAGCAAAGGAATCCAGTGTCCTGATTTCAGCTCTGCCTCTCTGAGAGCAGCAAGAAGTTGTCACTAGCTCTCTAATTCCAGTAGGAGGAAGTTTGCATGTGAAGTAAATTACTGTACATAGGTACATGGCATATAATATACCATTGAGGCCTGAGTTTTCAGAAATACCATTAACCATGGTCTAGATCCCTATAAATCCTGATTTAGATACTCTTGTATGCTGGATAAGGGTCTTTAGGGTCTTTATCTGCTTCAGTTTTTGAAATGTCATTTGAGGCAACGAGAACCTGAATTGAAGAAAAGTGGCAGCTTCCATTTTCCATTATAGGAGCTGTTGCTTTTTCAGCATTTTTCAGAATTAGGTCAGGAACTGTCTGAGCTTAAGCAATCGAAATTAGTGAGTGTCTTATCGATATTGGAGCCTTTTATACTGTTCCTTGTCTGTAAAATTATGTTATAGGAAGAAAAATAGAAAGGGAGCACAAGCAGAAAATTATATTGATGTGTGAAGTATGGGTCTGTTATCCTTTCTATGGAAGGTATTATTTAATGTCTTCCTGATATGTGGTGCATATCCCCTGCTACCAGTACATGAGCAATTAAAGGATGAGGAAATGTGCAGCCCAGACAACCAGCTGTGACTGGTTTTCTTCTGGAAATCAACCCTGCCATCAGACTGAGGGTGAGGAAACCAGAACTCATCCAAAAGGAAAAATGGTGTTTGTCATATCTGGAGGTTCATGCTTTGCACATCACACAGATCTTAGCCACTCCCTTATTTGTTAGAGAGGAGAGTGCTTCCTTGCTTCCTAAGGCTGCTGAAGTTTATGGCTTTTAATGTTCAAGTCACTTGAATGTTAAGATGGAAAGTGCTGCAGAAATAGCTACCAAGTTCTAGGAAGTGTAACCTTAAGTATAATGCACTGTCTATTATGGGCAGGGATCAGTGAATGCACAGAAAATTTTGTGCTGTCCTCAACCATCGTTTTTTTATATTGCTATTTTTTATCCCAGGTAGCTTCAAACCAGGGAAAGAAATGAAGTAACTCAGTTTTATTAATCAGAGATTAAGTCCCTGCTAATAGTAGCCAGAGCTTCTTGTGATACTGTTTGAAAATACAGGAATGTCAAAAGTGCAGTGCTGGACGAATTTTCCTGTAAAAATGCTCTCCCACCACTATTTTCTGTGATGTGAGATCTTCATTTCCATTTCTAAAGTAACACCTACTCACTGAGGTGGAAGCTGATTGTGCTTTAAATTGCTGTGTGGTGCCTGTACAAGCCTTTAATGTACTCAGGAAGGGGAAAGGAGCCACAGAGCTCCAAGAGAAGAACTCACTGTTTATATTCTGTGGTCAAATGTTCGTACTAGTGTTCTTGTAACCACATGGAAAGTGGTTAAACAGCTGGCAGGCAGTTGTATGCAAGAAGTTGTCAGCTGGCTCAGCCTGTTGTCCAGTGGGATTCTGCCTGCTGTAAAACTGTTCTTATGTCTTTTAGGATGTTGTAATAAAGCAGGATCTAAGGAGCACCCTCTATCACAAATTCAGACTCTAAATTTAGTTATCTGTCTGTGCTTCAATTCAGCACGTTCTAAACTGCTAAGATGATCAAGTTTTTTTGTTTTTAATTTTCAGTTTGAATATGTCTTTGTAGGTAAAATGTGATGAAGAATGGGTCAATATAGTGTAGGTATCTTTGATACCCTGGAAAGTGGGCTAGAGTGCACCTGTAGGAAATTTGCAGCTATACTAAGGAGAACACAGCTGGAGGCTGTTTCTCCAACGAGCCAGAGGAATCAACCAACACAAACTTAATAAAAGTTTACTAAGCCAAATGCAAAGCCTCTGTGTTAGTAGGACCTGGAATCCCAGTGAACAGCAAATTGAAGGTGAGTCAACAGTTGAAGGCTGTATTAGTGAGAGGGAAGTGTTTGTTCCCTCTGATGGGCACTTAGGAGTTTGCATCTGGAGTCTTTATTTTGGGAGTCCCTTAGTATGCAGGATTGACAAATATCTTTATAGGGGCCTTCAGGACGATGGTGGCTGGAGTATGGAAACCTCAGATGTAAAGATAGACTGGAAGAGCTTGTTCAGCCTGGGGAGGAGGGGGCTAAGGAAGAATTAAGTTGCAGTCTTCCACTGAGTAAAGGAGTGTTACAGGAAAGATGGAGCCAGATTTTTCTCATAAGTGCAGAAGGAAGAACCAGTGCAGCAAGGGGAATTCTAGGGACATAATGAAAAAAGTCTTCTCAGTAGAGGAATGGTGGAGTATTGCAACAGCTTACCCAGAGGACTGGAAACACTCTCCTTTGAAGTTTTCAGCATTCAGCTGGGCAAAGCCCTTGATCACTTGATCCTACTTCCAGGTTGTCTCTCCTTTGAATGGGAGCTCAGACTGGGTGAGCTTTACAAGTTGCTCCAACTTTTTTTTCTATGATTCTACAAATAGAGAGGTGATGGTTGATCACCTCCAAGGCTGAGGTGGCAGTGTGACCTGGTGAGTTTCTACTCCCTTGGCAGGTTATTGATGTAAGATTATTTGCATATGTTTTCTTATTTACTAGCATGGGGTTTGTTGTTCATATGATCAGGGCAGATTATTTCTCATATGTGAGAGTGCTCACATGGGCATCAATTTACAGGGCCACTGGCACAAACAGAGGTTATTTGTTTTTTCTGTCCGCGTCTCATGAACTGTTTTAATTTTTCTTTATACTTGCTGTTTTCCTTGCAAGAGAAAGAGAGGGGGCAGACAGTTGCTAAATAAGAAAGGCTCTGGAATGGAGAAACAGGCAATGCTGAAGTGAAAGTACCACAAAATGGCCCACAGTCTTCCTCTGAGTTTTAGGTGTAGAATTGACTACATGGAACTTTTTTTTCCCTCTAGCTGTCACTTGCCAGTTACTTGCTGAGTTTTTGTGTAAACTGTTATTTTTAATCCAAATATGCTCTTGCCTAGGTTGCTGCAGCAGTGCTTTGAGGATATGTACTTTACAGAAATCAACTCTTCACCCAGCAGTCCCCAGTGACCTCCAGAGGGCTCATTCTCATGGTAGGTAACCAAACCAGCACTGAGCAATATTCTGTCTGTGCTTTGCTTCAGGGAGACAAAATGAAGAGTCAAGAACTGTGAAGTGTATAATGGACCCTAGGCTGGTTTTTCAGTTAAACACATGACTCTTGACATTTTTATATTGTATCACAAGTGTCAAAGGACATCAAACCAGCAGGCTTTTTTTACAGAAAACATTCTTTTAAGATGTCTGATTTTTTTAAAAGTGCGTTAAGTTGTTGTTTTTTTTTTTAAATAATCTATTGCCTATAAAAGAAACTTGTGTTTAGTTTACTACTCATATTAAATGCAATGTGAAGGAAGGTCTAATTCTACATGTCTTGTACTTGTAGGTCTTTACAGAGGTCTAAGCCTATCTTACTCCTTCCTGTCAGTGTAAATAAAGTTCATTGGATTACAGACTGCTGCTTTCCATATTTAGTTTGACTACTACAGTGAGTGGAAACATTTTAGCTGACATGATGGACTACATTTCAAAGCTTTAAATCTATTGTTTCTTTTTGTTTTAAACTAACATCAAACATCTCTGAGGTGATATCATAGAATACAGCTCTATGTGCAGCAAGAGCAATGTTGTTTTTTTTTCTATGGGCTGTAACAACTACAGTTGTCTCTAACCAAACTATTCCCTTTTTAAAAACATGTTGTGGTAGGTCCTTTGGGACATGGATCTGTTCATGACTGCAGGTGTGAAATTCCCATGGTGTGGTATCAGTAAGATGTACAACTACTTGTATCTTAGTGTGTTACTTCTGTACACTTTGAAATGGGTGCATCCTGCTTTTCCCAGAGAGCAGGCTGTCAAGGACCTTGATGGGGATCTTGCAAATAGTGTTGCCTGCACTCTGCTTGCTCCTTTATGGAGGTGTATACTCTTGTTTTTTTCATAGTCAGAGGTTGACCAAGTTGATTTCATTACAAGACATGGAGGATGATAGACAGGTATGTCATTTCATGTCATGAATTATTCCATTTCACAACCATTTTAAGGGTCTTTCACTTCCATACTGTGCCAAATATTCATTTGCCCAACAATATCCTGTTGCAAGAGATTACTGTGCTTTCCTGCCTCTGTGCTGATTTAGACCACATGGTTACACAGATGTGATCCAGGCCTCATAAACCATTGAATCAGCTCAACTGATGAAGCAGAAAACTCCAACTGAGACAGGAACCTTCGTAGTAACATTTGTTTGAAAGGTTTCCTAATGTGAGACTACACTCCTAAAACTACCAGCTCTTTTGGAAAATCTATTAAACTTGTGCTTCTCAATCACAGAACTGTTGAAAGTGCCAGCATGGTGCCTGTCTCTGTTTCCCAGTCTAGTGGAAGTGGCCCATGAAGCATTATGTATACACAGTGGGGGCAAGAACATCAGCTTAGGTGCCTGATTTTTCAGCTGGGGTTAGTAGTCAGCAGCTTCTGTTGCACTGATTGTTTTCATCTAGCTCTTGAATGCAAATGTCCCTTTGGTATTGATGACTTGTAAAAATCTAGAGTGGTCCTTAAAATGCACCAAGAACAGTTACAGGGAGCTCAGATATCTTAGAATCACAGATCCAAAGGGACAGAGTTAATTGAATTAATTCCTTACTCACGTTCTACTCTGTTTTGAAGAATAGACTTGTTTTTTAAATTTCTGCTTTCTGCAGATTATATCTCTATTTTTGTTCTTTGCTGACCGGAACAACAAATTTGGTGCATCTCTGCGTATCAGTCTCTTCCATATTGTTTTGTTTTAGCTTTCCAGCAGTTTTTTGTGCCTCCTCTAACCAGCTGCAAGCAGGCACCTGTGCGAATTTTACTGAGGCACAAAGGGATGAAGCTAAAAAAATATAATAATAAAGAGAAAACTAGAGACTCTCTATCTAAATCCTCTAAGTTAGCGGTTCTGACTTAACCTCACAGTTACAAATCTGCTGTCCCTGTGTATTTTTCTGAAATGGATCTCTGTTTTCTCAGTGTTCTCATCCATTTTCTCTTTCTAAACCAGACTTTGTAACAAATTCACAGAATCTCAGAATCACTAGGTTGGAACAGACCTTCAAGATCATTGAGTCTAACCCATGCCCTTACATCTCCACTAGAGTGGCTGACATCTTCTGGAGCCAACTAGATATTTCCTAGTTGATAATTACTTTGTTGTTCTTTTAAAGCCCTTGTCTTGTCCTCATTTCTTGTTTGCCTTCTCCTAACGACCTCCTTTTGATCTCACTCTGCACATTTTAGGCAGAACAGTACAGAACAGATGCATTGAGATATTAGTGAGAATTCATGAAGGTAATACACACCACACCTTATCTACCCTCGTTCCCTAATTAGTTAGAATCTAACTGGTAATCTTATGGGTTGTTTGCTTTTTATAACCTTGTCACCCTCATCCTGGGGCCTGGTGTAGGCACACTTGCTGTCAGCAGTTATCCTTTAAGGCTCCACCAGGCCTCTAACCCAGGGTCTGCTGAGGACCATCTGCTCTTTTCATGTGCCTTTCTACTGATACCAAAACAATTTCCATCTGACTGCCCTGTGCTTTGCACAAATAAAAACCTTTCGGGCTGCTGCTTCTAAAGTAGATTTACCTTCAATCACCATTTATTAAATCTCTGTCCATTAAAAACCATAGCTTGCAGAAGCTGTGTGCATTAAGCCTGATTATAGAGCCAGTAGAGAAGAGGGAGGGGGCCAGCAGTTGCTATCAGTGGATTGCCTTGTTTTTCTGCTTGGCTGGCTGCTGTTAACATTTGTGACAGGGTCTATATCAGAACAGGAGTTTCATCATTGGGTTTTGGTTTTGTTCTATGCATTTGTCTTACTTTTTATTTAAGCTGTAACTTAATGATGGCTTCAGGAAAAAGCCTGCTCAGACTACATGACTGAAATCAGGGTTTTCTTTGATACTGGGGTACTAGTTCCATTATGGAGGGGATTAAGAAAGGAAAGTTCACAGGTTCCTTACGGAGGATGAGTGGCTCCTTCAAACGCACTTCATTTAAAGGTTCAGCATCTGGATCACAGAAGGTAAGTCTGCAATTACCCAAATAGTACAGCCAGAGGGAAACAGCTGGAGGCACTGTTTGGCCCTCTTGCTTTTAACAGCTGGTACTGTTATAAATGAGAACTATTCCCTTTGTGCTTGTTTAAGTCTCAGAGATATCAGTCATGTTTATTGCACTGGTTCTAGTAATTAATCTTATTCCTGTTACAGGAGTTCTTTCACAAGTTCCTGTGTTAAGGATCTTTGGGTTAAACGTCACTGTACAAGGCTAGCCTGTAATTATTCCTATCCATACTCAAAATCACATTTTGATGACTATTGATACTCAGTGTTCGATACCTATTTAGATGCAGTAAATGTGAAGACTGGTAGCATGTATACAAGATTTTTATGTGATTCACTGAACTACAGATGAGAGGTTCTAGGAGAAACACAGTCTGTGGTTAGAGTATTTGCTGTGTAGGTTATGAATGGAGAAGCAAGGCAAGGGAAAGAAGACACAAGTGACTGCTTTATTATGTGTGGGCTCACTCTTGTTATCATAAGCTTGTATGTAGTAAATGAACAGTAAGAATTAATTTCTTAACTGTTTTCAAGCTATTAAGAGAATTTGTGTACATATTTTGTCCATTAATAGATTCTTTTTACAGTAAATATAGACTAACTTCAGCTGGGGATTACTTAGGTTCCAGCTCAACTGGCCTTTTTCAAACTGATTCCACTCAAATAATGAGAAATAGTTTTTGTCTACTCTTTGAACCCCTGCAACCTCTTACCTCTAATTTCTGCTGATTATCATCAGTGTTAGATTCTAACTAAAGGGGTGAAAGGAAGTTTGAAGAAATATAAACTGAGAGAAAAATGTCACACGGGCAACTAAGTATGTATTAAAATGTTTTCTTATGTAAGAAGATGGTTCTATACTATGTGCAATATTGGTCATAGTCATCTGTGATAGCAAGAGAGAATGTCTGTGTTTGGGGGACTTCTTCAGCAGAGACTGGTGGTCATGGGCCCCTACCAGGGGAATTCCAAGCAGCATCTCAGTATAAAGTAATTTACAGATTTGCAGATACAGTCTTTATGTACTGACTGTGGACCTTGGCTCTTCTCTCTGCTAGAGATTGTCAGGCTGCACGTAATGTATTACAGGCCCAATTACAGACAATGAGTGCTAGATGGGAAAAAAAATACCAGTGCTTCAGCTGTAATTTTCTTGGCACCAGGGCCAAGCCTAAACATTTGGAATCAAAACAGAAGTTGTTTGTGGTGGGTTCATTTTTTCCTCCTCTGATGGATGTAAGGCAAAGTGACAAAATGAGATGTCAGCTAATGCTTAGCAAGTGTTACTTTGGGTAACTTTGCCCATTATTTGCATAGTTATGTCCTGGATGCCTCATGACAAACCAGGCTGTCCTTCAAGAATCTTGAGTTTCATCAATAACTGTGTATTGCTTGCTTTGTCCCCCAGACAACTTCCAGCTCCATGGGCTGGTAGCATTAACTTTATTTATTGAATAATACAAAGAAATAATGATAAAGGAAGTTGAAAAGTATTCCCCCTTTAAAATGTCTCCAAGCCTGTTTTGATACTGCAAAGCATACAGCATTTTACTTCTTTAATGGAATAGAGTAAAATACCCAGGCAAAAATAGCTTAATTTGGTCCCACTATTCCCATGGGAAAGACTAGTCAAGTGAAGGTAGAAGGAACACAGTTTACATTTTGGTTTTCTTCACTTCTTATTATAAGAAAATGTTGTCTTTCAAAAGCTGCAAATTCCTTTCATGGCTTGCATAATTTTGTCTTCCTAATTGGTGTTTATTTGCTTTAATGTTCATTTCAGAAATAGAAACTTTACCTTTCATGAAAAAAGTTATTAGAGTTGAGTAAAAAACTAGATTTTTATGTTTATTTAATAGGCTGTGTTACTTCTGCCAGAAATCATGGGGGTTGGCTCTATGATGTCAGTAGCACACTGTCATCATCCAGGCAGGTGAAGTGCTTGTATCTGGGAGTCAGGACATCTCAAGGCAGGAAACTGGGCACTGTTGGGCTTGAGAGTGTTTTGTATTGAATGTTAATATTTGCTAATGATGCAGCTGAAAACGGGAATTGAAACTGGTTTTGTATGTGTGTGCCTTGTAGGGTGTAGTGCTTTGGGATACATCTGGAAAACCCATGCAGGGAATGGTTAAAGCCATGTGATGTAGCCAAGCATTGAGGTTTATAATGAAAATTTCAACTGCTACTCTAATCTTTTTCTCTTTTGCCATTCTCACTCTTTCTTTTTTCTGAGGAATGTATTAACAGTGTGTGGTCCTGGCCCATGACTTCCAGTTTTTACTGCAGTAGTGCTGGATACCAAGACTACTAAAAATGTATCCTGCTTAGCTCTTTACTCTGCTTAGCTTTCCTGTGTAGTCCCCTAATTTTGACAACAGTGCTGTAGAGAAAGATAAAATTTTATTTCCTGAGCAGTTTCACAAAACCAGCTGTTGCTAGTTGCTGTGCAATTAAAGGTGTAATTCTCTACCTAAACAGAGAATGCTCGAAATGAAATGTGAAACCCATCATGTTTAAGAAAGGAGTGTCCTTGTGTGTCTCTGTTTTGGTTCTGTGTCTTGTAAACATCTCAGTTTATTAACAAAAGAAGCAGTTTATCTGGATGTACATCACTGATCTGTCTTTCCCACTAATGGGAATTACTTCAAATTACTTGCCTAGTACTAAACAATGCTTTCATCTCTGCTTGCTATTCTCCATTGACTTGATCTAAATGTCTTTAAGATGTAGCTACTATGACTCATTTTCTGTTCCTCTGAAGAGAAAACCATTTTATTGAAATAGCTTTACTCTGCATTTATTTCTCTTTGCCTATAATTCTTCCATGCTTGTAAATTCTCTGTGATTATCTGTATAAAGGTATATCCAGTACAAGTCTTCCAGATGCTCAGATTTAAGCTTTTATAGTGCCACTAATGTATTTTATCACTGTCTTCTTCCTGGCTATCACATGTGGTAAAAGAAATTACAGTAATGCCTAACAAAAAATTTAAAGAATATTTTATCTAAATGTGATAGAAAAATTTAAAAATCTCAACAGCACTACAATAGAAAATATAATGGATCTTTGTAATATCTTTAAGGTAGTGCAGTATTACCCAGTGTTTAATGAAAAAACTTCTATGGATTACAAAGGAGAAAATATTATTAGACCTTCAGACTAAGGCAAATAGCTTGTCCTGTGTTTTGTAAACGACCAGACAAACCAGTGATGAATACATTCATTTAGATCAGAGAGAATGTAGCTTCTTGGCAGAAATTTTGTCTCCTCTTTAAGTCACTGTTTTGATCTGTCTTACCATTTGTTAATGAAGCTTGAAAATTGATGTGAAATCTCTTGAAGTGAGTTGCAGTTGTTAATATTAAATTGTATGTTTCCTGTGCTTTCCTACCATAATATTAAACTTCAAACAGGAAAAAAAATTACTAACAGGATTAATTAATTTTCTGCTCCTAAGCTATTAGTCAAGCAGCTGTGATTCCTTCAAATTGCATACCTTTTGATGGAAGGTATCAATGTTTAGGTTTATGATGGTCATAGGTAATACTTGGAAGTTTTATGCAATTAGTTAATATTGCAGTTATGGTTAAACAAATCCTTTCATAACAGTGAAATAGTTTTCATATTAATTATTTTGAGAATTTCAAATTTTTTCCCCTAAATTTCTGTTGTGATTAAGACGTGCCAATATTTCAGTCAATGGCTCAAGAGATAAAAGTGCTGTAATTTTTACATTTTGGACAATCAGTTGAGTGATGAAAGTGAGAAAATAACTAGGACATAATAAAATTAATTTCTGAGTATGTCAGAATAGGTTCTGTATCTTCCTTAATGTTCAAAAAAATAACAAGGCAATAATTCAACTATCATCACACGCAGACTTTCATGGCTGTAAGGGGAAATAGAAGCAGACTCATGTCTGAAGAACATGCCAGCAGGTTATAAGTTGCCCCTTTACAAATGAATAAAGACTGTACTTAGCAACCTGTGCAAGCTCCCAAACACAGGTACACAGCCTGTGCTCCTCTCTGTAATGACAAAAGGAAGTATCAGACTGGAATAATTTCTATCAGAGTAGCTGTTTTCTTAAGAGAAACTGAAATATGTTACAGTTGGGTGTATAAATTTGTCCAGTTTTGACAAATCTTTTCTACAGAGAGCATTCTGCAGGCTCTTTCACTTCCCTCCCTGCTGGATCAACACCAAGGCACTTTAGTGTTGATTGGATATCACAATGTCCTTCAACAGCCTCGATAAGAGCATTGTGAGAAACATCTATAATAGAGTAAGTGTTAGACAGCACCAGCTGATCTGAATAGGAATTGGAAATAAATCTTTTAACACCCTAAGCAGGATGCACAATTGGCCAAGTGAGTTATAAGCTTTTGTTTTGCTGTGACACACCCTCCAAAGGAAGAATATCAGTATAGGAGAGGATTTGTCCAATTTGAGATGTAGAATCAAAAGGCCCTCATTGGCACATCTGTGACCTTTTTCTTGACATCCTGTTTCTTCTCAAGACAGACACTACAAGGTATGGCTTTTAGGAATCTCTCTGTTGTCAGGAATTGTTCCTAAGGACTCGAGCGTCTGTTCTGCAGGAATGACTCATCCAGCGTAGTCAGGCACGCGGCAATGCAGTAAACCCTGTCCCTACAAGTCAGTGCATTGCAGACATCCAACAGAAGCAGCTGCTGTGTGCATTCAGTGAGTAATGTCAGATCTGTAGCACGAAGGAAAGGTTACCACAAAGGCATGGAAGCTTGCTGCTCAAGATTGGATGGAAGTATGGAATCAGTGATGAGACCTCTTGCACTAAGTTGCTGTTAAAGCCTCATGTACTTATACCCAAGGTGCTGCCTAAATGCAACTGCTATATCATGATGGCTTTCAGCAAGGTAAATGTCATGAGTTTTGTGGGAACTTTTTTAGTTTAAGCCCAAATGTTTGGTAAATTCTTAAAACTGATGGTAGCTGTTACTTACAAGGAGCATCTCATAGAACACCTGTATGTCTGGGCAAATGCTACATAACCCCCAGAGTTTACAGCCAGTGCAGCCTGTCTCCCAGCTGGATACGAATGTGACATGATTTCTGTACACATGGACTGAGTGTCAGAGTCACCTTGTGAGTTATGCAGTAATGCTCTTTTACTTTTCAGCAATTTGCTGCTGTTCTGTTCAGCAGATTATATTCACTTCTGGCAGCTGTGGGACTTATGTGCATTTATGTCTTTTGCAACTGTGCTTTGCTGCCGGTTTTCCAACGTGAATTCCACCTAGTCTCACACGGAAATCTGCCGGAGTTGATTGTCATGCTGCCCCTCTTGCTAGTTCTTGCTTACAGCATCTATTCAGTGGCAGACTCAAATAAGCCTAATGCAGCTCTGAATAGAGAAAAATCAGAGCAGAAAGCCTTGAGCAGTTTTCACTTTGAGTGTACTTTGTTGGAGGAATCTGTCAAGAGTGGATACTTACTACAAACTGAAACAAATGCTCATGAATACTGAAAATCTGTCTGACTTCCAAAGACAGAGAACAGCAAATGCAAGATAGAGTGCTTCTGAGGTGGATCATTTTACAGTAGCAGGAGATGCAGAATGTGACTGTAAAAGGCCTAGAAAACACAAGTGGGAATAAACACAGGACAAAACCATTTTCCCAGAAGGTGGTATTAGTTCATGTCTCATGTAGCAGTAGTAGGTTAGTTGATCTTGCAACGAAGGATGTGGATTGGACTGCTTTTCAGTCCTAAGTTTGAAGAATCAGCCACTGCCTTAGAGAACAAAAACTTTCTGGTGCTTTTTCATTTTAGACTCTGCATCACTAGAATCACTTCTACAAGTGACTGAGATTCTTTTAATCTAAAGAATTAAAAATGAGATGAAAAACATAGGCAACAGAGTAAAGCTAGACTAAGAAAGCATTGAAAAAGGGCTGTTCCATGGGCAATGTGGTGGATTGTATCAACAGTTGAACTTCACTGTTTTATTGCTACTTGGTGAAATTGGGTAACTCCCTTTTCCTTTGTTTTTTTTATGTGTCTTGTCCACAGAAATAGTTTTCTGTTGTATGTGGGTCCCAATCTCTAGTGCAACTTTTATGATCTGTGTTAATGGAAAAGTTAGAAAAGCTATAGCTGGTTAAAACTGATTAATATTCCTCTGATCATATACGCCCCTGCTTTAAGCCTCTTTTTAAATAAAATGTAAGCCATGAGATAACCTGCTTAAGGGCTTACATTTGGGCCCCAGTTTTACCTCCTAGTATGTATGTTATTTTTTGTGTTGTCAGTACTTTTTTCTGCCCCATGCTTTTGCCAGCTGTTAGCAGGCAAATTGTTGATATTAAGCAGCAGAAGTGTCATTGTAGGGTTAGCACTTAATCCAGTTTAGAGATGGGAGAAGTCCTTAGACAGGCATTAGCAGGATGGAATCAGAAAGCCAGCTGGTCTTGGAAAGTGTCATGAAGCTGAGAGGAAATAGCAAAATTTGAATGTACTTATTTATGAGGCGTGGAAAAGGCCTGGAAAGCAATGTTACATAACCAACAGCTGGTTCATCAGCAGATGAAAAGGAGGGTGGAGAGGATTAAAGACAGGTAGCAGGGGCTGTGAAAGGCAGCTGCACATGCCAGATTGCCCAGGCTGGAGGCAGGGGAGGCAGCAGCTGAAGCAGATCAGCTGGCCCAGGCAGCACATGGGCAGTGAGAAAAGGGAGCCTCTGCAAAATTGAGCGAGCCTGGGGAGGGTGACAGGGCAGTGCTTGCTGAGCAGATACTGAGTGAATTGCAGGGAGGAGTGGGAGAGCAGTGACTCAGCACACCCCAGAATAAAGAACTACTTCCTCACCATTTAGGCTGTGCTACAAAACCACCACACATTCAGTCTGGAACATCAAACTAACGTCAAATGAGTGAAAAAACAGATACCCTAATGATTAATTGTGACATAATTAGAGAAGAGTCTTGCATTTAAGAAAATGCAAGGAGGAAACTGCAGAGAATGTTGATTTTTTTTTTCTGTAACTATGACAACTGATTTCCTTAGTGCAGCTGGTAGTATCTTATCCAAAACTCAAGAAACTGATTAGAAGCATATTTTTCATGCTAATCTCATAATCTTTAATGGATAATGCTGGCCTTTTCTGCCAGTAATTTCACTTCTTTGGAGGAGTGTGATGCTTTTTATTAGCATTCCATCAACATGTGATCCAATAGGAATTTCTCTGGAGTGCGCAGATGCAGTCACCTTTGAAGATTATCCAATAATTAAAGCAATTGCTCTTCCAACAACCTGGCTCACCTGCCAGGGGTTTATGTTTCATTAGAGAATTCTATGCTCACAGTGTTGATTCTGCTTTGTTAAAAATCTGTTAAAATCCTAGATGTTCCTCATTAAGGCTGCATCAGCTAGATCATGTTAGAAGTTTGAAACTGTATTAATTCTTAGGTACTGAAGATAGAAAGTTACATAGCCTTGAACTTTCTGTAAGAGAAGATTCAATATCACTAGGAGAATATCCTGGTTCTTTTGATGTAAATAAGAAGCTATAAAATCAATTTTTTGCAGTCACAATAAAAATTAACTAATCAACTGATTACAGTGAGTGTCTCCTCTAAGGACAAATGGCTTAGATTTTGAGGATGAAGTTGAATAAAATTTCACTATGTCATCATTAGCACCTGCTTGCTTCAACTCTTTGTGAAGGTATGCTGTAAAACAGTATCAGCTTGTATGATGTCCTCTTGGAAATGACATGAAAAGGCAGCCTTGTTCTATAAAGATTAATCTCTAATAATAGCACAGTAAAAGATGTAACAGCTGGTATGGATTAATATTCCTTAATATCTACTTTCATGTGATTAATAGCTGCTTAAGTCCCTACCAGTGGAAAGCAAGCAGTGGTTACTAAGCTTCACTAAATGTACTGTTTGTAATTTTTTTAGCAGAATAGACATTTAAATGTTTTCCATTTTTTTATTTTTGGTGGTTTTAGTTGAATTTAATTTCTCTTGTCCCAAATTTTCCTGTTGCAGGTCACATATTACAAATTTTCTTACACAAGAAAGGGAACAATGAATTATTCAGGGGTTTATCCTCTATTGTTTCTGATACACAGTACCCAAGATTATTCCTAATACAGTCATTAGTACAATCATCCTAATACAATACAATCATTAACTTCTAATGTTGGTTTATTTCTTAATGTGTTTTACAGAGATTGACAGGTGATGTGGAATGCATTTGGTTTTAGGCTTGATGTTCACAATAAGTAATAAATATCTTTGGCCAGTTCTACATTGTTGGTGGTGATTTTTATGTTGCATTTTGGCAAATGTAAAATCTTTTTTTAGTTTGGAACTGAAGAGTAAAGGGTAAATTCCAAAGCTTTTTAAAAGATTTATTCAGCGTGTGATTAGCTGGATCAGTGCTCAGAGTCTAGGGTTTGCTATTTTGAAATTACTTCTTAATCACTTAATAATTTACTTATGTTTTATTGAAGTGAGTCCCCTAAATATTTTCAATTGTAGACATGGATTTGCTCATGAAACTGAAGATTGCAATTCCAGGTGGGAATCAGGTGTACTGCTTGTGACCTGACAAGGTTTTTTCCATTTCATGTCTATTAAATTCAGAGGTCAGGTGTGAGGCTGTTCTTGGTCAGCCCAGAAATCTGTGCTGCCTGGAGCTAGAACAGCACTGGCAAGGGGGTGCTGCAGAACAGGAAAATATGTAGTTCCTCTCCCTCAGAGCTTGGTCCTAGACAGAGATGCTTTGGGTAGAGATTATGTGGACCAGAGGTAATACTGGGGGGATTTAGGTGAAATTATTTTATTGCCTTTTAGTCAGTACAGCATCCTTCACCAACATGTTCTGCAGCTTAGCTGCAAATTGTACAGAAGTGTGCAAGTCAGCTTGAGCCTCATTAGTTTCTGAAAATTATTATCTTTTATGATTTTTTTTAGCCTGACACTTAGTATCCCAAGTTGAGAATATTTTTATTTTGCTGTTGAATTTTGTACATGCTTTTGTATTTAGTTCTAATTTCACTTCACAATTCTGTTGAGCCATCCTTACAGAATCCTGATTCTTCTCATCCCCAGAAGCAGATCAGACATTTTTTTGTTTGTATTTGTCAGACTTAGGTTTGAGCAGAGCAGATGAAAGGTGAAAAGTCAGTGTGTTTTCCTAAATCACTAGCTCTGAGCATTGAAACACTGACACGAGATGACCGGACGTGCCTTCAGCAAATGGGAGTAACTCTGGCTGTTTAGCGGTGTCTTTCATCCTTAGAGAGTCCCAAATTGTTGTATCAGCCTTCTGTCTTCAGAATAGTTAATTTACCAGAGAAATGCCTCCACATTCTCAGAGGGATCTTGACATCAAGTAACACTAATTTTTGTTCTGTTTTAATGGTAGTTCTGCTGGTAAATAGTGCTGCATGTAGATCTTTGGTAAATCAAAAAGCTGGGAGAAAGAGGATCTTCGTAGGACCCAGGGGCAGGCACAGTACCACACTGATCTCATCTTAAATAGGTTTTTGGTTTTGATTCCTCCCTTCCTCAGGTACACATCCACAAGGATGACCCCCATGGGCCAGAATGCCTAATCTCTGCTGCTTGTCATCTTCTCTCTGCTGTTCCTGCCTCTTGTTAGCTGCTCAACACCTGAGGGGCTGTGAGCTGCTGAGGCAGGTTGGCCTTGAGTGTATGTGGATCCTGATCCTCTTGGGCCTTTGGAAACACAGACATCTCCTGACAGCCTTCCTGAAGAGCAGAGCCTGGGAGGGGCTGTGTTCCAGGAGCTTAGGATTACTCTTGCATTTGTGTATTTCATTCAGGAAATAGCAGAAGGGAAATAACTGGCTTGTTGGACATGGCTGGCCAAGTGCATTTGTCATTAGTGTCCCACTCCAGTCTGTGGCCTAGTTAATTTTAATCATTACTTCCCTCTCCCATAATAAATCCTATGGTATTAATGTTTTGCTGTTGATAAAGCTTTAGTAGTTGGAATAAATAAACCCACTAATGCAATCTCTGATCTTTCTGACATTCACCTGTGTCACTCAGTAGTATTTCTAAATGTTTTTTCATTGAATTGCAGATATTCTGAAGGAATGTTTTTTGAGCACTAAGGGAGCCTTGTTGCCTTTATTTTGCATAACAGCATATTAGGAGAAATGCACAAGGGCGCTTGAATTTACTTGAAACTACTTGAATTTAAACTGTTAGTCCCATTTGCCATCCTCTCTGGCCTCTAGCTGCTGAGGAGGTCTCTGTTAGGCCCTTTGGGATACTAGCCCTGGGAGGATGCCTTTGAGACACCAGGAACCTGAACTGGTGCCAGGTGTGTAGGTTCAGGCACCTGACTAAGCATTTAGAACTTCTTTTGTTAGAAAATAATGTGAACTAGTCCCCACAAAGCCCTGTTAATCTTATGAGTGTAGTTCATTAGCAAACTCTGCCTGAATCAAGAACTACAGAAAGTCATCTTGCTGTTACCTTGATTTTTATTTTTTTCTCCCTGAAAGTAACAGAAGCTATGAAAATTTCATGAAATGAAGCAATGGGGAGTGGTATGGATATGGGGTATCCAACTTGGTCAAATTGCTTTGATTTTCAAATAATTGTCATGTTGCAAAGGTAAAATATGATACTAAATTTTCACTAGTTTATACGTGTTAATGTGACTCTACTGCTGTTCAAAGTGTTGAAACGGGTAAGTGCTTTTGTTTTCTATGCACAGGCACACAAGGCATCAAATGCATTTTACTGTTTTGCTAGAATACTACTTAATTGAGAGCAGATTTGAGTAATTTAGAATGAAAATATACTAGTAAAACTTTCCTGTGTCAGCCTGTGTTATGGTTGCATAAATGCTAACTAAAACGTGAGTTGAAAAGAACATGAAAACTGGGCTGCAAACCTGTTTAATTCCTGTACACAAAATAAGGAAGCTGTGTTGAAGTTACTTTCTGGAACTATATGTAGAGAAACAGATGCAGCTTGAATGAGAGTGTATTTGCAGTTGAAGCTTTCAGTGGTCAGAATTACCTAACCCCATTTCCAGGAATATTGACAGGCACCCAGTCCAGGTATTCTAATCATTCTAAAGGAGAGGTGATTTCCAGGCTTTCTGGTAGAGTTACACAACATTCCAAGCTGATTTCTTAGAACTGTTGTGTGGGCTTAACCTTAATTGGTGTTTAAAATCCACATTATATTTTGTTGTTGGCTATATACAGCAGGTATGAGTCCTTCTTCCCAGCTGCAGTGCTTTTACATTGCTCTTTAAATTTTGCTATACTGGTATCTGTAGCAGGATTGCTTTAGTTTAAATGAAACTGTACTTGTTTATGCAGTTACTAACCAGAATTACCATTAGAGCATTATTCAAATAACTGCTATGTGAATACCCATTATTTCCTTAAGCCTCTGCTGGATAAGTGGCCTGACGAGCTTGGGAAAAATGTAGCCACACTTTCGTGAAGGTTTTGTAATGACCAGCAAAAGGCAGTGACCTTTCCCCTGTGCTGATGGAATCCATCACTCAGTTGCACAGGACAGAAGTTAGCAGCTCTCCTTCTGCTGTGTTCAATTAGAAGCTGACACAGGTTAATGTCCAGAATATCCCCTAGATGGATGATGAGATTGGGAACAAATGCAGCAGCCATTTGCATTTTCTGCATTGGGCTTCAGAGCTTTTTGGGTTCAATGTGTCATGTTCACAGGGACAGGCACCCAGCTCAGCCTGCTAAGGAATGTGTGTTACCCCACAGTATTTATTCTCTGTGCCATCCAGTGCTGAGGCTGGGGAACAGCTCCAAACCTTCCTGTCTCCCACAGCAGCAATCAAGTGGACACAGAAACTTCCCAGCCATCTCTGACATTGCTCAGACAGCCATTCTGGCGTATTCCCAGTAGAAGGGGTAAGCACATGCATGTAGCAGGCATATAATGAAGCACAGGGTCTGTCTGTCCAGCTTCACTGGGGTTATCTGTCAGGCCAGTATTTAGTACCCTGCCTGAATACGTGTTTGAGCCCTTGGTTTGTTCCTGCAAATTGTATTGGAAAAAATGTTCAGTACCAAGAGAACTCTCCACCTAATCACATTTATCATGTATGGAAAGGCAGGATTTAGGTGCCAGTACAACCTTTGCTGGTGTGTTTCCAGGCTTATGCAAGCTGAGTAACAGTAGCTCAGATTAACAAAGTGTTGCCTTCCTAAGGCTTTCCTGGCCTTCATCACATCAATGATTTGGTGTTCTTTCAAAAGCCAGATGCACTTGGATTAATCAACCACTAGATAGAGCTGTGTTATATAGAAAGGACCGTATTCTGCAGTAATACATTAAAATTTCCCTAGTAGTAGTATTCCCTAGTAGTGAGCCAAGAAAATGGATCAGTTGTTGCACAGGACAGATATCAGATATGACAGGGAGCATTCTTTTTCCAAGATGCAGTAGATTCCCCCTCCATTCCTAATTATAAAATAAGATCATGGATCTTTTCCAAGTGTACCTTACAATGAGACTTAAGTGAATAGTCCAATTTAATTCCTATACATTAATTATTAAATCAGGGATATCTTTAGATTACCCTAGCAATTAATTTTTTATCAAGCAGTCATCATAGAGGTGTTTTTATCATGACTATGGACAGGAGCCTTGAAAGCCAAGTTTGTATTACCTTTTTGATTTTTCATTTCCCATATTCCCCTTCTCCCTTCCTCCCCTCTCCAGTACTGAGAAATGCTTGCATATTGATCAAAGGACCATAAACATGAGAAAAAGGAATTACCTGTAATATTATCTAATAAAACTCAGAACAAGATTGCTTTATTTAATACTTTATGTATTTTCATTCTAATTTATGTAATTTATAGTGCTAAACTTCTGAGATGTGTTTATTAGAAAAGATCATTAGCAAAACAAGTAGTGATGGGCTTAGTCTTGGCTGTGTTTAAGATGTTATTTACCAAATTTGTTTTGAACTGGTACTAAACTACACTGTGTGCTTGAGATTGCAGAGTACAGTATAATCATACTGAAAGATTTATGAAAGTTGAAAATGTGTAGATTTGACAGCATCTGCTGGCAGCAAGTACTGCTGTAAGAACAGGATAAAAACAACCTTCCTTCAGCAAAAACTACCGATGGCATCCTGTAGCTTCAGCAGGTACAGGCACAGACATTGTACAGATTATTCCATGTGTATTCTGGCAGTGGGCCTCAGCCATTAACAGAAGGAAATACCTCTGGGTGTTTCTTAGTGGCACATTCAGTTCTTGGCCCTCATTGGAACACTTCCAAAGGACTTGTGGCCAGTTCAGTGGGTGAATGTCTTGCAGCCATGAGGCCATAACAAGGAAACAGTTTTCTACAATTCATACATTTAATCTTTCTAGTTTCAATTTTTCATATTCCATGGTTAACTTAAGCAGAGACTCCATAGTACACACTTTATCAAACACAAGGCAAATTTTTAAATAGCCAGTATTATGAGTTTTATTTGATTCCATTTTGTTCTCAGTTCTTGCCAATAAAATGGAACTCAGCCTGATGGTTGAGTGGATTTGTGATTCTTTCCAAGGATCAGCTGTGGATTAGTGAAGTGCAGCTGGTGTGTTTCTCATGCCAAGTAGTTTGGGCATTTTTTTATTTTTCATGTCCTTCTTGAAATAAATCCTGCCTCTTTTACTTTGCGATTTCTCAGGATTTCATCTTGTACTGTAGTAAACTTCATCCTTTATCAAACTGTATGTTAATGAGACTGAGCAATAAGGCATTTCCCAAATGACTCTTCACCTAAAGGTGTATTTAAAGAGATGTTCTTTGTTTAGTTTAACAAGGAAAGTTCCTGCTTGAGGAGTCTAACTCTGTAGTGAGTGAAGATGCTGGTCTAAAATGCCAATGATCTTACCCTGAGGATGGTATGCACTAGGGTACAAGTTCTTGAGAGGTAGAATTCATGAGGCTTCTGTCAGATAAAGCTTTTTTCATCTACAGAGCCACATGGTAGGGGCCAGAGCTGTAATGTAATACTTTTACTGCAGTTCAGGGCTTGTGTTCCATATCCTCTTTTCATTAAAGTTGCAGATGAGGAAGCTCTCTATATGATGGTAGAAATATTAAACTATCAGAGTTTCTGAGTATCTCAGAATAAACTGTTGAGTATTGAAAGTTTTGTTGTGGGGTTGTTTTGGATTTTACTGCCTCCCATGGTTACAAGCTGACCCACCTTCCCCTCTGCCAAAGATGGGACCAACCAGAGTGAAAGCTAAAACTTGCCCTTTGAGCTGGCCATTAAAGCTTAACCCAGCAAGCCCTGCTGTGTTTGACTCATGCCAGATGCCTTTCCACACAGCAGTACACAGCATTCAGGGTAGGAGACTGAAGTAGAGACATATATTCACGGTTTTATTTTTCTTGCAACTTTAGAAATCCTACTCAGCTCACTCCCTTTTATATCTGCTGTAGAAGGTAGAGACAAATTCATTCAGATACATAATTCCTTCAGATTCATGTATGTAGGCTTTTAGATGCATGTGGAATAACCTGTTAAAATGAACCTTGGTTTGGGAAGCTATGAATCCTTCATATCTCCCGCTGCATGGGAGGAAGGATCTCGAGACTAAGGCATGTTTATTCAGATGCTTATGGCTTCTTCTATCAAAAAGCATGCCAGGCATCTTAGAATTTATTTGATTTTCTGTCATTTCAAGGTTCATTTTTATCTGAATAAGAAATTGGTAATAATGAATTTAGGGAAGGATTTGATTTCATAGCACATCTTGATATTTCAGTAACTGTAACTGTTTCAGCCTTCCATGTCTGTTAGTTTTGCACAGATTTGGCACAACACTGGTCAATGTTTAATGTATCAAATGTTACTTTGCTCCCCATGTAAAAAACATGACTGAAGAATGAAAGCAACCCCAGCTTAGCAAGTAATTGCACCTTGGCCATCAGAACATGTAAATTCACCATTTTTATTTGGAGATATTTCAGTCATGGTACTGTTGTTTCAGGTAATTGTAGAAAGCTATGGGAACAGTTGAGGTGGGCAGTTCCATTCTAGAGTTCTCTCTGCATAGATTCATTCTGTTCAGTGAGTGCTGGTGCTGGCAGAATCCCAGCTCTGTGACTAGGTCCCTTCACCAGCAGTAATCTGTTAGAGACACTAAAGGAAACCTAATGCCTGTTTTAATAGGGGTGATGATTGCTCAGTGAATGTAAAAGCAGCACATCAGCCATTTCTGCAGTTGTCATCAGCAGCCTCTGTTCTCTGAGAGACTAACGTGAGTATTTCTAAGAATGACCATTTTTACACTTCAAAGCAATAAATAGATGGGATGAATTATGAAAAATGCTAGTGATTTCTAACATGTCCAGTGAGTATATTACAAGGTACTCTAAACCTTATTCTCTGTGTAGATGTCCACTCAATGCAAATCTTAGTTTGAGTTGCTTGACTCTTGGCTCCTGTTCAGATTCATTTACAGCAATAAAAAGATGCATTTACTCTCAGGTGCCATTTTCACACTACTGCCTTTCTCATACAAAACAGTTCCTTCTTGGAGAAGCACACAATAACATTTAAAGTTCTTCCCCAGACCAGTCTGAAAAGCCACATTGCAAATCCCACCTTTCTGTGCTGGAAAAGTGAGGAGATGTTTGGTCTGTGTAATTTGGCTGTGCAGCAGAGCATGTGGAATTACAATGTGCTTTCATCAACTCCTGCTCGTAGCTTTGGGTTCTGCATCTGTTTTATTCAGTTGTGCATTTCAGTGCTTGAAAGCTTTTCCTTTTGGAAGGACTCCTTTAACCTGCAGCCTGTAACTGTAAATCAAGGTTATTGCTTTCTTGTTCATAAAAAGTGCAAAGTACTGTATGTTTCATGGGTCTTTTCCCAGGCAAAACAAACCCATGCTGCTGTGCACAGATTTACTCACTGATAGTCCTGAAATAGCACTTTGATAAATTTAAGATTGCTGGCAGTACTTTAAATAAGGTGCCTGTTTCCTCTGTGATTCTTGTTTCAGAATGCTGTTTTCTTTTCCCTATACCATTCTTTAATGGCTGATGGGAGAAAAAAAGTAAAATATCATGCTAGTGCTTTATGCCAGTGAGCTGTAACTCCACAGTAATCAGAGTTCAATGGAACTGCACATTCAGCAAAGTTGAACAGTGCTGAGAACATGTCCTGAGAACATCCAGCTTATCCTGAGCTTTGCAACTGAAAAGTACAAATCACCTTACCTAATCTTTCATGGGAACTTCCAGCCTGCAAAGCCAATAAAATAAGCACACTGATGCTTTCTGTCATTCCCTGAAAAGGCATTCTTTTGGCTTTAGACATAATTTAAGTATACCTATATAATTTGGATAGATGCCTCTATCAGAAGTGTGAACAATAATGAATGTAGTAAAGAGAGTTCTACACACACAGAAAGAATCCAAATTATTCTGTGCAGTGGATAGTACATGGTCGGTACTTTTATAGTGACTTTTCTTAAACCCCTCAGTGAGGCTGGATGCCCCTTGACTTGTTCAGGAAGCCATTCAAGAAGAAAAGGAGTGCATCATTTCAGGATTTTTCAGAACTGTGATAGTTTGGGGACAGAAGAAGATTAAAGACAAGAATAGACTTCAGCCTGTATCAGTCAAACACAGCCTTACTACCAACTAAGTTAGGAAGAGAGGCAGGCACTCCCAAGGACATTGAGATAAATGCAGTGGGACCTGTGGAAGTACTCTTTGAAATCTAGGTTTTTAAAGCTGTAGGATAAGAGAACTTTGTTCAGGCCTAGTGGAATTTATCAAGAAGCCAGTATGCAAAACTTTCATATGACTTTTTAGTTAAAGGGACACAGTGTCATAATAGAGAAGATGGTCCTAAACAGGCCCAAGTAGCAGAAAGTTTAGACCAGAAATAGGTACTTCTCCCCCTCTTCCCTCCTTCCCTCTCTCCTTTTTTATTCCCTGCCACCCTCCCTGAATGCTACAATTTTGCTGGATGAATAAATACCATGAGAGTTAATGTAACTATATTAACTGGTAAGTGTATGGTCCAAACAGAGTGCACCCACAATGTTAGTTATGGTCCCTCTCCCAAATGAAAGGAAAAGCAAGCAGGGAAGCCATCTAAGAGAAATTCTCATGGGTTCCAGCCAAAGAATATCTGAAAGGAAGGTACTGCAAATATCTTGATTAACCAGAGCACTGCACATACACACAAGAAGTATAACTTTTTATTATATAGTTTTGATGAAATATGAGAGACATTCACTCTTAAAAGGCAAGCTAAGGAGGTTGATACACATGGTGCATTCCAGCAGGATTATTACAGAGCAGCTCTTGGAAAGGAGATAATGCTCCAGATAATTACCAGAGGATTGTGAAATGTTTTCAAAGGTGTGTATAATAATATATTGCACGTGTACTTTAATCCATATATATGAGGTCTGTATTTATGTTTTGCACTTTACGAACAAAAAAAACCTCTCTGTCTGATTTAGCAAGCTCTCAGTCTCACTAGCAGGGCATGATTGGAAGCCTAGATGTTTATTGATCATGTATTTTGTACTTTCACATCTCCAGTATTCACATCTCAAATACTGGAGGGTACCAGACCTTTTGTAGTGAATTTATATTCCTTATAACCTGTTCAGATGGGTCAGCATGGAAATAGGTCAAGTCTTCCCGTATAAAGCCTATTACTGAGTTTCATTAGAAACTCTGTTTACTTATTGTAAGTTTATTTCAAATTTCAAAACTTCTGCTTTGCTCTAAAACCGTGTTCTATGTCTGATGAACTGTCCTCACACTGAACAAGTCAGAAAAGCAGTCTTGTGATGAGTATGGCAGTAATACAGGGTAGGAGAATGAAGAGCAACATCTTGTCTTTGAACTCAATTCTTTTTTTCTTTTGCTATGAGAAACATATCAAGTAATTAATTTTACAGCCTTCCATTGAAAATAAATTAATTTACATTTTTTCAGTATCAAGTATCACTCTCAGTTGTTGTTCCAACAAACATCAGCTGTTGGACTGTAACCTTTATAAATATTTTGCTATTTAACTTCTATGCTGAAGCAACTTGTGACTTATGCTGTTCTGTTGGCCACCAGTGACAGTTCCTCTCCAGCTATTTTTGTGATGGTGCAAGGGGCTGGATGTGTGTCCTGCACAGCTCTCAGGTGGACTGGTAGCAAATACTAAGCTCGGTAAATCAATGCATCTGTAGAGTGGCATTTAGGGTTAAGCTTAGGTGTGCTGTCAGCTCTGCTTTTGTGCCTGGTGCTGCTGTACAGAATCACATTTAAAGTCATTTAAATTACCACAGTCTTTATAGAGGGATATAATAAAGCTTGGAGCTGCCATATTTGAACATGCTATCCTCAGTCAAAGAGAATTTGAAGATTATCTTGAATAGAAAGATAGAAGATTGTCTATAAAAATTTACCTGCTGACACACTCTATGGCATTTTGAGGTGAAATGATGATATTGTAACCCGTGTGTTTCTTTTCTCTAAGTGCTAGTCTGAGGAGAAAATTGGAAATGCAAGTTTAAAGGGTAAATTATGCACATCTCATGGCATCTATTGAAATTGAGCATTTACTCAGAAAAACTTGGATTTTTTCAGCCACTACTACAGTTGGTAGCAAATAAAATACTTGCATAAAAATGTGAAACTAAATACACAAGGGAGAAAATTCCTTAATTCTTTTCTAGCAGTTATACAGCTGAAGATTACTGAAACTAAATGAGATTTAGAGATTTCCTCCTTTTCCCAGTAATTCTTAGAATAATTATTAACTTTGGAATCTCTCTAATAAGAGCATTTGCTGCTTGCTGGCACTTCTGTTTTAATTACTGTGGGGAACTTAATGTGTTTGACAAAGCTGAAAGCTGCAATGCCTCATACTGTTTCAGCAACCTACTGTGGTTTTAATTTCTCTTAACCCATATTGATCCGTGGGACATGAATTTATGACAGCAGATTTCCAGTCAAATGTCCCATGATTCCAGAATGCTTCCAAGCTGTTTGGCTTGGGACTAACACTAACTTTACCAACTTTAATCAGCACATAAATAGCTGCCTACCGTGTAAGGCAAAGTGGGAGTTTATACATTAAACTCTTCAGATGAACACAGCTGGTGAAACACAGAGTGTTCTGTTTATTGTAAAGACACTGGTTTGTGCATTTGTGGGCATATCATTGACTGTGAACAGCTTTCTGGGTATGGCATTTTTTTGTGGCAGTCTGTGGGTTCATCATAGCTGTAAATTAAGCATGTGTGTAAGCATTTATAGAATCAAGAGTTAAGCAAATACCTTTGTGTTAAAAGCTGGATGTGAGCAGTCCAGGTAGGAGAGGAATTCAAGGGCTCAGTCCCCCATGGAGCTGCTGGCATGGATAGCACTGGTGTTTTGCTGCCCTGAGTGATCAGCACTTTTTTCTTCTTTGCCATAGCTCATCTTTGATGTCGGTTCTGCTTAAGAAGAACACACAGTTCGTTGCTGGTTTTTTTCTGTACAAAGCCTCTTCAAACACCAAAAAAGGGGATGGGGGACGGAGAATTGTGAAACATATGCAATTGCCACTGTTGATATGTGAAGTTTAAAAGCTTTGCTTTAGGGAGGAACAGTACTTATGGCACTTGATTGTATTACAGAAACATATATCAGTGGGTGAAACCTTGCCAAAAATAACTAATTTCCCTCACACTTCTCACAGGATTGAACAGCCTTTCTTATGTTAGCACAGATTAAAAAAGAGCGGTGTCAATTCTTGTCTGTTCTGCTTTAAAAATACTCTTTCCAGTTCCAGTCGCTTGACATAACTCAACAGGAGTGCTGCAGATGAATTCAGAGTTGAACCTGGGAAATAAAGAAGGCAATTATTTAACTTAGTTATACATCTCTGTCATCCTGAGAAAAATTGCAGTGATTATATCACAAAGCTGAAAGGAGCAATCAATTTTATTTTATAGTCCTGTCCACCTAGAAGCACTTATTCCCTGCATAAACAGCAGTATATATTTTCCAGGAACTAAGTGTTTTCAATGGATTGTAGACTGGGAGGGAGGGAGGGAGGGAGGGAGGGAGTGGATTGTATAAAGGAGAGAATAAGGGGAACAAATTTTTTATTGCTGCTGCACTGTGTGGTTTCATCAGATCCTACTTAAGGTCATAATACATTTTCTGGGGATGATAGCCTGTACTTCAGACTACACAGATAATTCCATTCCATCCAAACCCATTTTGTGCCAAGATTATCATATTTTAATAAATGTAGCTTGGGTTATAGGAATCAGATTGGGAATTCAGCCATTTCTCACCACTTCTGTTCATGGGTTATACTGTTAATTGATTACACTTCAAGGCTGTCAAGTTGTTTGTATCAGCTGTTCTACACCCAGAATGCCTGCGTAATTCATCACTGGTAGGAAGAGGGTTTATGATCATTTTGCTATCAAAGTGTTTCTTCTTTGAGGTTACATTTTGACTTCTAGGAATTAATTCATATTTTATTGGAGTTCTAGAGGCTACAAGACAGTGCTGTGCTTAAGCCCACAGTGCAGTAAGGGAGGTGCCAGCCCTGCCTTGTCTGTACCACAGCCACATCGCCAGCACTTGCAGTGACACGATTATCTCATAATTTCTTGTCTATCTGGCATCTATAGCTGACACATTTGTATTAATGCTCATCACAATTCTCACTAGTTAGTAGTGTTTTATTCTGGGAAATCCTGGTCATTGGTTCAAGCTTTAATTCACCTATAAAAGAAATAGAGGCTTCCTATAAAAGAAATAGAGCTGCAGTTTTTCTCTGTTATAACAAGAGGTTTGGCTCGTAAGTAGCATTTGGTTCCTCTCAAGCGATGCAACTTGGATCAAAGGGGATTTTGACAGTGGGTTTTGTGGTTTTGCCACCCTGTCCCCTTCTTCAACATTTTCTTAATTATGTCACATCGTAATTACTGCTCACTTCTTTGTGCCTTTTGCATTTGTAGTTTACTGGGGCATTTCCAGTTTGGATTTGGTCAGATAATGACTGTGGAAAGGAAGATTACAATATATACCTTAGGTGTTTTTCATGTAGTCTGTCTCAGTTCTTACTCTTTGTAAAAAAAAAAAACAAAAAACAGCTGTGAATCAGTTTTACAAATAGTCTTAAAAAAAAACCTAAAACATTGCATCTTGCAGTGCATTTTTGGTGTTTCAAAGTTCAACTCCCACATTTGCTGTCCATAAATTTTACTTCTGATCTGTGTATGCTTGAGTGTCTATATGATATGGCTTGAAAGCTCTCATAGAATGCTACATAAACACTGCAGGAGAAAGAAATTCAGGGGAAAAAATTCTCTTCATACTATTTGAATTAATTTGCTTTTATTAGGGGAATGGTTTCAAGACCAATAAGTATCTGATAAGAAATGATACATTGTGTTGATTTCATTGATAGACACATTTGGGAGAGACCAGCAAATATCAGAGAAGTGTCATGTGTTTTATCTTTTTGTTAGAAAGGCTAATGTTGGCTGCATTCAGTTAGTGAGCTATCAAACCTGCCAAACAAAACTTACCAGTTGGGAAAGTTAGTCAAGCTGTCCATTATTCCTACATAAATATAACTGATTATCCAGGTACTGAATTTGCTGCATTTTTCATAAAACTTGTTAATTTTTGAAAAGAAATAAGTTGCTTGCTATCAGTGAAGCAAGAATATTTTTATTTTGGTGGTGGGAGTAATATGGGTGTGGTTGGACAGTGAAGGATGTAATTAACGCTTGTTTTGGTGTGGACTCTATTTCATGAAAATATTATTTAAATCAATAAAACCAAATTAATGAGTTCTTCCTTGCTGCTTACTCCATATAAGCATATGGGTACTGTTCAAAACTAAGGGAATTTTTTTCTGAGACAGTCACAGTGAGGGCAGCAGAGATGCATATCTTTATCCCTTTCCTTCACAGTGCATTTATATCAAGCCATGTCACAAAACAAACTCCAAGTGCTGTGAGCCTTCCCATAGTATGAGTGCAGGCATCCATGAAAACTATCCTTTGTCTAGTGGCCTTTTCTCTGAGAATGTAATTTTTTTCACTCATGTGTGTTATTCCTTTGAACTCTGGATGAGCACTTTGGCTGAACTTGGCAGAATTATACATTTAGAATTAAATGCCAGCAGTTTCTTCCTCTTACCATGCAGAATTTTGTCATAGGCTTTTCAGACAGTAAGCACAGCAGACAGTGGGCTGTTTGCCCTTAACAACAGAAGTGCACATTTATGAGGTTTTTAGCCAACTTGGTTACAGTTTATTTTACACACATTGTGTATAAGGCCCTTTGCTTTTACAAGGCTGTTCCCCAACCCACCCCTGGAACATGCTGGCTATTTCCTATTGTATTCTATAACTATTGTGTTATTATATTTTTAGAGAGAGAGCATTATGTGTTATGTGAAGTACTGTTCAGAGCAGTCACTGTAGACATCCTGACAAGCTTGTGGCATTGCTTCAAATGCCAAGTCTGAAAAGTGTAGTTTTCAGCATTATCAAAACTTGTTCTTTATTTGAAATAGCAAGTAAGGAAAATGTTCATGTTGCCTGTAGAGAGGCTTTGATCTCAGTCCCCTTAAATTGAAGTCTTTAATATTGTTCATTTTGGGTAGAGGCACGTTTTGGTTGTCTTTCTTGAGTCTTAAACTGAGGTGCCAGAGCAGTTATGGTGTTGCCAAAGGGAAATGCTGGCAGGCTGCACGTCCATCAAATTTCTGATAAAGAAAGAGTCTGCAAAACTTGTGTTTGATTTTTATGAATGCTGTACTTTCTCAGGTGTGCATTTCCATCATTGCAGTTTGGGCTACCAAATGGAAGAACAAAGCACATAGGGCTGATGTTTCCAATATTTGTTCTTAAAGTGCCTTCCAAATGCAGGTACTGTAGATACAACTCCCATTCTTACATAATAGTTGGCCAAGGAGAACTTGTTCAGGAGCAGAGAGGAATTAATTCCTTTTAAATTTCCATTGCTATAGAGTATATAGCCAAAGAAACATACCACATTCCATGTCCACATTCCATTTCCAGAAGGGAGTTAAGTGCCCAAATCACCTTTTCATATGAACTTTTTGGCTTATATCTTTCATATTATTTCTTGTCCAATAGGTCATCTTTTTCTAGCTCACAGAGTACCCCACTTTCTAGATAACAGAGGCATCCATAAAGGCCTCTCAAATTTGATTTCCACTGGAAAAAGAAACATCTGTGGACTTCATTCTGTGTCCTCCCTCCATTTTTGTGTGCTGACCTTTCAAAAATGTTCCATAAGCCATCCTTTTTCTCATGAAGCCAGCAGGAACTCTGTCTCACTAGGAAGCCCAGGGCCTGGTTCTAAACTAAAGCTGTTTCAGCTGCACATTTTGCCATTTAGGGCAGCCAGAAGTTGAAATTATATCTGTAAAATATTTTGTTGCCAGCCACAGGTGGGTATGTGCTCAGTACATTGGAGATAAGTTATAGGAACTGGGAAATAAATTTAGAGTCTAACAGTGCAGTGCAGAAGGAGCAGGCAGGCAGCCTTTAGCTCCAGACAGCAGGATCCTTAGATGTGATTTTGGATCTCACCCTTATCTGTTGCATTATGGCGATTATTTTGGCTCCCGGCTCAGCAAGGCAAATGTTGAAAGTTGGAACAAAGAACTACCTGCAACACACAGTGTCCTGTGCTGTTGGTGGTTTTAAACTATCAGAAGATGCAAAAAAGCCCTTTACAGCAAAGGAATTAATTATATTGACAAAGGCAGCGGAGTATGAAAATGCATGTAATATGTAAAGTTACAAAATTAATGGCTTATTTACGACTTCAACTGTTTTAGTACAGCATTTTGCCCAACTTCAAATTGTTCTAAAAAGGATTAGATATAATTAATGCTGTATGACCTCCTTTTTTCTTCTTTTCAAAGAATGTAGAGCTGTACATCTAATGAGGACTCCTGAAAGGACTATTATGTCCAATTGTCTCAATTATGCAAATAGCGTTGATATTTTAGCAGAAGGGAGGGGATACTTCAAATTAAAAGTTTCAGCTCCTGCTTTAGCCTTTCTGCAGTGCCGGCATTTTTACAGCAAGTACATCCACTGTTTGAAGAGAGGAAAGGAGGTTTAACAAATTGGAGATTTGGGCACTATCAAAGTAGATTTGTTGTGCCTTGTTCCACCATGAGATGAAAATACCCTCTGGGCAGAGAGATGGGTCATGAGACTTCTAAAGGATTACCTTCAAAGGGAGTCATGAGATTGGTTTGAACAAAGAAGCTGCTCACATGCTTATCATATGAGATTCTCTTCTTAAAGTGGTGGAAACTCATGTCCTTGGGAATTCTCATGAACTTCAGAAAGACTGGAAGTCCTAACAGTAAGATGAATGAGAAGTCTGAACAATAAACAGAAAGATGGGACAGAAGTGCAGAGTTAAATGCACTTTATTGATTCTAGCTGTAATTCATCTTTCCAAAGTCTGAAATACTTCCAGGGACAAGCAGGTAGGACATGATTTTAAATAATTTTTCATTTAATTCCTGATAGTCTTCTACGTTTTAAAACAGCGATTTGCACGACTGAAACGTGCGCTGAACAGCTGCATAGTGACCTGCAGTTGATTGGAGAAAGATAATTCCGTTGAAATGACAATGTTCTGATTAGACTTCTTAGATTTCTCATTTTGAAGGATGTGAAACATGAAGGACTAACTGCAAGAAGACAAAATGAGTTTTCAGGTCCTAAAATGGTGTCTCAACACCTCGAAATTTAAAAATTGCTTGGGTGCAACTGTAATGCGATGTAGAAATGCTGGCAAAGAAAGATCACGTACCTTAAATATTTCAATATTTTGAATGCTAATTTCAAGCTACCTCTGCAGAAAATGGGGATGGAGTTCTGGGATTTTCTTTGTTTCTTAGGTTGTGATTTTTCATTTTTTGGGGGGTTGTTTTGAGTTTTCAGAAGTAGTCAGTAATATTGCTTTGTGGAGCTCTCTTATGGCAATACAACTCCTGATAAGCAAGTTTCTTTCTGTGTGTATTTGTTTCCAGGAGAGTTTATCAAGGGCTGATGGTAGGTCAGGTATTATGGAAGTCTTAGAATGGGAAAAGTGTGGTTTATGGTGGCTTTCCCCACCTCAGTGAGTGTTGGCAATAAAGGAGGTTCCCCAGTGAAAGATGTTTAATAAATAGCAGCAGCCCCGTCACATTTGTACCTGCAGTGCTGCTGCTGTCGTGTGAAGAAATGCATTCCTGCCATAAAGCTCATTGGGCTGTGAGGTGAGAGGTCTCACAGAGCCCCAGCCTACCTCTGATCTCTAAGTATTCACATACCAATCTTTCAAGAGATTGAGCAGCCAAGGAGGCTCAGATTTAGCCCTTGTTACCCCCCAGCTCTTTGAATCACAGCTCCAGAGAAGCTCCCATCCACTGCTGTGTGCTTCCTGCCCTTTGCTGTGGTCTCACTGAGGCCCTGAGCAGGAACCTACCACCTGCTGAGCCAGAGACAGCCATGGAAACAGCTTCTGCTCTGTTCCAGTCTCCTTTAGCTCCTCTAATTCAGGATTTTAAAGTCTTCTTTTCCATTTTTAATAACAGATTAAATCCAGAAAATTGAAATTTTTATTATAGTTTTTCCCTACTATCACTTTAGTTTAAATCATGGATAGACTATGGCCAGCATTTGAAAGAGAAGGAACAATGTGCTGCACACTGTGGTAAAAAAGTCCAGGAACATCACTGGACATACTGTTTTCTGTTCTGTGGCATCTGTTAATTCTGTTCACTCATCTCTTCATGGGTTTTAGATGCATAAGGACTGAAAAGATTGACCAAATTTTTTGAAAACTTTTTTATCTATAAGCTCTGCAACCTCCCATTGCCTTCACTCTTTGTAATTTATTCAGCCCTGAAATATTCAAGTTTTCAGGAAGTTCCCAATGAATGTTGCCAACTGTCCAATGTACATTATGCAGTATTTCAAACATAAGTATTTAGAGTCTGCAGGAAATAATTTAAACCTTGAGTTCCAATGCTTTTGTAAGGATTTCTGAAAGACTATGGAAAATAATTTTGTGAAAATCCTGTAGCCCAAGAGTTTAAATAGCTGGAAATTCTTTTTTGAAAATGACAGAAAGCAGCAGGGAATAAAATGCATCTGATTGTGGCATGTTCTTTGAAAAGTGTTAGGTCTTAGCTAATGCCCAGAAAAGAATTGCTCTACTGAGTGTGAAATTAGCCACAGAAAGTTGCAAATTTTCAACAGCTCAAACACTTTGACAGAATTCTACCTGAAGAATCTTGCTGTCGGGAAAACTCTATGTGTTGCAAACTAATGTTAATTTCTTCAGAGACAGATTGGCTAACTAGAGTATTACATATTTGCAGAAAGGGTGCATATTTACAGTACGCAGGAGAGCTAAATGTTTAGAGTATCTTTTTGCAAAATACACATTTGTTCAGCATCTCCAGAATTTACAGACTTCTGAGATATGCATGTATTCTTTATATTGTGAATATAGAAATGTTATTTCGTAGCAATTTTAAAGTGTGTTTTGTTAATGTCCATCTAGGTATGCCTTAAGTACTGGCATTTTGAAAATTTCAGTGTAACGAATTCTTCAAGCCCAGCTGTTTAGTGTGCTTTGCACTTCTAGTAGTACTAATTACAACTGCATTCAGAACAAACTTTCATAAATGAGTAATATTCTATGCAACATGTAGTAATTTTCTTCAGATGTTTTGCATTTGTGGTTTGCCCTGTTTCATTAAGAAAAAGGTTTCAAACCATACTATTATGTCATGTATTAAAAATCAGCATGACAAACTGACTTGTCAGAAGTTGTAGAGTTCTCTCTGGACTAGAAACTTGTAATCTCATATATCAAAGAAGTGCTTAAACTTTTAGCCCCTTTTCCAAACAGCAAGCACATTTCATATTATTTCTACTCTAATAGTCATTATTCTTAACAATGTGGACTCAAGTGACCCAGATCTCTCTGATGGAGGGAATATTCTAGTCCAAATCAATGTTACTTTTCATCTGCACATAAGAGTGGGCTAGTCTTTTCTGCAGGCATGATTAACATCTATTGACACAATTTTATAAACCAGAAATAACCAGGAGAATTAAGTATGTGGGTAGTTCTAGTGAGAACTATTCTTAGGCTTAGTTTTGTATTGACAGAAGTACCTTGTCATGTTGATCATGATTTTGCAAGTGTTGATAAATTGCACAGAGAAAGGTTTGCTGTTGAGGGTGTTGAATCCCAGGGGTTTTCATTATAATAGGAGTTTTATATTTCAGGTTAGAATGGCCTGTACTAAAAGCTCATAATTTGGAATAATTTGAGAGAAATATCCCACATGCAAATAATCTGGAAGCACTCTGACTTTCTTTAAAACCATTATCTAGCAGAGTCCTTACATTTGCCAAGACAGATAATAGTTATAATTCAAAAAACATTCCTGATCCTTGTCAGAACTAGATACCAGGGTCATCTTAAATTTTTAAATAAGAATTATCAACGAAATTATATTACAGAAGAAACTAGTAATTACCAGGCTATTTTGGCTAATATAATGTTAGAGTCTGCTTACTATCTCTCTCTGCTCATCCATTCTGCTGTATCAGACATCTTGAGAATGGTCATTTGTGGGCAAATAGGACTTCACTATACATAGGTAAAGTTTCTCACCACTTCTCATCTTAGTGTCTTGGTTTGTGGGTAAGATCTGGGAGTAAAACTGGCCTGTGGAGTGTCTACAGGCTGAAGGTTCTCTGAGGAGACGTGCAGACGCTCAGTACAGGTTGGTGTTAGTGATCCCCATCTCCTGAGCATCCAGACAGAAGGGCTAAAGGCAAGAGGAGGATTTGGCAAGGCATTAACAGAACTGGAGTAAGTAACAAATGGAAATGAACACTATTGTTAACATGTTTTCCCTGAAATTTGGTGCAGTAAGGGAAAGGACAAACTGTTGCAGGAATGTCTTTTGTTTCCTCAAAATGTGGTAGATGTGGCATGTAAGGTTGTCAATGAATTTCTTTCTATATTCTACACAAAAAAATTCCATATTGCAAAACTACAGAAGGTACATTCTCCCCAGGCATGCACTGAGCCAGACTGTGCTACAGTACCCTCCAAATGGTTCTTAATTATAGCTTTATTAGCTCTGTAGTTACATTAGTGCTGGGCTGTGCCCCAGCAGCTGTGCCTGCCTCTCTGTAGGAGCTCATGCAACACATTTGGCTCCTGTGACTCCATGGACTCTATGCTGGAACTGGGGATCTCCACCATTTCAGAGCAAGCCAGTCTGCTGTGGTATTGAGGCTGTAGCTGTTTTTCACGTTGCAAAACCTCTGGGCAAGTGCTGTGTGTCTCAGAGATGCAGCAGAATCATCTTAGCTTTGAAAAAAGAACTTGTTACTTCTTATTTGCATGCTTTGCAAACTGTGTCCCTCAGTTAATGAACATGGAGAGAAAATGGAATAATTTTCTTGTTTTAACAGATGTTTGCCGTGCCTCTCCAGGAACACAGAGCGTAATGAAGCTGTGAAAGCTCCTTGCAGCTCTCCGTGCAGTGTAGCACCATTTTCTGGTTTGCACACCAGCAGCAGGAGGGATTTCTGGCCTCAGTTTGAAATAACAACATTGCTTCCCTTGACACTGCCATCCTGCCTGGTGTGCGTTAGTCTCTGTGACACAACAAGTGGTTCCCTGACAAAGTTGCTGGGTTCAAATTGAACAATATGAAAAGCACAGTGGGCTGACTGTCTCTAGAACATATATAAGATTTGATAGAACACTCTCTGTCACTAAGAATAAGAGTTGTCTTGAGCAAATAGGATTTTATTTTAAAGAATCTTGAAACTGTTACAGATCCCTTCTTGATGCTCTTATTAGCGGAAAATATAAGAGGTCTTTCTATTGAGTGTTGTTTGGTACTTCATATTCTAATAATTACCAAAGCTGTTCTTCATTCAACAAATAGATTTTTGGTAGAAGTCATGCTAATGAAAGTTTTGGAAATTATAGACTGTCACTGTGTTCTGTAGTTAGGGACATTGTTCATGGCTCTGGCATGGCATAACACAAATGTAAAATAGCATTATGGTTTTATGCCCTGTACATATTAGCAATGACGAACTTTTCAGTAAAATCTTACCAGTTTGTGAATGGCTACAGAATTGGCTGTTAACATAAATCACATAGTTTTTAGGATTTTTCTCCAAGCAAGACCCTGTTATTAGGAGGAAAGTAGTTTCTAAGTAGAGCTAATAATCTGAAAGATTAATTAGTTGGACACTTGGAAAAACTTCAAAGTTTTTTGTTCCTTCAAAATGAAGAATGATGGATAGTGTAATTGGGATGTTGCATTTAAAGGCAGTGCAAAATAGAAATTGTTCTCATGTCAGGATTTAAGTTCCAGATAACAGAGATTTTGCTAATATAATGGTTTTTTTTCTCCCAACTGTGTATTGTTCTTATTTACTTTGTTTTAAGAAGGAGTGCACATGCTCTTGATATGAATTTCATTTCACATTCAGATTATTTCTTTCTCTCATTGTCTCATCAAAGCAAATATCCCTGTGCACAAATCTAGCATAAATATCCTAGTTTAATTCTGTAAAGAATTCTAATTTTATAATTGAGCAACATGGTTGAGATTTGATTCCCCTGGTAATGCCACCTTTTCTGCAGCATACTGCAAGCCATAGCAGGACTACCTGAAAAGTTGGTCAGATGGTGTTAACAGGGTTACAGATTAATGTTTCCAAAAATTACAACAATCAATCCACATCTTAACAAGATGTTGGTCAAAGTAATTTGTATTAGTCCACAGCTGTAAGCTCTGCTGCCCAGCCAGATCCATTTTTGTATTATTCTGTGCTTGATTTAGCCTGAACAGCTCTGTCAAACCCTGTATTATTCATGACATGCATTTGTTTGGTTCCCTGCCTACTCCCTCAGTCCATTTGTGCACCAGGCACTGTCTGCTGTGTGCAATCCCTGTTGATGCATCCTGCACCAAGCCCTGCTGTTCACATGCCTGCTTGCCTGCTGACCAGCTGTGCCTGGCCCAGGCAGAGCATCTCTGGAGTGAGCAGCTGTGGAATACATGCTCCTTCCTTGGGCCCCAGGTGTCTCTGAGCTGTGTGACAGTGGATGCTCTGCAGTTACAGGGAGAGGCCAAAGCCCTGTCCCATCCTGTCCCCAAGACAAGCAAGTCAAGCCATCGAGCAAGGACACGAGTCCCTGTTGCAAGGAGCAGCACTCTGGGGGTCATTGGAGTTCAGAGAGCTCACTGCTGCTTTTGGATCCGCTTAAGCATGGGCTTTGGATGTGCTCTGGTGACAGAACTGACTCATCCTTGCCCCCTTTCACTCCCCATATTTTTTCACTTCCTTTGCTGGTCGTTACAATTATCACAATCACTAAATACTGTGCCGTTCTGCAGGGGTATATCTTTACTGAAATTCACAGCTTCTGGTGACACAATGTCTTGTAAGAGTTTTTAGCGTGGCATTTTAGCATGGCATTCGTCTGTGTGGACTCCTACCTTGGACATTCACCAAGGATGTATTTATTTGTCCATAGCCCACCTGTTGCTCTTGCATGAAGCTGCAGTGAAACAGGGCTGCAGGCTTTGTTTTGGTACAGCCTGAAATTGAGACCCAGTATTTGTTCATTGAATGCTTGGTTATATATGAAGTGAAATACATAAAATGTAATGTTAATTTAGTAGAAAACTGAAATTATCTATGTGTGAAAGAAAATTCTCTTCTGTTGCTGCAGCCATAGACCTGCTTTTTTCTCAGCAAATGGTGTCATTCATTTGCAATAGTCACAGGATAATTGTAGAACTAGTTCTTGTGTTTATTAGTTCCTGTATTAGCAAGGTGACTAGTGGTTTGGGGTCTTGATTTTGTTACTCTGTGATTTACAAACCAGTTATACTGATTCCCTTTCCTTTCTGCAGGAGGATACCTTTTCAATGCTAAAGATAACTAGTAAAACCCTCTAGTGGAATAATATAAGTCCAGTATTAATCCATGCTGTTTCTCAGCAACATACTGGTTTCTAGGCTGAAGTACAAGAATTACAGTGAAGTACAGTGGTTTGGCTTTGTTCTTATCATAGTTTAGGAGACCTGTTGCTAGTTTACATAAAGGAAAACAAATATACCACTGAACATCTGAAATATGTTTTTTTCAAAACCAGGTTCTAATTAATACATTCAGGATTTGCAATAACAAGTGAGTTGGAACTTCGCTACTGTCAGCAAGTTGGGATCTGCTTTTTTTTGTTCCCTTCTGAGTGTGTATGGAAAACCCCCACTGGCTGTTGGTCTGAAAACTGTAGCTGATCTATCATAGTCCTTTAACAATTCATCCATTCTGAGGCTGTTAAAAAGTGCTTCTTTTTTTTCAAACTCACAAGAGTCAGTATGTGTACTTACATTTTTCCTTGAAAGACCAAGAGCTTTTCAATCCAGATAGAGAAATGTACAGAATCTGTATAAAGTAAGTGGAGAAACTGCCCATTTTCTGACAGTAAATGTTTCTGCTCAAGTATTTGCACTGGATTATAATGAAGCTTTGGTTAAGCAGATTAAACAGACAAAAGCAGTGAAACTTCAAAGGCTGACCAAATGTGCTGAGGTTTTTATTTCCCCAGTCTGTAATGCCTGCTTTTGCCTTCCTCTCATTAGCACAGAAAAATAAGCCAGTAGAGCATAATGTGTTGTCCCTCTGTAGTGCCTGCAGCAACTGATTCCTAACGGGGCTCTAGGGGTGAGTATTGAAGGCTTTTTCCAACATAGCAGTAGATAATAGACCTCCTGATAAAGGGTTTTTAAGAGCAAATGCACAGCTGAGAGTTCAGCTGTTTGTAGAGCTCCTTTTAGATACCAAGATGCAAAAGCTTCCTTCCAAACACAGATGTTAAGTCTGTGACTTAATCCAGTGCTTAATTAACTATTTTTACATGCTCAAAACAGCAAAAAAACCTCTGTGCTTTGGTAAGCTACAAGGAATAAGGTAAAGCAGTATTCACTGGCATGATGTAACAATCCAAACTGATTTGATATTTCCAGGTTGCATTTTCCAGTATTCTCTACAGAGCGGTTAAGTGTGCAGCATCTGTTACAGTTTTTATTTCAAAGAGTGTTTCCTGCACTGTGGGATTGATTTGGGCTTTTGTCAAAGAGTTATCAGAGACTGCACAGAAATTGGACATGTAAATCGGGGAGGGAGAAGTGAATATGTTTAGAGTATATAAAATAATAAAACCAAATTAATTTAAAAATTAAATATATAAAATTTCATAAGTACGGAAATTATGTAAGCTCTCTAACAGGTTCCTGTTAAGCTCATTTTATCTTGTTATAGTTCATTAACTAATGTGGTATATATGAGAAGTAACAACACTGGACATAGCTGTTAAACAGCAGTCAATTTGTACACTTTGTACCTTTGTGTGGTTTTGGATTAATTTTGAAAAGTTACTGTAATTCAGATCAAATGGACTAATTTTGGATCTCTGAATATTTTGAACTGCTTGAATACCTGTGAAGTAGCAAAATCTCATTCTGAGCAGGTAAATGGCATTTCTTTGATTTAATCACCGATATCCACGTACCACAGAGCCTTATGGATCTTGGTGTCAGGGATGTTTTCTCTGGATTTTTCTGGAACTGGACTCTGATGCTATAGAACAAAAGCATTTTTTAAGCTCCACTTCAAATAACACTATTGCTAAAATTTGTCATGTTGTAAAAGCCTTGACAGAAAGTGCATAAAAAGAACATTTTCAATAATTTTGGAAGAAAGACTCTTTAGTTTCATTTGAAGAAGGAATCGGTGGAGTCAAGACAGAAAAGCTGACAAAGTCTCACAGCCTTTCAATATTAAATTTAATACTCTTTTCCTTTTCATTTTGCTACATGACCAAGCCTTTTATGCTAAATGCCTGAGACACATGCCTTTTCATTCAGAAAGCAAGTCAAATTGTGAGCTGCAGAAATTTTGTCTATGAGTGTTAGCTCTTCCTCACTGTGCTTTGAGGACCCAAACAACTCATTCTAAAATGACACAAGATGGTTCTGCCTTGGTAAATCAGCAATATGAGAGTGGAGAGCAGAACTGCAGGATCTCCCAGGCCACTGTCTGCCCAGACTGGCTCAGAGGCACCTGAGAGAGGGGAAAGTTTGTGTACCTGAGCGATTATTGAGACCTTTTTAATGAAGCAGAAGCTTGATTTGGCAGCTTCCTTGCAGTTACTTGCAATGAGGGAACTTTGAGTAGTCCCCTGTGACTTTAGACATAGTGGAGTAAATGAAGAAGCCAGATGGAAAGTAAGAAGTCAACAAAGGAGCTTCTGAGACAGCTCTTGCCTTGCATGAGAAAGAAAGATGAACTGTGAAAGCCTCTGTTCATCACACTGTAGCCTGCACAGCACTCAGGGAGCTTGGCTGGTCTTGAAGCTGCTGACAGGTAGGCTGACAGGCATCTGCAGCTGATTTTTTAAGTCAAAATCAGCAAGATTTTTAGTTCTTTCTCTAGGAAAAGTCTCCTTCCTTTTTTAAAGTCAGCCTGAAAGTTCTTGTGTCATTTTTAGCTTCTGTGTCTGCAAAAATTTAATTTCACTTCCACAGCAGAAACTAAAGCAAAACTTACAACATTTGCTTGCAACTTGAAAAGACTGTTTCATAATTCAAACTCAGAAGAGGCAACTTCTATCAGCAAGGCAAAGGTATCGATGTCATCAAATTGTGAGTGTTTTTTAACATTTTTCATTTCTTTAAAATGAAAAGGCTCCTTTGCATTCACTTTTTTAAATTGGTTTTCAAGCAGTATAATAGGCCAGCACAATTTGAAGGTTGTTTCCTTCCTCCTGTTTCACAGATACACAAAGAGTTTGTGCTTTTACTGTCACATGGTCTTTCAATTTTAAAATGGCTCCTTCTGAGACACATCTCATTCAGAGTAAGATGCCTTAGGAAAGACTGGAACTTGATTTACAATAGGAAAAGATTATTTGAGAAGATAGTTAATTATGAAGGGAAAGTTATTGAGGAGCACTTTCTACATACAAAGAATGATACTAAAGCATTATTTGGAGTAAATATTATTATCTATTTATTTCACAATTTATGCTGATTTTCTGTACTATATTGAGTCCATTTACTGCTTACTGCATTTAGGAAGGAGCAGATGCATTTCTTGGTAGACCTTGAAACTTCAAGGCCATCCTCTTTCTACATAAGGGTTTTTACACACATTTGAGGTTTGAATTTTATCCAAGTCATGGAAATTCACATCACTTCATGAGTAGATGTATCTGGTGTTTAAAAGTGATGTAATGAATTTAGTAGCTGCAAATAGAAGGTGAATGTTACTGTATCTGCCACACAGAAATATATCAGTACATTTCTTTTTTTTTTTTTTTCCTTTTCTCTCTTTTAAGGGTCAGAAGGCTTGGATAGAGAAGACCTTTTCTAAAAGAGAATGCATCTATGTAATTGCCAACAACAAAGACACTACCAGGTAACATTTGAAATGTTTGTTTCGACAGAAAAGCTTCATAGAGAAACTCAACTTGATTTGGGCTTAGATGTGTGAAACCCAGTTTAGTCACTGCCCCTAAAGGGAGATGACAAGGGAACAAAAGCACAAGTCATGCTTGCACTCCAGTCTGCACAGAGCCATGGGATATGTCACACAGAGAGGAGAAGGCTGGGAGCAGGAGAGGCAGTGAGTTGTTAGTTCCTAGCTTTGCAAACCTTGGTAGGTTCATACTGAATTCTGAAAGCAAGGGTGCAGTAGTGTGGTGCCATCCTTCACAGCTGGTATGATATTACCAATGACAATAGCAGACAGGGGGATTTAATTTCTTAGTCTAAACATTAATATTACTCCATGGGCTAGCTGCATATTGTGGTCCAGCTTGTGTGGATAACAGAACAGTTAATGTTGTATGTGAGATGTCACCTCTGAGTGACAAACAGGTGGTCAGTGCTCCTGTTCCACATCCTTCCTCCTTGCCTGGCCTTTTACCTAGAACAGCTTTCCAGTGCATAACACAAATGAAATGAACTTTTTTATCTTTGCGTGTTAAAAAACACCTAAGCCTGCTAATTCTGGCCAGGATGTGTGTGTGAGAGGTGTTTCTGTGATTCATGTAGAGCAAGACTTGGGCAGTTGAAAATCTGATTTCTGATTTTTAAATTTTTTTTATTTTGAAGATATTGTAATCAAAGTCACTTGAAATTTTAACTTCCAGGTGCTGCTGTGGCCAGCTCATTAACCAACATATTCCACCTCCTCCAAGTATAACAGCCAATAAAAATGAAGAAGAAGCTAAGCAAGTGGAAGCTCAGCCAGAGAAATGGTCTGTCAGTAAACACACCCAAGCATACCCAACTGATGCCTATGGAAACCTGGAATTCCAGGGAGGAGGACATTCCAATAAGGCCATGGTAAGGAGCATAGGGTATTCTAATGTATTTATTCATCTGGTGCTCAACAGACTCTTGAGTTTTCTTAGTAGTAAATGTAACAGCAGTTAAAGCTTCTGCAAAAATTCTCTTTGTTTTTCTTCCCTTCTGAAGAAATCCAAACTTAGATTTGTTTCTTTGTTTGAAAATTGTAAAACTCTCTCTTCAGGATGAAAGGCAAACAGTAACTATTCATTGCTCAGACAATTTACAAACAGTGATAACATTACACATTGCTCTTTGCAGTACATCCGTGTGTCATATGACACTAAACCAGATTCTCTGCTGCATCTCATGGTGAAAGATTGGCAACTGGAACTGCCCAAACTCTTAATCTCTGTCCATGGAGGCCTCCAGAACTTTGAAATGCAACCAAAACTAAAGCAAGTGTTTGGAAAAGGTCTGATAAAGGCTGCCATGACCACGGGGGCTTGGATTTTCACTGGTGGTGTTAGTACAGGTAAGCAATTGCCATCACTTTCAGTTTACATAAGAATTAAGTGATGTTTGTTCACTAATCTTTCCCACAGGCAGAAGATTTAAGTCTACATGAACGAGTCATTACCCACTAGACCAAAAAAGGAGCATTGTAATCATTTGTGTTAATCTCCTACCCAGACCATAAGATTTTCCTGGGTCAGTATTGATTTGCATTACTCAGTGTTTCCCCTGAAAACAAATTTCAGCCTTGGTTTCAATAGCAAGGAATCTACCACTAGTTCTAATACACTTCTTTTAGTGCATGGTTATCCTTGTTTCCTACTCCAAATTTGCCAAGCTTTAGCTTTGGCGTGGTTTTTTTGTACAAAGATGTTTTTATTACTAAAAGTGTGTTTCCTGCTGTCATGGTTTGTGTCCAATGAATAACATACATTGAGATGGACAAGGGTACAGATTACACTGTGGCAATTTAGTAATGGGGTAGGTCTTGCACAGACTTCACTGAATTCAGCACAATAATGTGAGAAGATAATGGGACCTACACACAAATGTTATAAAATAAAACATTGTTGCATTGCATGTTCTACTATAAAGTACTAGTACCAGTTTAGTAGTGAAAGCAGCCCAGTAGTTCCATGAGAGGCAAGAAGAAAATTCTGTTGTTTAGTGATCAATCTAAAGTGCCAAAAATAAATTAAATTAATTGTACCTATAGGTGTCATTCGTCATGTGGGAGATGCCTTGAAAGATCATTCTTCCAAGTCCAGAGGACGAATATGTGCCATAGGAATTGCACCATGGGGCATTGTAGAAAACAAGGAAGATCTAATAGGAAAAGATGTAAGTGTTTAAGGAAACAGCTGTGTAAAAAATAGATTGTTAGTATTTCTGAAGTGTTACTTTTTTCCATTTCTAAAGCATGCCTAGGAGGTGAAATTGAACAATTTTTTGAAAAAAAACCTGTTAAGTATATTTCTCAGGTTGTCATATATGACCTCAAAGTAAATATGGAATTAGTGAGGTTTCCATTGCTTTCATTAGTACAAACCCCTCTGTGGTGACAGTTTTATGTCCTGACTTCAGTGTGGCACATTGAGCCTTCTATAAATCATGTAATGGCCTTTTATGTGTGCAAGGCTAGCATTTATTATAGATGGCTACTCTGGAATGGCACATGAATTACTAGGAACTCCAAATGAGAATGTATTTTCTAATGGATTATGAGGATTATGCATAAACACAGTGTGTGAACAAGGAGAGCACGGCAATGGCCTTAGGGGAACCTGGAGAGGAGTGCACAATCTGACTCTCATCCTCCAAAGAAAACAGTGGTGTCAGGAATACAGATATGAAATGTAAAAGCAAACTCCATTTCTAATTCTCCTCTGGTTTTGGTTATCAAGGTTTACTTGGTCTGTTTCCTCAGAAGACTCAGTATGCCTCTGTTGGGGAGTGTGGGGCATTTTCCCATTTGATTCTTAGTTCTAATCTATGTGCATCTCTCTTCTTGACCCACAGGTAACACGAGTTTACCAAACAATGTCAAACCCTCTAAGTAAGCTCTCTGTGCTCAACAGTTCCCACACCCACTTCATTCTGGCAGACAATGGCACATTAGGTAAATATGGAGCTGAAGTAAAATTACGGCGTCAGTTGGAAAAACACATTTCCCTCCAGAAAATTAACACACGTGAGTACCAGTGGAACAAACTGTAATCATAACGTCTGGAAGGGGGGAAGGAGGGCCTGAAGTACTTGGAAGTATAGAAAATAAAGGCTTCTTCCAGCTCTTTCCAGTGGAAATGTGATTAGGACTGTGTGACTGGACTAGAACATGTGCTGTCTGATAAGTGGTGAAAGAGCCCACATCAAACCAGGCAGAAAAGCCATGGAGTAAGGATTGCATAAAGGGATGAAGAAAAATAATAGTGACAAATAATAGTGAGGAGAAGCTTCAAAGCAGTGAGAATCTAAGGAAAAGGAAATACAATGAATTTGTGCACTTCTAGGCTAGAATTTCATAAGCATCAGTAAACACCCAGAATGATGGGTTTTTACAGGATTTTTCACATGATTTTTTCCTGTTTACAGGAATCCTGTGAAACTTAGTGATTTCTGATTCCAAATGTTTACATGAGCGTTTTATTTTCTCTTTTATATATGGATTTGTTTAATTTGAAATATCACACACAAAATTCTTTGATCTTAGTGATAAACTTAACAGGCATTTTGATTTTTAATGAGAAATAAGACATTTCACCTTAATGCTTCAATATTTAGAGTTTTGTGCAGTTTTAAAATTTCTTCCAGTTGTTATGGCCTCACTAAAATAATTTTCTCCACAACCCTAATTAAAAATGGTCAAAAAAATGTTAATAGTCTTTGAATTTATGCATCAGTTAAGAGCTACTGGAGAATCTACATCAGTTCTACCAGTTGCTTTTCTTACCTCATACTGGTGCCCCTGCAAACTGTGTAGGCCTGTAAAAATAAGAGAGAAGAAACATCCAGAATGGCAATTGCATTAAACTCCACACAAGTTTCTTAAAGGGTCTAAGTTCTCTTGCAGGTAGATCAGAAAAATCAAGTGGAGTGTCAGGTAAAGGCAAAAGGCACAATTAGAGATCAGTGTGAGGTATCCAAATGTTCTAGGAAGTCTCTAAGTACTGCCCTGTGCCTATGGTGAGCCTAAGAAACAGCTCAGGAAAATGCTGCCCCTGGCCTTTGAGCACGGAGGCGGAGCCAGGTACTGCTGCCTGCAGATGGAAATAGCTCAGCCTGCTTTTCTCATTTTTGTCTTGTGCAGAAGTGCTGGCAGAGCTGTAAGGTTGTAAAAGGGAGTATTGGCCTGGAAGATCGGGAATCCAAGGCCCAGAGACAAGATGTTCTGTGTCATTCCTAAAGTGGTAATTTTTTATACCACTGGCTTGGGGATATCAACTCTGATTTAGGTAGTGTTTGAAGATTTTTGGCATGAGAAGAGCAAAGTTGGGAATTCACACAGAAACCTGTTCTGTGAAGGGCTGCAGTACACCTGCTAGTTACAACATACAGGGAGTTGTTTTGTTTCTTCTTAATCACTCCAAGCACAGGCACTTCTGCTGGAAATCTCAGGAGGAGTCACTAAAGATTTCATGGACACACAGGCCGGCCCATGCTCTGACTCCTCCTTATCAGAGCTGGGTACTGACAGGAGGATGTCAGGAAGCTTCCACTGTTACTGTGCATGGTGTTCCTGTTCTTCAGAGAGGAATCAAGGTTGAAAATATGAACTCTTTCATGCGTTCTCAACCAAACAAAAAATGTGCATCTTTAAAAAGCGCTGGTCATTTCACAGATTAAGAACTGAATTCAAATGCTTGTGAGAGTGGAATTAGTCAGCATTCAGGTAATGTTTTGTCATTCATTTCCCTAAGTTTTTTGTGACCAAGGCTACTGAGACCATGTGACCTGTGGGCTTCCCTTTGTCATCCTATGCCTGGAGATCACAGTGAGGCAGGGACAGCAAAGGGATGCTCAGCTGTCGTCTCTTCCATCGGCCAGCCATTTCAGCCTCATGATAAAAACACTGATTTCATTTTTTTTATCTTAGGAGTAAACATAGGTATGTCACCTTACTGAAGACTTCCCATAGGTAACCAATGAAGAGGTAAAGCATCAAAGGCTGGGAGCCATCCAAGTAACAGTGAAGCTGATGAAGCAATAGGAAAGTCACGTTAGCTGCTTTATCTGTGCCTGGTGCCTGTCGAGAGAGGTTACAAACATCCACCAACACTGAGTGGATAAGTTATCAGTATGGAGCTGATGCAAAAGCAAGGGCAGAGACATTTTACTATTTTCCTTTTGGGCTTGGGGAAGAGCATATGGACGTTTTTGCTCACATTGGCCACAAAATGGCCATCATTTTTCCTGAGGACTCTGGTTGAAGCAGTACTGTAACACAGAAATCACATCCACTTATCTCAATTTCTTAAACTACAACTCAGTTACACTTCTTTTTTTTCTTGTTTCTGTTCTGGTTTTTGCAGGACTGGGACAAGGTGTTCCTGTAGTTGGGCTGATAGTGGAAGGAGGTCCCAATGTGATCTCCATTGTCTTGGAGTGTCTGCGGGAGGACCCCCCTCTCCCAGTTGTGATCTGTGATGGCAGCGGGCGAGCGTCCGACATTCTGTCATTTGCACACAAGTATTCAGAAGAAGGAGGGTAAGGTTTCAAGATCTTCCACAAAGCTGTGTAGCACTATATGCCTTGCTTTCATAAAACTTCATTTAAAAAAACCCTCAAGGACAAAATGCTGCTAACAGAGGCGTTCTGCTGCCAGTCAGCTTTTTGTTGCCCATTTGGTCTTAGCCCTGAAGTTAATGAGAAGTTGTTACCACTTTGAATGCATGTTATGGTCCTTTGAAATGAGCTTACTCTTCGTTCAGCACACTATTGTACAAGCTCCATCAGGATTTGCTGCACTATACTTGGTGTTGGGTTGGGCATGGTAGAAGCAAGGACAAGTTCCCAGGAGTAACTCTTCAGGCCAGGGCTGAGGTTAATTAGTGCATGGATTTGCAAAATTTGTACTGCCTGATACTGCTGTGTTGCTTGAATGAACTTCACTGTCCAAGAGTGCTAGACCAGCTGTGGAAATTTTGGGCTTCCTTCATTCTCTTGCTTTTGCCTTCCAGCCAAACACCTCGTATATTGTCTTAATTAACTGTCTTGTGCTGAAGATAGAACCTATTTCCGTGACTGAAGTTGAAGCTTAGCTTGGATTAAATATTAAGCAGACAAGTAGTGTTGCAAGCAGTGTGGATATTATTTGCTGAATTAGGAGAGCAGCTCTTATGCTGGATTTTGTTGATGCTTAGACATAGCACATATTTAATTGTACCTACAGTGTTTGTGATTCAGAAACTTCCCTTTCTGTCTAACAAGTTTCCTTAGTTTAGATCAAATTTGGCTTGCTTTTTTTTCTTATTCATTCTTCCTATCAGCTCATAGGTAATTGAAAGAGCTTATCAGGATCAGTCTCTCTGAGATGTGCTCACTGCGTGACTTTCCCTCCCAGTGGCAGTGCATATGATGCAGTGTCCAATTTTCTTCTCCAATAATTATGATTAATGTGTTCATCTGGTAAGGCAGATCTATAATGAGAATTTTTTGCCAGTCCAGTCATTTTCTCACAATGAACTTTGAATTTTGCTCCATCTCTCAGGCACTTGCTGGTAATGTTTACCATAATCTTGAAAATTCATGTGTTTTATTGGGAAATGGATGAAGATTGAAGGGCTGTTTTGTATTGCTTTGGGAGATCAAACATTTCTGACCTTTCTAGAATGTTTTCAATCTAATTTCTTTAATTATCTTTTGAATTGTTCATTTGTTTCTCAGTTGGATATTATGAGGTTTCAGATGCATTAGCAAGTTCAGTCCTCTGTTTAGGACCATAACCAAGGTAATATATCAGAAATGTGAAGTATTTTGGGGTTTTTAACTATATGCAAAGGGACTTGGAACATGTAGAGGCAAAGGCAGGGGTCCTGTGAAGCCTAGTGATAAAATCCTGAAGACTGAACTTCTTAACAGAAGTACATATATATAAGAAATAAATATATGAGGATATATAAGAGGAATACCTGGATATTATAGTTCCTTAAACAGCAGGCCTTCTGAATATACATTCTGGCAATGTCTTCTTTTATGTCTCATTTTTCATTTAGGATAATAAATGAATCCCTTAGGGACCAGCTTCTGGTTACCATCCAGAAAACCTTTAACTACAACAGAAATCAAGCTCATCAACTGTTCGTCATTCTTATGGAGTGCATGAAAAAAAAAGAACTTGTAAGTATCCTAAAAGTAGTTCACAAAGGTAGTTTCTGTGACCAAACTTTACAGAGCACTTCCAAGTGCCATTTTCCCAGGGTTATAGTTTAAACATTTTTTCCCCCATATAGCTGCATTAAATGTACACATTCATTCCTAAGCATAGGCCAAGAAGGGATTTCATCTTCTGGAAAGCCCCAAAAACAAATATCAGATTCTTCTTCTGTGTAAATTGATAGGAGTATTTTTCCACAGACTTCAGCAAGGCAGAGTAAGACACTGGGAGAAATGCATTAAACCCAGGATCCAATGCTGAAAGTAGAGGGAAGATAATTGAAGGAAGGGTTCCTAGGAGCAAAAAACATTCGGAGTGCATTAACACAGTTTTTGTTTTCTGACACAGTTACTCTTTAGCAGCCTTTCATTCCAGCAAAAGGGACTTGGCAGGCCTGTGAAAAGGAACTGAAACCTTGTGTTCCTGAGGATCCCACCCTTTGTTGCTCCTGGTTTGCTGCAGGTGTGCAGTGCTGTACCACTCACTCGGGTTCCTGCCCCTCTCCCACACCCAGCTGCAGAGAAAAGTCTGCTCAGGAAAAGAAAATCTTTGACGTTCACATCTGGTCTAGAAGCAATGTATTGAAACTGCATTCACTGTGTCTTTACAGGCAGAATGAATCCCTGAGTGTCTGCCTTTGAGTAAATGTTTCAGTGAATTTTTGTGAATAGGATGCCAAGATGAGTTCCATACATACACCTTCACTGGATGTAGAGCTGGTGGTAACCATGACTCTGATAAGCTGACTGAGAGAGAATCAGTCTTCCTAAAAAATCGGCTGAGAGAAGAGAGCCCACAGCTGCTTTAGTCAGACTGTTTTGAATTTAAAATGCGCATCAGAGCAGGCCCAGTTTACTCAGCAAAATTCAGACGCTGGCTGTGCAGCCTAAGCAGACTTATGGTTATGGTTTTCTGTTTGTAGTTTTGTCTGTTCTTGTTAATTAGTAATTTTTTTTCTGTAATTCTTCTTTTTCTAATGTCATGTGTCTTTGCATTCCTGCAAAATATATTCTAACTGTTGAGAAAATTCCCATTCTCAGTAGTTAAGGTGAATAGTTGCTTTTGGAAAATGAAGAATTTGAGATTTTTTGGTCTGCATATGGTGTTAAGTTTGTTAACATAGACTATTTGGTTATTCTGCTTTTTAATTATTAGTCTTCTAATATGTGGTTAAATGGCTAAGCTTTACGTTAATTACTATTTTTAAAATCATTGAATTGCAGTGGACTGAGCTAAGCAAATGTGACTATAAATAATTGCTTTTTTCACTTGGTTCTCCCTTTTTGATTGTCATACATAACACATCCTGCAGCTAAAAAGTATTTGAGTGTTATCATCAATAAAATGGATGCAGTTATAATTATCTTGAGTAACTACCATTTTTGTTCCCATTACTACTGGGAAGTAATAGAACCATCAGAAAACAATCAGTTCTGCATGGCAGTTCTGTCACCACTTTTTAGAATTCATGGATTTGGTGAAGCTTTTTCATCAAGTTTGTAATGTTCACCAATGCAGAGATATTTTAGCATAACTTCACTGTAATAATTTAGTCAAACACTTCTATGAAAATTAAATTTCAAAGAAAAATTTAGTGAAACTGTACTTTTTGAGAAATCTGAAGTTGTAGGAATGATAAAGCTGCAGCATTCTGCTCTATTTTCTATCCACATGTTTAGTGTCTCTGTTTCCTGTCTTGTAATTTTGTGTGTTTGGTTTTATGCTGCCCTTTAGATCACCGTGTTCCGCATGGGCTCGGAAGGGCAGCATGACATTGAGATGTCCATCCTAACTGCTCTCCTCAAAGGTGGGTTCTCCAGGCACAGCAGCATCCCAAGAGGACATTCCTGGGCACTGTCTGACATTCACTCTTCGTGTTGAAGTCTTTGGTTTCTTTACTTGGATTCTAACAAATACCTGAATGTGTTTGGTTAATGTTCAGATTAGCATGAAGCATAATATCTAGCTTGAAGGTTTTGTATGGCTTTTCTTCTCTGAAAGCATGGGGTGAGAGTGCTGCAACAACTGTGCTGCTGGTATTGCAGCTCATTTTATTGCAGTTCTAGCATACATTAATAAAGTTAGAAAAATAATTGGGAAGATGAAAGACTGTCTGGATTTTTCCAGATCTCAGATTGTGCCATTTAAACCTTAGAGCAATAGGATAGGTTCCATATTTAACTGGGGCTTGTTATGTTTGCTGAAACATCTGTTTTCTGTCTGTGGGCATACACTAGTTATATACAGGCTCTATACGGGATCTTTGGAGTCCCCAAAACTAAGGAATAAAGAGGGGAATTTTTATACTTTTATGTACAGTATCAACCAGAGGAGCTGATACTTTAAGAAGTAAGAGTCTTTAAGAAGCTGAGTCTTTAAGAAGAGCATCAGAATAAAAGTCAATGTGGAAGTTTAAAAAAAAAAAGGGGAGACACTCTCATTAATCTTTTGGAAATTAGGATTATGTGGTTAAGTGGAAGATGCTATAAATTGATTGGATGAATCCACTGCTTTGTGTCAGAATTATTCTGATGGCAGTATGGTATGGAGCCAGGCTTGTGGTTTTCTAGCTATTGCAGAAGGTGTTGCAGTGTTGTTTCCTCATGTGTGAAATATGAAATATCTCTGTGTTTCTCTTTAGGCACCAATGCATCTGCTCCAGACCAGCTCAGCCTGGCTTTGGCCTGGAATCGTGTAGATATTGCACGCAGCCAAATCTTTGTCTTTGGACACCACTGGCCAGTAAGACAAAGTTTTCTTTGTCATTTTGTTTGTAAGTAGTTTAAATTAAGTTGTAATATTTGCACCTTGGATTTTGATGCTGTACTGGCAGCAATGGTGAAACACTGCAGTTCACCTGTGTAACTAAAATCCTTTATTTAAGTTATTTTCATGTCTCACCATATTAATGCTTTCTGCTTTACTGTGTGAACTATTTGATGCTGAATTACTCCAAAGTGTCATGAGGAGAGGAGTCTGAAAGAGGCTGTAAGAGTGAAGGGAAAGAATTTTGATAGTTTGTTTTCTTGATTGTCTTTCTTGTAACTATGTAATAAAATGACACTCAAAGGAATATGATTCATGTGCATGCTATGCATGATGGATAGATTTATTTCATTTGGAAGCCTGTATCATTAAATTTAAACACATGTTGCTGCATATGCAGTTTTATTCCTTCACTTCTAGTTATGTGATGTTTCTCTATATTCAAGGTTCATTAAAATGCTTTTACAGAGAGGATTTAATAATCCTAAAGATTATGAAGTATAACTACTTTAAAATATTTAATTGGATGGAATATCCCAATCTCCATGTTATTGTGGTTAGATTCAGAGATCCCACCAAGAAATGAAGCCTGTTACAGCTTTGGACTGGCTCATACTTCTGCACTGCAGTTTGTGGAAGCAGTACCAGCCAGCTGGGATTCACTGTCATTCCAGGTTCACAGAAATTGCTTTCAGACCAGCCTGTGCTGCCACTTGGAAGTTGCACTTTTGTCCAGGCTTTTGAATGGATTTGTGGTAGCTGGGCAGAGGAGAGTTCTTTAGGATTAGTAAAACCCCAGGAAAGACGCCTTGTTAAAGGCTTGCTCCTGTAGTTGTCAGTGCAGAGCACAGGAAGTTATAATCCTGTTTTCTTCTGTATGGAGTTTATGTAACCTGAGCATTATCTGGAGCAGGTTAAGCCTCCAAATCACAGACAAGTAGTGTGGTGCATGTGTGCCTCTGCCCTGGGCAGGTAGGTTGAAAAGGGGAAGGATTTTAGCTGAAGGAGGAATGTGTCTCAAGAGGTATAAACAGAAATACAGTCTGCAGAACAGAAATGAACCAGTGAGTGGCTCTCTCTCCTCTCCTCCCTCTCTGCAGTATGGATGCTGTTTGGCATCATGCAGCATTCTTGTTAAGCTCTTTCTGTCCAGCTCTTGGTGCTATTTATTTTGATAACTATTGCTTTCAGAGAGAGCAAAGGAGCTGAAGTGTCCCAGTCCTCTCACATGGATTTTATTTTTCAAGAGAAATCCTCCCCAGTCAATCTCCTTCACTGCTTTGACTTTCAATGTTACTAAGTTAGACATAACAGCTTTTTAAAAAGGATAAAGCTGTGACTATGCAGAAAGGCCCTTAAACTTAGAGAAATTATCATTTTTAGTTGACTCAACTAAAGTGAGAAGTGGTGATTGGAGGGTGAGATTGGTAGAAGTGTACTCAATTAAATAGTTACTGTAAGATTAATTTGATTTCTAATATTTAATGCATTATAAATACAGCCTATAGGAAGCCTTACAGCTCCTGATGGTACAGCTCCTGAGAAGGAAAAGAAATCTCCAGCACCTCAGACTAAAGCAGGCAGAGGGAAAGGAAAAGGGAAGAAAAAGGGAGGAAAAGCAAAAGAAGAACCAGAAGAAGAAACAGACCCAAGAAAACTTGAACTCCTGAACTGGGTGAGATGAAAGTATTTGTATAAAAAACTGCTGAAGATGTTTTTTTTTTAATTCTGAGATACAAGGACAGAAGGAAGATACACACTTTGATTCTGCAGAACGCTCTTTTGCACATTCCCACAAGATCAACTGTAGATTCTGCAGGAATGCTCTTTAGTATTTGAGCCAAGACCCCTTCTCTCATCCCATGCACCACATGCAGCCATATCTCAACAGTACAAGTCAGTACTGAGCTGCAGTATCTTCTTCCCTGCTCTTGTCAGAAGGAAATAAGACCACCAGTGGTCTCATGGTCTTATTCACAGAGTACCTTCTGTGAATGTGTTAGTTTAACTTGTTCCTGTCATGCTGAGCAAGTAAATCCCTTTTTCACATAATGTGTCAAGCTTGGGATGCCTGGTTTAGTTAAAAATACTGAACAAAATGATTGAAAGCTACATGTTGACAGACTGAAAGCTACAGTTGTATTGCTAAAGGTTTGGAAAACTCAGCTATCTCTATTCACTTCATGTGGTTAAAATGTTACTTTCTAAATTTCTTTTTACTTACACACTAATCAATATATGTGGGAACTCAGTCCATATCCTAAGTAGTGAAAATGGCTGTGTTGCTACCCAGCCAACTCGTTGGTACTCATGTGGTCTCACATTCTCCACCCTGCAATTCAGGTGAACTCCCTGGAGCAGGCTATGCTGGATGCACTGGTCCTGGATCGAGTGGACTTTGTGAAACTGCTTATTGAGAATGGAGTGAACATGCAGCACTTCCTGACTATTCCTCGCCTGGAGGAACTTTATAATACTGTGAGTGAGCAAAAATACTAAAAAGCCCTGTGATATCTTGCCACTGTATTGTATGTGACTTGAATCTCCACAGAAAGTTTTATAAAAAATGCATATTACACAGCTCTTGATAGAAAGGTGTTTATCACTGTAGCCCAGTTCCTTCTTTTCACCCCTCTGGGGTGTGATGGCACATGGTTGTGTGTTTGCAAAAAAATCTGAAGAACTGAAGCTCTAATGGACCATGAATTATTTTTGTTTCAGAGACTGGGTCCTCCAAATACGCTGCATTTGCTAGTCAGAGATGTGAAAAAGGTAAGCAGTGTTACATTTATGTGATTGCATTAGCCATGTGAATCAACAGTAAAAGCAAGCATAGCATGGGGCCAAGCAGGCATTTGAAATTAGATGGCAGCTGTTCAGAAAAGTTAAATGTCTCCCTGTGGCAGTGACGTCAGTCTAAATCGGGTATGGCAGTGCTAGTAATTTAAAAACTAAGGAGTTAACTAAATTAAGCTCTTATAGTATAATATGGCATTTGAGATTTGGGTTGATACTGTTTCCTCTCTACAAGAACCTCCCAAAGCAGAATTACAGGGGAGGAGTGGAAGGCAAAGCCTGCTAGGTCAACTGGAGGCCCTACTCGTGACTGCAGAATTTGTCACCTTTTTTTGTTTCCTTGTGTGTTTTCCAGTTACTTTTCTCCCACTATTTCAACTTTTACCTTGGAGAAAATCTCTTCTGTCCTAAATTTGTTATTCATTTGTTTCCATTACATGAACATTTGTTCATTATATGTGAATAGGGAGAATCATTGTGAGATTTGTCGTATTTTTTCTTTTAGAAGTATTGAACCTTTTATTCAGTAAAATTCAGCTACATGAAATCACCTTTATTCATTCTGCAAGGAAAACTCCCAGTTATTCCAGGGAGATTGAGATGTGGGGATTATGCAGTACTGTGTCAATGTGTGTCATATTCATCTGCTTCATCTGACAACACTTCTCTCATTCAATGTTGCCACTATGAGGATCACTAATGTTCTCTGCATTCTGCTGTCTGTCTGTCTGTCTGTCTCTCCTGTTTTCCATTGCATTTCCATGCTCCCTCCCGCAGCGGCAGTCCCGGGGATTCAGTTGGGTTAACCTGGAGGTGATGTGCTTCCTTGGGCTGTAGTTGTTTCATCATAGCAGCTGCTCAGTGGTGATGTAGAATCAGTCATTGCTGTAGGATGTAGCCTGGACAATGAAGCACCATTTTTTTTCCAGTGGAGTCAATACAATTATCCAGTTTTAGCTGTAACTGTCGAAATTAGAGTTTGCTTTTTGATTCTGGGCTGCACATTAAACATGGTCTGCATTGTAGGATCAATTGTAGATAATAAGATGAAACATAAGTTTCCATTAAAAAAGTATGTAAAGTATGACTATCAGAGAGATTCACCATGAAATTGTCATGCTTTTATACTGGATTAATGGTAATCGGTACAGAGTTTCTCAAGTTCATGAATATAACCCATGTAAACAACATAAACTTGTATGGACACTGATGTATGAGTAAATCAAATAATAATTTGTTCAGAAATGTGAATTCTATTAATAACAAGACCAAAAAGCTGTGACCCCAAAAATTTTCATTATGTGAATCAGCTAATTTCATACAAATGTTCAAAGACTGAACCCAGTGGCTGCAAATAATACCCATGTGCCAATTTAATTGTGGCATCTGTCTAGCCAGGCAACTTAATCTATGTCATGTTTTCTTATCCTAAATCCTTATTAAGTTGTGGTTTTTTTTTTTTTGGGTAGGGAAATCTTCCACCAGATTATCATATCAGCCTAATAGATATTGGTCTTGTCCTGGAATACCTCATGGGTGGAGCCTATCGCTGCAACTATACTCGGAAAAGTTTTCGGACTCTTTATAATAATTTATTTGGACCAAAGAGGGTAAGAAAGAGTTCATTCTGGATGTGGCCATTGTGCTGATGGTAAAAAATAAGTAATACTCTGTTCCTTTGTTTCTGTGAAACACTGTGTATTAAATCCTAAAGTGAAGCTGCAAGGTAGAAGTTGGAGCTCCAAGAGTGAAATTATATAAGAAAGTTGTAAGATATCTGTGTTAAAGGATGTGAGAACATGAGTGTTGGTGAATACACTGATCTGGAGGTGAATTCCCTCCTATTCCAGTAGTTTACAATCCAGGTATTCCTAACTCTGGTATGCTTAGAAGCACTTTTTTTTTTTTTTAAACTTTTGTGACCCTGTGGTGATTTTAATTCTCAAAGCATTATTTATCAAATGATTCATTTAATTCTTTGGTCTGAATTAAAATCTTTCCTTTGAGTGCAGGATAGATATTTCCTAACCCATTGCATTCCTGCAAATACAATTTAAATGTAACTAATTGCAGGATTATTTGTACAATCATTTATAATAGTAAGTTTCATAATAAATGCTGTAAATACATTTGTATTATTTACATCTGTAAATAAAAATGGATTTGCTTGGTATTGTTTGGTCTTTAAAATTTTTCTCCCATCTAACTGATTCTCTTTTCTATTTTTTAATATTCAGCCAAAAGCTCTTAAACTACTAGGGATGGAGGTAAGTTGGATTTATTTAAAATACTGGCTTTATCAAAACATTTCTTGGTACAGTTCTGTTCTTGCTCTTAATTTTTTCATTATTACAGTCATTTACAGAAAATTTCAATTAGACAGGATATTTCATTTGCAAACATTGTATTAAATACTTCTGACCAGATTCTTTTAAGGATTGAATATTTCGAACTGCCTAAAGCTCTGCTTAATGGTCTTCAGGCAGTTTTTAGCACTATTATGTAATAACATGCTTCATGGTGGAACATGCTGTGGATTTAATTATTCATGTATATACATTAATGACATTGAAAAGATAATATAATCCAGTAGTGCTACTTATGGCAAAATCTCCTTTAACCATAAAATAACAATTTCTGTGCTTGATGATGTTTTACCATAGAGAAAGCACTTGAGTGAAAAATCAAGGTGGTCAGATGCTACCCTCCACTATAAAGCATCCTTGCTACTGTGATGGCACCATGTTTTGTGAACAGTGATGCAGAATTTTGGGTTCAGCCTCTACCTCAATTGCTTGTGTATCTGCAGAAATGTGTTATTGAGCAGAAACTAATCAGGGATGGTACCTAAAAACTGACTCTGTTTTGGAGGTAGTTGCTTTTGTTTCTGGAAAAGAAAAAAAATCCGCTGTAGACCAGGAAAGCATTGACACCAAGAGGCAGGTGCATTCCTCTAGGAAGTGGGATTTTATTAATGCTGTGCTAGTGCACAAGCACAGTAGATGTTCATTGGGCTTGTGTTACAGTTGATGTGAACCATACCCCCACACAAATGCCCCTGTTTCTCCAGGCAGATAAGCAGCCCTTTTCTCAACAGAGAAAATCTGCAGAGAACCTCTGAAAGAGGTTGTGTTTAATCTCTCTGATCAGCTTCCTATTTTCTACTGGATCAAGGCCAAAAGTTCAGCCCCTCAGAGGTGCAACCCTTTTTGATCAGCATTGATCACAGTGCTTCTCCAAAAACACATTTTGATCTTTCTATTTCTTTCAGTGAGAAATGTTTTATGTGTCACAAACTGAAGTGTTCTTTCCACTTGACAGCAGGTAGAGTCCTCTCCTTCTTCCAAGAGAAAGTTACAAGAACATTTACATTTCTTTTGCTGAAATGATAAGTAAATTGCTGTGACTCCCTGTGGTTGGGTTTTTTTAATTTCCAGTGTTAGCAGCTCTAAACCAGGAAGTTTATACTCATCAGCACTTTCTATCTTACATGGGATTTTGTTTTTATTTGATTTTCCTAGGGTGTAGAGGACCTAATTTTTTGTCCTCCATTTAAGATTTTATGTCCTGTGCTTTAGACATGGTAAATACTCTATGCAATTGAGATGGTAAATACTTTGTACAATTGATGACCTCTGAATTTTCCATGGAAGATGAAGGTCACCACTTATAGTTCCTAAAACTGCTGAAGGAAAAGTACGTGCTCAGTTGCTGAGCTGAAGAGTCATCTTTGGAAATGGTGTGGGAGGCTGAATTCTGAATTTGGACTTAAATTCACATTTTGTTGAAAAATAGTGCATTATGCTGAGCTTGCTTGAATGAGAACTGGTTTTGTAGGATAGCAATTTCTTTTACTTGCCATCCACTTCTGAGATTGGACTCCAGGTATACAATGATGATGAGTTCTGCCTACACATATATATGCAATGTTCTTCCTACATTTTTTATACCCTAATTTTCCCAATCATGGCTTTTCTCCCTTCAGGATCCTGCTTCACTGTCACTACTTCCCTTCAGTTACTTCCATGTTGGTTCCTGTAGTAATGGCCTATCCTCCCCATCCCTTTAGGAAATGGGATACTTAATACCTTCCGTGTGCACTGCATACATAAGAGGAGATTGCTTATTCCAAGGTGAAGACTCCCTTTGGTATCTTGCTGTTCTTAAGGGTGCTGTGTGCCTGTCTGCCTTTTGCATGTTGCCATGGCCTGCACATCAGTTGGAAAAGTGCTCTGGTACCTGGAAGATGTACAGCACTGCTCTGCAGGGATAGACACAGACACACGGAATCAGGAATTATAGTGGAGCCTATCTGTAGGGAATTCAGCTTTGTTAGGGCCCCACTGACACTGCAGAGGAGCTCATTAAATTAAATTAATTTGTTGCAGACCAGCCTGTGCAATTCCACATGAAGTAGAGATCTCTGTACAATGCAGTGTAAAGGTATGCCTTCAGTACCAAGGGGTTCTACGGCACTTTTCCAGGATGGGTGACTTGTTGATGTTTTCCAGGATGGGTGACAAGAAACAGCACCCTGAATAAAATCTGAGTCTCTGTGTGCTTGCCCAGTGCATGCTCTATTCTGTTGCATTCATGGTAGCAAACAGCAAAACCAAATAAGAACTTTGGGTATTAATGTGTTCTCTCAGTACTTGTTCCATGCATGGTGCTGTTGTCAGGTGAGCTGTTAAAAACTGATAGGAACAATTTTTCTTCCCAGGATGATGAGCCTCCCACCAAAGGGAAGAAGAAAAAGAAAAAAAAGGAGGAAGAGATTGATATTGATGTGGATGACCCAGAAGTCAGCCGCTTTCAGTACCCCTTTCATGAGCTGATGGTGTGGGCTGTGCTCATGAAACGGCAGAAGATGGCCCTGTTCCTTTGGCAACGAGGAGAGGAATCCATGGCCAAGGCACTTGTGGCTTGTAAACTCTACAAGTCTATGGCCCATGAGTCTTCAGAGAGTGAGCTGGTGGATGACATCTCTCAGGATCTGGACAACAACTCAAAGTTAGTAGATGCAGAGCAGATTTTATATCCGCTTGCTGAGAAGCTTTATTTGTAATTCAGTACAATTCATTTCTAAATGTAGTTTCACAGAATACTATTTGGAGCCAATTTATCAACAAGGCAAAGCAAAGGCTAAGGCAAAACGTGGTCTCAGTATCTCAAGGCAACACTAGCAAGGAGAAGACTTGCATTTTTCCTGAGAGAATGCATTCTTTCTTCAGCTCCTCTCTGTAAAACTAGCTAGTTTTATTTCACAAAGCTATTTTCAGAATTTACTCCCATAAATTAAGGAGTATCTGATGATATATCTAAACTGCCTTTAAGATGTTATTGGTCTAAGCAAATTCCCTCTGTTCACTAACAGTTTGTTTGGAACTTTCGTAGACTGTTCCAAATCAAGCTTGAGATTAGTTGTTCTTGTCACTATACATGTGTGTGTTTAGCTCAGTGAACAGAAATAAAACCCCAAAGCAGATTCTAAGTCAAACTTCACTGATTTTATCTTGTATCTTCCAGAGATTTTGGCCAGCTGGCTGTTGAACTCTTGGATCAGTCCTATAAACATGATGAGCAGATTGCCATGAAACTGCTGACATACGAACTGAAGAACTGGAGTAATTCTACCTGCCTGAAGTTGGCTGTGGCAGCTAAACACAGGGACTTCATTGCTCACACCTGCAGCCAGATGCTCCTGACAGACATGTGGATGGGGCGACTGCGCATGCGGAAAAACCCCGGCCTTAAGGTATTTCTGCTCTTCATTCCAGAGAGAGTTTGTTGGATGGAGCTCTTTGTTATACATAGTGTTTGCATAGCAAAAATGGCTGACTTAGAGACTTAGAAACCTATCTGTTTTAAAGCTAATTTCTTTTGCTTCCAATTTCAGGATATCTAAGGAATATTATGCCATGACAAAGGAAAATATAACTCCATAAAGCACTTAACATGATTGGAATCTGAGAGAGAAGTTGTGGCTTCCAATAAAGCATGAGATCTTTTGATTGAGAACATACTCCTTCTATTAAAAATTAGTTGGAGACAAGCAAAAGTATCTCCATTAGGGGTCCATGTGATGGGAATAGAGATAAAATAAACCATATGTGGACACATGCTTCTTATATTGCTTAATATTGTACCAGTTGAGACTCAGTGTTGAAAAGAGTGAAATCTGTGCAATTGTATTGTGTGAAACTATGTGATCTTTATTTCCAACTTTTGTGATTTGATGCTGCAGTCTCTTACTGATTTTAATATTTCCTAGTTGTTTGATTTACAAAAAAACTAAGGAATGTGAGGGGGCTCACATAGAGAAACATGAGTGAGTCAACGCTAAGGAAGCAGAGCAATGTTTGCCTGTGTGTTTTCATGTGAATGTAACCCTTTCTTTCCTGAGTTATGCAGTTGCTGTTATTTATATGGAGGCCTATCCTGCTCACCTCCTTATTTCCTTAAATCCTCCTTACTGGCAAAGTGCTGTATCTGTCTTCCCAGGTCAGGTTCCCAAGTTTGCTGACATACATATTGCACTGTCTCTGCCATTCTCAGTTTATTTCCACTTTCCCATATTTCCCTCTTAAATCTCTTTAATCTTCAGGCAGCTGTCCTGCCTTTCAGATTGCATCATGGTACTTCCCAAATCTGTCTATTATTTTCCTTTCTTTTCTCTAAAGAATTTATCAACCTCCTGATTTGTTTTAGTTTCATTACCTGCCTTCTTTTCTCTGCTCCTTTTCTTTACTTTAGACAGTGTTTCTGTATCTAAGCGATCTCATACAGTAAGAGAATTTTCCCAGGGCTATCTGCAAAGATTTTTTTACCTTTCATAGTTTTTTTTTTTAACTATTAAAACTAATTATAGTAGGTGGCTCAAGTAACTATAAACTCCAGTAACAAACCTGAAGGCCTCTTTTAACCACAACTGTGTCCATTCCATGACATTTCTCTACACACTAATTTTGGAGCACAATTTCTTAATTGCAGGGTATTTGTGGAGATGGTAGGCTTTCCAGAGTGCCATATTTCATGCAATAGCTTATTGCCAATGCTTCTTAAGTTCTTACTCATTTCTATGGGCTTGAGGATGGCAGAATATCTTGAATACTATATAAAGGAAAATTTTGGGTTGGGATCTACCTTGTTACAAAATCCATAATATAAACAAATATTGAGTTGATTTCTTTCTTGTTTACAGGTTATAATGGGAATTCTCTTCCCTCCCACCATCCTTTTCCTAGAGTATCGGAGTTATGATGACTATTCCTACCAGACATCAAAAGAAAATGAGGAAGGCAAAGAAAAAGAGGAGGAAAATGCGGTCAGTAATGAAATTATTAGAAAGTTCTAATATCTCAGGACTGCTCATTTTTCTGACTTTTCTGATTATGCTCTGGCTCTCTCAGGTTAAAATCTCAACTGCCTCTGGGGGATAAAATCAGTGAAGAATTATGGAAGTGTACAGACTGGTTTCTCAGGGCACAGGAAGTGTCTTTGTAGTTCTACAGATTTAGAGAATTCTATTTATATACTTTTAAAAAAATGTCTGTTGCTCAGGGGAATCCCTGCATTATTAACAGTTGGCTGGGGCTGTGGTTGAGGAAAACTTCTATTTTTACTGCTGTTATTGATGAAATCTGACAACTTTGGTCTTCCAGGATGCAAATGCAGATACAGGCTCCCGAAAAGGGGATGAAGAGAATGGAAAGAAAAAACAACCAAGCCTTCCAATTGGAACAAAGATCTACGAATTCTATAATGCACCTATTGTCAAATTCTGGTTCTACACAGTAAGTCATGATGATTGAACTGATAGTCTTAGTTTTTCTCATGCCTGTGAAACTGAAAGGATTCCAATGTAAAAGCAATAATCATGTAATAAATAAATATTTGACTGACTTTTGTGAAATCTGGTGAGTATAGCACTCCTTTTATTCAGAGGAAAATGCACACAGTGAAACAGAATGAGTAACTGAAGCTTACGTTGTCAGCTTCTAAAGCTCCTACATGCTGTGAAGGAGGCTCTGTGTGAAATACACCAAACTAAGTGCAAGCTCCACAGTCCAGTCACTCAATCCAAACTAGGCTGGATTCTCTTGCTTTCCAAAGGACCTGGCTCCTGTTCTGCATTGAAATTTAGGACCTGAGAAGAAACCCCATAGTATCATTGCCATTTGCCCTGTTGCTCAGATGGGTGCAGCCTAAATGGGAACACAGATCCCAGTCTGTTAAGACTTCATAGGTACTTTTATTAAAATAATTAAAACCTATCTAAACTAAAATACTTATTTTTGACAAGCATCTAATTTTCTATTTATTGCATTAAGAATTATCTGGTGTTAAACTGTCAGAATATCTATTCATGCTACTGCTCTTAAATTTTGTGTCTGCCCTCTAAAAAGGACACTGGTTTCTTATGTGTTCAAGGTTAGAATGTCTGACACCTGATAGGTCATAGTAATATGTAGGTTTTTAGTTTTAGCACATTTTAGTCACAAAACACTACATTGATCCCTTTCTGCTGCCTGTGTTAATAATTTAAATGCATATGTTTAATGTCAAAGAAAAGTATTCAACAGGGTTTTACAGTGCAAAGAAATTACATTTTAGTAGTCTGAAAAAGCTTCAGGCATAAAGGACCTGGTTTAGAGTGCTTTAGAATTGCTGTTTTTCTTCTTTCAACAAATGAGATAATTCAGCTGTCTGGATCATATGTTCCACAGCCTCTGTGATTCCTTTAGCTGCTGGAGGCTCATGGCTGTGCCAGTGTGGAAGGCTTTGCAGCAGGCCTGCTTCCTGCAGAGAAGAAAATATTTTTTCTTGTGCAAGTAAGGGTCTTCAGCAGCTGAGTATTTCACACTTAGCCTCAACACACAGGTTCCTATGAATGTTCTAATTAGCAAAGTTATTAGTGTACTGAGCAAAGGGGGCTTTGCTTTCGTGTGTTATCAGGCCCCTCAGCTAAGAGGATTTGACTGCCTTCAGTCTGGTGGTTCTTCTCTGCTCTTACTGAAGTAGGCTTCTGTGAGAAACTCACTCCTGAGACTGGGAGCTACTTAAAGTAACCAAAACACCTGCAAACCTGCTGTCCACATAGATGGGTTTAAGTAACAAGTGTAGGAAAAGGGACTGATAAAGAAAGTTTGTATGCCTCTGGCTTCAGCTGAAGAGTGTATTCTGCCCAGATGGGCTTAACCACATAATTAAAAAGTGGAGAAAGCAAGTGGGCTGTATGGCTTTTTATTTTCCCTACTCCCCCAGGCGGCTGCTGCTCACAGCTTTACTCCCTGTTCTGCCTTACATTGGCCTTGAGATGGTGGGTAAACATTTCACACTGAAAATTCCATTCTTTGGAAAACTATTTTCTCCCTGACATATCTTTTAGTTTGTTACTGTTTTGCTTCCAGGTTATTTTCCATGTAAAGTCATTGAATCCTTTTTGATTTCTTAACTCTGAATTTCCAAGGTCTCAGAATTTTTTAATTTGTCTGGTCACCAAAGGCTGGTGTGCAACTTGGAGACACCTGCACCACTAGTTTGACATTTACACGAGTGGTTGTAGAAAACTGAGTGTTTGCTTTCTTGGCTTACACTAATAATCAAGGACTTTGTAATGGAAATTAGTGGAGACTGCAGTTTTGTGTGTGTATGTGTAAGTCATCTTGAGTAATTGAATACTGCCTAATTTGGAAAGATCCTAGGATACATCATCTAGAGTCCATAAAGGATTTTCCTCTTTTTTGGCAGATATCATACCTTGGTTATTTGATGTTATTTAATTACATCATCTTGGTGCGGATGGACCGGTGGCCATCAGTCCAGGAATGGATTGTCATCTCCTACATTGTGACGTTGGCTTTGGAGAAAGTCAGAGAGGTAAAGTCTGACCATACCAACATCTCATAATCCTCATAATAGAATGAAGCTTGCTTTTAGGGATTATAATGGCATGGACTTGTGCACAGGGTGGGTTGAGAGGCCATACAGGAGAGAAAAGAGTCTCGTATTCTAAAATATGCTAATAACTAGAATTTTTCTTGCTTGAAACAAATTTTGCTGAGAGTGGAGGGGGCCTCAGACACCTTTGAATATGACAAGATTGGTCTGTTTTCATGACCATTACTTCAGAAATGGAACTTATGTTTTTTCCTAATAGTTTGTTTGTTTGGTTTTATTTCAGATTCTGATGTCAGAGCCTGGCAAGCTGAGCCAAAAAATCAAAGTTTGGCTCCAGGAATACTGGAATATTACTGACCTGGTGGCTATTTCAGTATTCATCATAGGAGCAATTCTTCGCCTGCAGAACCAGCCTTACATGGGTTATGGAAGAGTGATTTACTGCGTAGATATCATTTTCTGGTACATTAGAGTACTAGATATCTTTGGTGTGAACAAATACCTGGGACCTTACGTCATGATGATTGGAAAGATGGTTAGTGCCTAAATTGCTATAAATTATGTCTTTAAGAACTCCATGGGAAACTAAATTCCATTCTGCTTTAAAAAGAGGTTTTCTATCAAGTAGGACTGAATACAGCCTGTGAAAAGTTGCCATATGCATTTCATGTGTGCACACACACAGGATGTTATACTCATGCAATAACAGGTTGCAAGTACACCAGGATCATCCAGAAAACCATCAGCTGTGCACAGGAGATGGTACAGCAATGATTATATCATCTCTTTGCAGCCACAGAGGAGGTCTGTGCTGCAATCACAGCATAGTACATTTGATGCAAAGAAGAACAGGAATAGCAAAGATTTTAGCATTTTAAGTATTTTTAAATATAATCTGGTATTCCTTTAAGTAATTGCTTTCTCTCCATTTGTATGTATGCTTAATAACTGAGTAGTACTTAAAGAATGATTTCAAGAAGATTCTCTTGCTACTTTCTTGTTTGCTGTAATGCATGCTGGCAGACAGGCCTGCTGCTGCCACTGTGCTCCCTGGTGGTGCTGAGAGCCTCTCTGTGGTCTCTCCATGCAGATGATTGACATGCTGTACTTTGTGGTCATCATGCTTGTGGTTCTGATGAGCTTTGGAGTAGCTCGCCAGGCTATCCTGCACCCGGATGAGGAGCCCTCCTGGAGACTGGCTCGCAACATCTTCTACATGCCCTACTGGATGATCTACGGAGAGGTGTTCGCTGACCAGATAGACCGTAAGAGTAGAATTCATAGTAAGAGTCTGTTTCCTGTTTCTGAGGCAGATGATCAGATCCAAATTAAAGACTGCTTTTAATTTGGAAGTAGTGTTTTCACTTTATGATGATATTGTTGTTATTTTCTTGTGGCAGACCTGAGACTGAGCACTTTTGTGTTCCCCACTTGCATGTCTGCTCTCTTGGTTTATATTCAAATTCACTTAACACAGAAAGTGATGTAGCCCAGAATATTCTCCTGTCCAAGAGTTGGGCAGTGTTAAGTGTTCTGTTTACTTGCAGGGATCAGCAGAGATACTTCTGAAATGCTCTTTTCATTCAAAGGTTTACTAAGAGTCAGTTCCAACAGAAGAAGAAAAGAAAGAAATCCCTTGCGCAGGAGTTTAAAATACACAAATCCTTTCATCTCCAATTCACAAGCAATGAGCTCATACATTTTTACTCCCGGTCATACATCTGTCTACTTTCAGAAACGTTTCCATTTAATGAATCACTCATGTTGTTCTTTTCTACACCTGCAGGAAAACAAAACAAAAAAAAAGCAAACTCCACTTGATTAGCTTGGGATGTGGAAATAGCCTTTCTTACAGGAAACCTGCACACTTAAAAAAATTAGGCATCAGTATTTTAAAGGAGATGTAAGCTGTCCTGTTACTGCTAATTTTGTGTTAATATTTGAAATTTGTATGACAGTCCAATGTGCAGCTGGCCTCCTCTAGTGTGTATCATGTAGTTTGCACTTTATCTGAAATAATACAAACTGCTGTTTCAGCTTTGTATATGTGTTACTTCAGTTACCTGCATATACTGACAGGTAGGGAAGTGGGAGGCTGAAGAACCTGAAGGTCTAAGTTCAAAAACCACTAAGATTCATCATCATGAGAAGCTTTTATTCTATATGTCATTAAAGCGTACTTTAACTGTTTAGAAAGGAATAAAGTGTCATTGGTCTGTTTCTAAATAGTGTACAATCAGATCAACTTTTTTTTCCTAATGAATGCTTGTTTCATGAATGTAACTTAGAGTACAGTAAGTTACTCTTGACAAGTGAAAGGTCAAGCCAGTTATCTGCTGTCTGATACTGGATTTGGTGCACATGAGAGACCCTGAGCTTATCCTGGTTCACAAGTGGGACAATTCTGCCATGGAGAGGAAGTGACTGTAATGGGCTATCCCTTATCTCAGTTTGAACAAAGAATGTTTGCCAGTGTGGACAGTTTGATTTCCTTATAAATCAAAACTCACACCTTGCCAGCCATCTCTTTAGTGTAAGAGGTGTCCCAGGCTTCTCTCCTGCTTCCAGTCATTTCTCAGTCATATACTCAACATGCTTTGGATTGGAAACCTTTCTTCAGCAGTGCAAAATATTTAGGGGACAAAAGGTTTGAGCTTTCTGGTTGTACAAGTTCAGCTACTTGGTACTTCCCAGGTCAGAAGCTTTGCTGTGTCAGTAGCCTAAACATAAACTAACTTGGAAATCTGTGGGTTTGTGTTGTTTTAATATTAAAATAATTCTGGTCTTCTACACTGCCTTACAATTGTTCTGTACATTTCTCCTGTGTAGAAGTCTGTGGACTGACTCCCAAAGATCGTTTTGCTTTCAATAAGAAATTTTCCCTCTAATCTGTCTGTGGTTCACTGTAAACACACCACAAAAGCAGCCTCAGAAGTCACTGGGGAGTAGTCATTGAGGAGTAGTCATTGAGAAGTCATTGGCTATGGGCAGTCTAATATGACTCTGACTCAAGTGCTAATCACTGGTTTTGGCAAGGCCCAGGAGTGTAAACAATTAATGGAAGAAGTATTGCATCAAATTTTCCCTCTGAAAGAAGGGAGTTGTACTTTGTTAGTAGCTTCTCTGAGAACAGGGTGTCATCTGGACATCACAAGTCACAGAATTTGCTGGGATTGGAAGGCACGTTTGGAGATCATCCAGATGAACTTTCCCATTCAAAACAAGGTAAATTAGATTTATCCCAGATTTCTTAGGGACTGTCCAGTATTGTTTACAGTATCTTGAAAGATGAAAGACTGTGCAGCCTCTCTGGACTACCTGGTTTAAATGGAATTGCCCATCTTTCTACCCTTTGTCCACTGCCCACTGCTGCTTCTCCTTCCACTCAGAAGAGTCTGGCCCTGTGTTCTTTTCTCCCACACATCATCAGATATTTATAACATTGGTAAGACCTCTTTGACCTTTTTCAGACTAAATTATCCCAACTTTCTCAGTCTTGCCTCATTTGTCAGATAGTCTAATCACTTTAGTAATCTCTGTGGCCCATGACTGGACTATTCTGATATGGTATATTCTGATATAGAATTCTCTGATTTCTATGAGGGAGCCCAGAACCAGACACACAAGTCCAGATGTGGTTTCACCAGAACTGAGTAGACAATAATTACCTCCCTTAGTTTGCTGGTAACAAGTTTCCTAATGCACTCCAGGAATCTGTTGTGTGGTTCACTCTCTTTAGAAGATGTGCACTGTCACAGCACAGCTGGACTGTGGCTGGACAAATAAATCTGGCCATAACAGAAAACCCATTTTGGCTGGCCTAGTTCTTTATAGAAGCAAAGAAGTCCCCAGGTAAAGCAATGATAGGTTGGATTCAAACCCAAACAGGAGACCTTTTGCCAATCCAATTCCAGGCTGAATGCAGATTATCATTGGCCAGGGAGCTGGGCAGTACAGAGATCTTAACCAGTCATGTACTCAGGCACAGGAGTTTTGAACCCGCTAGAGAAGGGGGTGAGGAACAATAAACCAGGCTGTTTGTAGCTAGATCCCTCAGTGTAACTGAGTCACATGTCTGTCTCCAACCAGTGACCTAATGTAACAGTGCACAAGCAAGAAGTTATCAGCATCTTGTACTCAACAGCATCATATTCTTAAACAATAGAGAAGTCTGGTTGAGTTTCTTTCAACAGTGTGTCTTTCCTTACCATCATTTAGGAATTGGCAAGCAAATATCCAGACTGGTAGTCAAAATGGGCATTAATGATACTGATGTTATTACAGTGTACAACAGCATGCCTAATAATATAAACATACCTATTCAAAAGAAACAGCTGATAGATTCAAAGCCAGGGTGATTTAAAAAAAAAAAAAAAAAAAAAAAAAAAAAAAAAAAAAAGAAGAAAAAATTTCCGAAAAAGNAAAAAGAAAGAAAAAAGGAGAAAATATTTCCGTAATAGCTAAAAGAATGATTTTTGTGTGATAATTTTGAGTTGCTTCATGTTGACAGCCAGTTTTGTTTACTTGCCAGAAATATCATGTATATTTAAATGATCATCTGCCAGAAGCATTTTGTGATATATTATTATCATTCATTTGCTGCCATATGTAACATTTGGGGAAAACAGCATGAAAAGGAAATTGCAGAATGCAATGCATTTTTAACAAAGACGTTTTTTCTCAGCGTATGTCTCTACTGTTCTGACATTTGAGTTGCTTATCTTTTCTTGGCAGCAGAACTGTATTTCCAATCATCTTTTTTTGGGTTCTGTTTTTTTATTGTTCTATTGTTTTCTTTTTTGTCTCCCTGCTGCCTTTTCTATTCCGTTCCTTTGGAATTATGTTCAGTCTATGCCATGGAAATCAATCGTAAGTCTCTGTGGAGAGATGATTATCTCATTTAGCTGAATATGTTCATTAATATTTTTCTTGACTAGTTACTCGTTTTAGTTACAGCACTCATCCAATATTCAGGTGTGAATGTTGTTTTTCTACTGTAATAGTTTCATTTGAAAATAAGCAGAGGAAAAATATTCTAATAAAAAATGCAGATCAGAAGTTTTAACTGAGTTTAAGTTGTTGCTAAGACTTGTTTCTAGTACATCAACAGTAAACTTGGGTTTTTTTAAAAATTATGATGCATAAGTGGCATTGTATATCTAATTCCCTTTGATTACCTAGATACAATATTACTGTGGTTTTGGCAGTATTTTCATTGGTCCATTTGAATAAAATTAGGATCCGCTCAACTTTCCTGCTATACTTTTCGTAGGAAAACCAGGAAAAAATGTAGGTCTGATGTTTGAAAAGCAAGTAAATTAAGTGTTATTAATTACAGTCCAAATAGTTCTTTGACACCTCAGTAAATAAGGTTAGCTTGTTTTCAAAATATTTTGAAGTATTTTTCAAGTGAGGTTGAAGCACTGTTTTTTTTTGCAAAATGTTTAAAAATATTGGGTTTTCTGTTCACATAAACTAAATCTGTTATGAACTGTCAGACTTCTCATTTGCTTAGATTACAGCTAAAGAACCTGTGGCTGACAAAAACTTTACCTGCTGCTAAATAGTTCCAAAAGTTAGCCTTATGTTTGAAATCAGATATGTTGGCACTGCACTTACAGACAGAATAAACTTGCTGCATTTACCCAACTCCAACACAGCTCTTAGCCAAGACAACCTGTGTAATCTTAGAATTACTTCAGGCAATTCTTTTATATTGGTTTGATCAATATTCTCAATTTTTGTCCCATTCTCAGTAGTCTTGTTTTGCTGTTACTATATAATTTTCATTTTAGAATTTGATCTTTTTGGTAGCATTAACCTGCTGGTAACATTAACAGCCCCAGACGTGTCAAGTAGTAGTCTGGGATCCATCTAGGGAATCCAGTAAGGGGCAAAAAGAGACAGGGTCAGAGATAGAAGGGTCCATCCAGGGGACTAACACTGGTCCAAGGTCCATCCTGGAGGCAGGCTCAGGCAGGGATAGGTGTGCAGAGGGGGTGTAGGTGTAAATCTCCAGTAGAGCTGGTCAGGGCCATTAAAGGCCTCTTCAATACCCGTAAATGTTGAATATATACTCAGTAATCTGGTACCACTAAGGCAATTAATGCTTTATAATAAAATAATGCTTTTATCTCTTTGGCAAGGTAAGCTCACAACCTAGGTTTAATCATTTGTTTGTAATTCCATTATTAATGTGTATGTATACATGTTAAGATCTGGTCTCTATTACTGTAAGAAAAAGAAAACTCATGGGAATGTGAATAGAAAGCCACACTGTAAAGTAAGGACTTGCCTCTCTGTTTACTAATATGGGAAGTGTTGTTAGAAGCAGAATTTGAAGTAGAAATTATACATACTTGCTCCTGGAAATAAACTGACAAAATTTGGCAGTTCATGCATGCATCATCATTAAATAAATGTGAATAGCATTTTTAAGTATCAGGCAATGTGTGAAAAATACTTTTCCTGTTTTTCCTTCAGCTCCTTGTGGGGACAATCTTTATGATGATGATGGTAAACGCCTCCCTCCCTGCATCCCAGGGGCCTGGCTCACTCCTGCTATTATGGCCTGTTACCTTTTGGTAGCAAATATCCTGTTGGTAAACCTGCTGATTGCTGTCTTCAAGTAAGTAAATGATCATGAATCTTTGTCTTATTGTCAAGATAAAGTTTCTGTTTGAGCCCATCAAGTGATTCTGCAAGGGTTTGCATTCACTCTCAGAATCTCATTAGTTCATGGATGTAACTAGCAAATACTGGCAACAGGGTGTACCCTGGAGAAGAGTGAGGAAAGGTGGCTTTGAATTTGGCAGTGATTGCTGCAATGTATGTGAGAGAACCTGGCTACTTCCAATGGAAGTCCTTCACTACCTTCTAATGGATAATGCAGGCCCCAAGGTTGCTCTGGAAAGATGAGAAATAAGATCCATGAAATCTGGCACACACCTGACAGAAACTCATGTAGCCACTGGCAGTCACAGCTCTGGAGAGAGCAGCAGAACAAAACTCGGAACATCAAAAGCCCAAGGCATTTCCACAACATCATCTGGCAATTTTTTGTCTTGTTTTGTTTTCCATTTAGAAAAAGAAATTAGGGCCTTGCAGAGTCCTTTCATGACCCAAAAAAAAATAGTCTGTATTGCCTTGAACAAACAGGAAGGATGGCTTTGTGTTGCCAAGGTCTGTGTTGCCAGTCCAAGCAGCGTGCAGTGTGCACATGTCTATATTTGTACTTATCTGGAGTAAAACGAAATAAATTTCTGCTGCTTGTTCTTCCTACCTGCACTTAAGTTGCATGCTTTTCCTCTCATGACATAGGGATTAACAAAAAAAGACTAATTACTTGCTGGAAATACTTTCTGAACAGAGGCACCTGAGAAAAGCAGGTGATCCACTTTTCTTGCCTTCTAACATGTAGTGTTGGAGGGCTTGTTGGCGTAGGTAGCTGGTGTCACAAACGCAAAAATAGTACTTCGTGTGCCCAGAAATCTGCAGCTCACAAAGCCTGTCTTTCATTTGATGCATGTAGCTTAAAAGGTCATGAATTTAAAGTACTCAAATGCCAGTCACATAGCTGGGGAGAAGGGGAAGAATCTTACAATGGTAGCTATTATTGGCTGAAGGACCAAAGAATCAGCATTTTTGGAAGTAGGTCATGCTGTTAACTCCTGCCATCCCAGCCTGCTTGCACAGGGTTGAGTTCTAGCTGGGGAATTCCTGCTATAAAGGAGACATGGAATGAAGGCAGATTGTTATTTGTCATTGATCATAGTCTCATGTATACTTAACCTAAAGAAAGCAAAAGCTATGTGTACACTGGAATTCTTTGGTTTTGAAGAGATGTTTTAACTGTTTTTATGAATGAAGACATTCCAAAGCCCATAAAGTTAGGAAATAAGTGGACAGAAAATATAAAAAGGAAGTTCCTCATCACCATTATAGAAGTGGAGTGAGCTGTCTGAAGATACTTTAAAATAGCTTGAAAAGCCTTTCCTAAGACAGAATATCAAGTCTGCTTTCTCTTAGTTGATATTTCTTAACTGTGACTATTGTTATCTCTGGATTGACTACTATCACTTCATATCAACTGAATTTCAAAATTAAACATCTTTAAAACACGCATTTACTTTGCTGTAAAAATGATGATGCTTCCAAGAATAAATTCCTTTACAAGAATATGCACCATGTTTTCAAATCAGAAGTTAGAGGCAATAAAGTTTGAATTTAGGACATTCTATGAAAACTTGGGAAGTCTTCTATGTAGGTCAAGCTGATTAGCATATTAAAGGCAGACTATGTGAAGCTTCTGAGTTTAGCATACAAAATACTTCTCGTGGATTTAATACTTTGTGTAGTATCAAATACTGGCGTGTGTTAAAAGAAATAGTTTATAACCAAGCCCCAAAACACCAATTATGTGATGCATAAATTGTGTGAGTTTCTTTTCACTAGCACCTAAGGGATTTGTACAGTAGGAGCAAATGGTTTGAGAGGACTGTTCTGAGTGGTGCCTGAGGGATGCAGAGCACCTTCTGTTTGCTGCCTTCAAAAGGAGTAGTGAAATCATGAGTTCAATTTAATCTTATTTCAGTAGCACCAACAAAGAGCTGAACCCAGCAAATCATGTGGCTTCATGAGGTTATTTAGCTGCTGCTTTTTTCAACATAGTACTTGCTCAGTGATAAGTAAAATTAGGGACCTCATAGAAACTGTACCTATGTTTCCTTTCAGCAATACCTTCTTTGAGGTAAAATCAATATCCAACCAAGTCTGGAAGTTCCAGCGGTACCAGCTGATCATGACATTCCATGACAGACCTGTCCTGCCACCACCAATGATTATCTTCAGCCACATCTACATAATCATCAAGCGGATCTGCTGCCGCTGCAAGAAGGGTGATGGAGACCAGGACGAGCGTGACAGGGGACTGAGTATGCAAGAAATCTCTGAATTGAGCTCTTTGCACAATATTACCAGAAAGCAGCAGCTTCTAGAGCACTGAACTGTTTTGTTCACCTTGACCATCAGGTGTATTTGCAGAAGACAATATGGGCCAATATTTGTATCGAGTTAACAGCTCTTGGGCTCTCTGGGTGCCTGAGAATGCGCAACTCTCTGATGCTAATCAAGACCTCCTTTAACATGCTTTCTTAAAACAGTGATATGGTATCTACTCAATCCTGGGGTTTACCAAGTTCTGGTGAAGCCCATATGTTAGGAGGGAAAAATAGGAATTTCATAAGAAGGGATCGCAGTTTCAAATGTCAGCTATAGTGTCAGCTCTGTGATTGTGAGCAATCTGTGATTGTGAGTATCCCCACTATCATTTAGAGATTTATCTTTTATTTCACAGGGAAACTGTGAGCATTCTTCTCCTAACATACTCTGTAACTGTTAATTAATATTTTCATTCTATCCTTATGTAAATAATCGGAGGCTCACAATATCCGTCTATTTCTGCATTTCACAGGAAACATTTTTGCACAATAGAAAAAAAGGAAATGTAATGCTCCTTCCAAATGCAAAGAGACAAATCCAGATAAAGGATGAATTGTTCCCAAAAGCCTATATACCTCCTGGATTTTTCTTATGTGATTAGAAATTTCTTAACATCTCAACCAAAGATTATCTGTGAACAATCTGTGAAGTTTATCTCTTGCCTATAACTGGCAACCTGTTAAGAATAACACTTGAATTGTTCTTCTCTTTTTCACAGAGTTATTTCTGAGTGATGAAGAGCTAAAAAAGCTGTATGAGTTTGAAGAGCAGTGTGTAGAAGAATACTTCCAGGAGAAAGAGGATGAGCAGCAGTCATCTAATGATGAACGCATCAGAGTTACCTCTGAAAGGTACCTATTGTAGCAAAAAAATTGTTACCACATCATTTGTCGGGATCAGTCTTTTTAATATCTTCTTTATACCCATGGTTGAGTAAAAATACAAAAGATTTCGATCTTGAAGAAAACCACCACCAGCTGAGAAGCTGGTCTGAATCCCAAATAACTATCTGAGCAGATGCATCTCTCAAAAGAGTAAACTTCTTGTTATTCCTTCTGTAATATCACTAAATCTGCTGGTTTGGGTAGCTTTGTTATGAGAACATCTTTGCTTATGATGAATTTTATACCTTTCATCCAGCTGAGGATCACAGTTACGCTTTTTTGTCCATTTGAGAAAATTGCTGCTTGTTGAATTTCCTCCATTCATCCAACCATGAGAAACATGGGAACTTAATGACAAAAGCACTGAGAGTTCTTCCCTTGGACCTGTGGTTTACATTAGGGTCTGGCACTCAAAGCTGCTGAATTTTAATCTCTGCCACAGATTCTCTTGCAGGCTTTGAACAAGGCATTTAGCTTTTCAGTATGAACTTCCCAGTTTCAAAGATGGGGAATATTCACATGTAAATCATTATGCTAGTTCTGAGGACCAGGTAATGTTTTCACCTTGCTGTGTAAGCACACAGTGCTAATGGCAGCACCCTTTTTTACGAGGTCACTTGGCAGGACTGTTCCCAAAGGCTCTGTCTATTCTGTCAGTAGATCTAAGTAAGTCAAGAGATGAGGTCTTTTGTCACCTCCTTGAAATTAAGAAAAATTCTCCCTGTAATGAAAATTATAAACACTCTTTCACCTTAATCTCCCTCATAGTATTCTGTTGATAAAGTACTGCACATACATATTTATATGTCTTTATGTATCATCATTTTTACACGTTATTAATTAGCTGTGTGAGACATACAATTCTTTAATAGATAAACTTCTTTCTCTTGAGAGAGGCCCTGAACATTTTGCATTATTATATTTGAAATTTGAGAAGAGAGAAGTAAATTAAACCTGCTACATATATCTGAGTAGTTTCTATTACACTCGTTATCCATGGCAATTTGTCAGAATCCTAGGTATTGTGGCAGAGAATAAAGCAGGGCTGATAAGCCTCACTGATTCACTGGTCTGTGGCCACAAAGCAGATTTGCTTATTTCTCATGGCTCCTTGCTCTAGATGCTTTTGTGTATGGAAGCAAGAAAACATTAATTTCATTTCCACATTAGATTTATTAGTATATGACCTCTAAGCCACAATCCAATTAATTACTTTTATATTAATTTTCAGGGACCATCACATCCATTATGATATAAATGATAAGAAGAAAATGGGGAAGAGTATTATTTTAATTGAACTAGACAATAGTTCCACTCCCTTCAGCTGATACAAAATAGAAAGGTATTTCAAGAGCTAAAGCAATCCCATTAACACCAGTATATGTTTCTCTCTCATACAGCTGCAAAACCTGCTTTACAACATTCTTTGGTGCTATTTTAAGTCACCCTGTGAGCATGTCATTAGAAAGTACTTTTCATGTAATTAATTTGATGCTTCACAGTGAAGGAGAACAACTCGGCACACAGTGGGTGGCACACACAGAAATGTTAATAGTAGTCTGTCCCTAGGGGCTCTCCTGTCATGAATATAAGGGCAAGGTTCTAATACCCCTCTAATATAGTGTACAGAAAGCATAGATAACAAGAAAATGCTCGTGCTTTTGTTGCTACCCATAGGAAAAAAGAACAAGGCATGGTACATACCACAAAATTCTGCCTTAGGAAGAAATCAGGAGCTGGGTGCTTATAATGGGTTATTGCACCGTTCTACAGGTTCTGTTCTCTGCTTCCTTTTTTATACTCCATAGGGTTGAAAATATGTCTATGAGGCTGGAAGAAGTGAATGAAAGAGAGCATTTTATGAAAGCTTCTCTCCAGACAGTCGACCTCCGGCTCTCTCAGCTGGAAGAGCTCTCTGGTCGGATGGTGAATGCTCTGGAGAAGCTGGCGGGCATCGACAAATCCGAGCTGACGTACACGCGCTCACGGGCTTCGTCAGAGTGTGATGCTGCTTATCTCCTGAGGCAGAGCAGTGTGAACAGTTCTGATGGCTACAGCATGTACAAATACCACATCAGTGGTGATGAGCTGACCTATGATGACAGCACCACGCCTATGTCACCAGCCATGCGTAAAAAAGCCCACTCTATTGGTACCAAAGAAGATGGAGCAGACCCAAGGATGCTGGTTCCAGAACATCAAACTGGACTCCATACCTCGAGTGCTAATGCAGTCACTACAGGAGATCACAGTAGATCTACATTAGAAATTGCACAGAATGTTTCCAGAACCCATTCTGGTTCAGGCAGTTTGGGGAGTGAAAAGTGGGGGGTTTTCAGTACTGATGGAGTGATTCCTCAAAGTGTAAACCAGATGAATGCTGTTGCGAACAGTCAGTCAGTAGCAGGACTAGATTTTCAGAACACTCAGTTAAAAGTAGAACGTACCAAGTTAGAAGCTACTGTCTCTTATCCCTTGGACAAATCCAAAGCAATGCGCTATTTTCCTCCTGAAACTTTCAGTGCTTGTCAAACCACTATGATGAAGTCAAGGAGCTTTATATTTGCACAAGGTGGAAAGCTGGTTGGAGGAGTTAACAATTGGACCTCAGAGTATAGTACCATTATGGATCAGGTGTGCCCTTCCACAATTGAACAGTGGGCCACAGAGTGGAAATATGAAGTTGAGCAGCAGCTTTCTGAAGAGCGTCCTCCAGAATACCCTGGGTTGATCTCTGAAGCAGAAAGGCAAGCAGAGGAGAAGCAGATGGACACAGATGACGATAGTAATGTTGGTGAAGCAGGTATGAGTGCCTCTTACACCTCTATGCCTGCCACTGTCAAGGCTGAGAAGGAGAATTTACTGTCAGTAAAGCCAGAAAGGACTTCTGGGTTCCCATCAGTACGTTCCAAGAGTTTGCACAGCCATTCCCGGAAAGCCAAGTCTGTAAAGGACAAATTAAATAGACCAGGACATGCCAGCAGTGTAACTAATTTGGTGGTAGCGTTTGGCAGTGCAACAGAACAAAAAGCCAGGCAAGAAAATGCATCCACAGAAACTGAATGTTAAAGTGGCTTATGGCCCCTGTTTTACCAACAGTCAAGAAAGCAGCGTGACTAATTAAACAAATTAGCAATTTTAAAATTAAATTCTAAAGAAGAATTTTGAATATACATATTTCTTTTATTTTAAACCTAGTAGATACATGTTCTGTTCTTAAATAAATGCTTGCTGGGTTGGATGAAAGGGAGATATTCTCTCAGGGGCAGAGAAAAAGTAGGTACAGTCCACAGATGCCAACTATATAGATCTTCTTTGTTCCATTTCAGCCTCCCACATAAGCTCATTTACTGTCAAGCTCTTTATAAAAGCTCTTAGAGGAAGAGCAATATTATAATGCAATAATTTTATCAGAAGATTTCTCAAACTGAACAAATTTTTAACCAGCCTTAGTTCTATCCTTACTTATGCAGCTGGTTTCTTTGTGGCCATGGTGTTTTTCAGATCAAAACAAAATAGTTGGAGGCAAAGAAAAATTATGCAGTCCCCTCTTTCACTTCTGATTTCATGCATGCTGCTTAGCTTCTCTTTCAGAAAGGCACAACATAGCAGTTTTCATCCACTAAAACAGGTAAGAGTGGCAAAATACAGTTGTGTTTAGAGAAATCTAACCTGGAAAGCCATGTGTAGACATATCCTTTATCTGTCCTTGAACTTTAGTGGCATAATCTTGCTTTCAAGATCACATCTGTCCCCAGCCCAAAGCATGCTGACAGCCTTAAAGTGTTGAAAAACAGTGGTCATTGTTTCAAAATGTTTAGGAAGATTCTAAGAATATCAAGCACATGGAGATTTTAATAATAGAAATACAAGATCTGCATTAGTATTTTGTATAAATGAGGATTATAACAGAAGTCCATGTAGACTTAGAATAAGATTCTGGCTTTTCTTAGATGCCTGCAAGGGAAAACAAATCAAAACAGAACAGGAAAGGTGTTCTGATCAGGTGAGATCAAAATAAAGCTGATCTTTGCTTGAAGCAAATCTATGGTGACAAATTCATCTTCCATTTTGCAATTTCATTATGACACGTGAAGAACAAGGAACAGTTCTAGGAGTCTGTCTAAACAAAATATAGGTTTTTTCAGATGAGAACAGAAATTCTGTATGTTTTCTTGAGTAAATTTCAAAAACAAATGTCAAAGGAGAAAAAAGCCCCTACAGTAGAAGTGTTTTGAGGACTAAGAGTGGAAATCAACATCTGTAGTCAGATGTATCCAGAGCACTTGTCTCTGCCATGGCATTCTAAGTACTAGGTTTTGATAATTTTCTTCATAATAGCAAGGTTATTTGTGTCATTCCTCCCTGTTAAGTTTTAGGAACCTTGATTTCCCAAATATTCAGCACCTCTCTTTGCAGGGGATGCTTACCACTGAGCAATTTTGAAAATGAGTTAAAGGCATGTTACTTGTTCACAGAATACTGATCAAAGGTTTATGCTTAACTCATTACCTATCAGGACTCATTCATAAGCTATTTTGAAAAGACGTAATTTCTTTTTTCACTCACCATCAGCCCCACAGTGCAGATCTCAGTGTCCTCCTTGGTAATGATACTTAGAGTTTTTTGAAATGCAAAGATTTATGGAAGACTATACAAATGCATTAATGGTATCTGATTTGTGTTTTTTGCATTATATTTTTAAACTCCATCCATACTTATACCCTGAAGTACTGTTACCAAACTGAATGATCGTGGAAAGTGCACAGACATTTCACCAAGTTCAGTCATCATTTCTTTTGGATTTTTGCTATCTTGGTTCTTACCAGCACGTTTACTGGTTTCACTGCTGTTGAAACAGTGTTGACATTTTGCTTTTTATGTGGGCTTCTCTTTTCTTCAACTTTAGGGAACTTGACATTTTGTAAAAACAGAAGGGCACTTGAAATTGTTTCACTTCCATGTTTACTTGTGTTACCATTCTGTGCAACTACATAGCCATTGTGTATATGTGGTTAAAATAGCCTCCAGTTTGCCAATGCCTTTTTATTGTTTGCCTGCACATTCACCAGAAATGGATTCATTAACAAACACAAAGGGATGTAGCTTTTCAGCACTGTGCTGAACAAGCAGTATGCATTGTGGGATGGAATACTGTGTGTTGTTACTGTGTAACCTCTTGTTACATTGTCTTTATAAAATGTGTGTTAATCATGCTTTTGACCACTTAATTTTTTAGCATTTACATTGAAGATTTATCTGATAGCATGTAGATTTCAAACGAAAATATTTTACCTTTGTATTTATATACTTCCTTTGTGTAAAAATGTTTATAAAGAAACACATGAAAAATATGGCAAATTACTTCAATATACCAATTTTTTCTCTATAATGTCAAAACACTTCATTAATCTGTTTCTTCTTATGCAGTGCATGGGCCAAATATTTTCTAAGTAAAGTTTCCTTCTTAACACTTGCCAGTAATTTTCCATAAAATTTTCTATCCAGGGATGATTTTAAGAGGTTTGGATATTTTCTGTGCTCTTGCACAGCATGAACTGAATGACAACGTCTCTGCCATTACATGTGAAGTAACCACACTGGTTTTGGCAGAGTCATTTTAGACATACAGCCATTTTAATAAGATTTAAATATGATTTTGTATGTGCATAGAAGACCAATAATAGTTTTGGAGCTCACTAAGCAGAATAATGACCAACACATTTGCATGTCTGCCTCCATGCTTGTTTGAATACTGGCTGAAAGGATGCAGGCAGAGAATTTGCATTTCTGAAGAGGCATGTTTAATACTGCTTTTCAGGAAGATGTGTCCCCCTTCACTGCTAAGCATGTGGTGACTTCACAGCAATGTCACTGTGAATTCCATTGCCATGATTTATTATGTGCTTGACCTATAGTGAAGCAGGTCAAGCTGAAAGGGTGTGTACTCTAGGGCTATGTCTATGCAGAGATATTACTCTGAGGTAATTTAAATTTGTTCATCTTATAGTATCTTGCAATACAGATATTTCCCTTTCCCTCAAGGCAAATGTTTTCAACATAGTGACTAATTGTCATATTTGCAAAGGCAGGTTCATGACCCTACCACCTGATTCCATGAATTACCCCTTTTTACATGGCATCATTCAGGGACTAGTTTAACTTTGCCCTCACAAGCCTCTCTTGTTGCACAATCACTCTATTCATTTTAGATGCTGGAGTTTGATACCTGAGAATCAAGACAGTCCATTTTCCATATTATTAACTAATTCATTAAAGTAGCCATTGAAACCTTCCAACTATGGTTTCTCCATGCTGCTTATTTGGATGCTTTCCAAGGTTCTGTGCTTGACTATCATCTTCAGCAAAATATTTATCTGCTCTTCTAAATAAAATATAAAGAACACATCTGCAAGGTATTGTCAGGAAACAGGACCGTGAGGAAGATGCATGACCAAGGATGTTGAGAGGATCATTCCATTAGGTCAGCAAGATAAATAAGAGGACTGTGCCCTGTTACAGGTGTTCTGGGCTGACACAAAGCCAGTGTGCTGCTGGAGCCCTTCATGTGAAGCAGGTGAGTTTTCCAAATGACAGAGCCCTTGAACATGGTGCTGGGGTCCCACAGATGCTTCTGCAGCACTGTCCTGTCCAGCAGGTCACTTCTGCCTGAATTAGTGTTGCACTCAAAAGCTGTTGGGAGCCTTGGATGTAAAGTTGAGAATTTATTTTTAGTGTAACAAGTTTTAACAGTGCAATATATGAATTGCTATTAGTTCAGGTCTGTCTAATTAGAGAAGAGACAAGAAGAAAGAACAGAAAAGAATACTACTATGCTTCTAATGGAAAAACAAAAAAAGCTAAAGTTATTCGATGCACACTTCCTACTGTCTACCCCTTATTTTGGTGTTTATTGACACCTGCTCTGATCCTCTGGTCTAATGGTCAGTGGCTAATAGTGAGGATAGTGAGGACATACTGCCAGCTGTCAGCATCCCAGGTCCTTTGCAGGGTGAGCACGATATTCATGTTGTTTCTTTGTCCTTCTTTTTTGCTACTTTAGGAGCATTTTTATGTGAGCTACAAAGTTATATCTTGTTTTTCATCACTGGCCTTTAAATCCTACAAATAAACCTGAATTTCCTCATCATTACAAAAATTGCTTTCACAGCTAAACAAACGAGGGACAGTTCAAGGCAAGTTAAGGCAAGTTCAGACAAAGCAGTCCTGACAGGCCTCAGTCCTGAGGCCTTACAAAGTCAGCATAAAGCCTGTGGCCTGTTACTAGCAGTGACAATTAGCCTCTGTTTGCTGGGCTTATGAGGCTACATTAGCCCTTCAGGCGTTTTCTTCTCACTGCAACTATTGCAGATAAATATTCTACTACATGCAGCAGTCACCTAAGCTGAAAATTCAGCCTAATTGTGGATTTTGGTCCCCTGCTGTGATCCAGCATCGGACAGGAAGGCAAAAGTGCCCTTTCTCTCTACAATGGATGTAAGGTATGTCTTCATAACAGGCTTTATATTATTCTTTGCAGATGTTCAGCTGAAATATTTAAGTGCTGGTATCTACCTAGTGCTTGGTGTTGGAGTAATGAAAAAGAGGGTGAATAATTTCATGTGCCTGCTCCTCTTCTGTCTCTGCAACACGAAACCCCAAATAAAACCACAGTGCTTCATCCTTCATGACTCTAGATGCAAGCATCTCTCTTTGCTTGCCCTAACTGGACTGCTGTGCTCAGCAAGCTATAACCTGAGCAAACCAACAGCCTTCAAAAAGGGCCATGGAAAAAGATTAGATTTTAATTTAGAAGCACCAGTAATCCAATAGTCACTATCACAATACCTGTGTGAAATAGTCCAAGCCAAGGTAGAACACTGTGCCATGAATAGCACCCAATAACTCTAGGCAAGTAATACCTACACAGTGATTAACAAGGAAAGAAAGCATCCTTATGTGACATAGCAAAGTTCCATTATCATTAAAAAACCTCCACACAAATAAGATATCCTCCACAGATGTGCCCTGCAAAAGAGGTGTCTTTCCTGAGATACCTCAAGAAACTCAAACCTCTGCAGTTTTTATGTCCTTTGTATATATTTGGCCAAGACTGTCAAAGTTGCTATTTTATGTACATAAACACATTTTAAATTTTCTTCTCCTAGATCTTCATCAAGGACATTCAGGAACAACTAGAATTTTTTACCAACTGCTTAATAAATTTAAGGCATTATGTCTTTATTCTGTAAGTGGTAATACAGATCTGTAGGGCTGGCTCCCTCACAAGTCCCCAGTCAGAGTCCCACACTTATAAGTACAGGCTGAAGCAACTTGGGTGCACAAACTGTTGAGTGCACAAGTAGAGAGGTGTTTAGGTAAAGTAATAAATTGTACCACTTCCAGTGAAAAGTAGAACTGACTTTCATCAGTGAATCCCTTGCTTTGCAGACTTGCTGCATGCTTGCTATAGCCCTGGGCACATAGCTCAGCTGTGAAATCAGACAATACTTGTGTCTTTTTTGTCTTGGAGTTCAAACCAATAATTGAATCAGTCTTTAGAGAGATATGAAAACATGTAAGTTGCCATAGAAATACAGGCCTGGAAGAGATCATCTGCACTAGGTAAGTTCAGCTATGTCAATAGCATCAGTGGCAGATGGTGGTCTAACCTGTTCTTGAACATGTCTGATGAAAGCCATTCTCTAATCTGCTGAGAGATCAAAAGGGACCATTGTGAAAATCTGTTCTGACTTAACCCCAGCCCTAATGCATTGCACAAGCCAAAGCACTTCCCCAGCCACTTGGGAGGTTGTACCAGAATTGTTAGGAAGGTGCCTCATCTGACTGTGCACTGAACACAGCAGGTTATCCACCCAGCTAACAGACAGTTATCTGCACTGTCACAAACAGTGGTACTGTATGTAAAAAGAGCCCCGGGAGACATCCAGTGTTGTACCACTGGGAGAGCAGGCCAGGCTGCTTCTCAGAGAGAGTGGCCAAGTGAAAGGGTCCTGGTCAGGCTAGCACACTGGAGATATCACTGAATAACAAGATAGAGGCAAAGAAAATAACTGATGAGTAAAAGAAAAAAAAATAATAACACCAGATATCTGCAGTCTTTTCAGTTCAGTTGGCTTTGTTGCATAGCTGTCTTCCCACCATTATATCAAGACTGCTTTCGTAGAACAAAGGCATTCTCAAAAATCTCGGGCTTAGTAGAACTGTTTGAAGAAAGTGAGCCAGTGAGGAAGAGCTGGGATGGCCAGAGATGGGCAGGCAGTTGAGTACATTGCCAAAAAGGAGCCAGAGGATTTCCCTGCCTGCCCTGCCCTGCCTGCCTACCCTGCTCTACTTGCCTGTCCTGCCCTGCCTGTCTGCTTCTCACTGCAAGTTGTAACAACTAACTTGCTCCTCCAAAACACTCAGTTCTGCCAAATCAGCCTTCTTCTCCTACTGGCATAGAACTCTTTCAGTGGAAACTTATAACCAGTTCCAGTAGCAATCCTCACAAATCTTGTGAGAGCTTAGTTTTGATTTTGTTTGCTCCTTTTCAGACCAGCACTGCAATTTCAATGTGTCAGTGCAGTCTTTAATGGAAAATTTTGCTGTCCTGTGATCATCCTCTCAGTAAGACTGCTTTTGCAGCTACTCCTAAAAAGTCTCTGGGCTGATGCAGAAACACTCTTGTAATTCTGATGTGGTGTAAATAATCCTAATTTTTAATATCACTGGCAAATTCATTATGTGCAATTTCTGCTTTCCTCACCCTCTCACTTTCTCTTCCCTCTTCTTCAAAACTCTTTTTGAGTTGAATTCTCTTTCACTAGTGTTCTGAATAGGAAAAAAAACTTTAAAGAAGGATAAAGATAAGGGCTAGTTCCACAGTATTTCTGACTTATTAAATATCCAAAGGATTTATGTTATGAAGGGGGTTGAGAGGAGCTATGGTTTGCTCTCACAGCACTCAGCTTTACACCATCAGCAGCATCTGCAGCACAGTGCACTCTCTAAAATGGACTGGGTCATGAGATCATGCCGGGCTGAATAATCCCACTTAGACAATATCTGCAGCATAAAATAGTCAGTCAGTGTCACACTAAGGGTCATGGGAATTTAGTTATTAGGTTACAAGTATAAATAACGTAGGTGTTAATTCTCTCTTGTACTGTTTAGCTTTAAGGGACCTTTTAGCAGCTGGATCTTCCTCCATTTTCCTCACTTCTAGCAGGTAGCTAGAAGTGCTGTTGAACGCTCTGTACTTTCTGATAAGATTTGCTAAACAACCAAGCCCGAACACGAGAAAAGCCATTTCCATCATGTATTTGTTAATCCTAGCTCTAAGTGAAGGCAAAAAAAAACTGAGACAAATCACTCATTAAGTGGTGCAAAACTCCCACCACTGTCACACCAGTTATAAGCCAAGCAGAGTTCACAGCAAGGACCATGGTTTAGGGGTGAGAGTTGAAGGCCAGGACCTGACGAACAAACTGCTGGTGTTTTGCAGCCTTACCATATTAAAAAGCAATTTTAACTCCCGACCCTGCACAGAACCATCCCCAANGCCCAGGCCGCTGGCTCCTCCCCTGGGGAAGGAGGGTGCGCCGGGGCCGCCCCCGCGGTGTGACGGGGAGCGCAGCCCGAGCGGCCGCGGGCGCCGGGCCTGAGCCGGCGGGCGTCGGCACCACCTCCGGGGCCCGGCCCGGCTCGCCCCGCCCGTCGGCGGCCNAGTTGCATACACCCCACAGCTCTAATGTGTACACCTTGTGTAAAGGGGGACAGGGGAAGAACTCCATAGCAGTAAGTGACTCACAAAATCACAGACTGTCAAGGGGTTGGGATGGAGCATAGATCATCTAGTCCAAAACCCTGCCATGGGCATGGGCACCATTCACTAGAACAGGTTGCTCAAGGCCTTACAGAACCTGACTGTGATCACTACCAGCGATGGAGCAGCCACGACCTCCCCGGGCAGCCCGTGCCAGTGTCTCACCACCATGCTAGAGCTGGGTTTTACCGCTGCCTTACGAGACAGCCCCGGGTAGCAGTAATTCCTGCAGGCACTCGAACGGGAGTTTCAGCTCCCACGGGGCTCTGAGGCCAAACTGGCAATCCTGCGCTTCGGTAGCCGGCCCCGCCCGCCGCAGGCCC